>CM050445.1:24403588-24439112 GCA_027562315.1 Costus pulverulentus | reverse complement strand
GATCATATAATACATGCTATGCGATCCTAGGAAACCCTAGATTCCGCCCATGCAAATTTATATCTGTGCATGTCTTAGGGTTTCGCCCCCTTGTGGGGACTTTCACTCAAGGCAAAGAATCATTGTATACCTTTTATATGTGACATTGACTTCCTCACACCTAAGTCAATACTCATGATAGGTTGATCTAGTACATCCCACTAATACACATGTGTGTTTGTGTTATTGTTAAACCCCAAATAAGCTCACACACTAGTCTCACATTCACCAAAGTTGTCCCTTATGCACTAAGGCACTCGACTGAGGATTCTTTGAGAATAGTCAAAACCAATCTCTAGGGACATTATCCTATAAATATGTACAACACATAGGTATAAAAAAATATAATAATGACAACACCTTTTAGAATATACAACAAAAGACAACTATACAATTGGTATTCAGGATATATACACCAAACCTAACTTAGATTTGACATTTGAAGGGGGAATCAAGATGCACTGGATCAACCCACCGTAAAACTATGATATGGTGTCACAAGTCAAAGTTCACAAGTGATAGAAGGTGCTTTAGTTCTTAGACTTGTGGTCATCAACACTTATATAAGATACATGATATACTTTGATACAGCCTAATGTTTTTATATAACCGGGGAGTCATAATGGTTGTTATTAGGTATGTCATAAGTCATATGTGAGTACGAGTGATCAACAAAGGATTTGCCCCTTCCTTCCCATAGAGAGTTTGATAATCCAGGGTCCCCCCTGTTGGTGTTTGACTGAGAGTGTATTGTCATACCCAAGAGATTGGATTTCCTGCTCGAGTCACCCCATATTATTGGAATAGCAAGTGTGACACACTTATCTAGTCTAGGATTATTAGAAGGTAATGGGACTATATTGCATATATGGAAAGTTTGTACTGCTTAGGTGTTGTTGGCTGGCAACATATTCCTATGGCTTGGGTAGCAATGATATTTTGCTAGAGGCCACTCACTGCTTATGATGATCTATCCGACTCATCACTACCAATGTCATATGGGACTTATAGTGTTGCATACACAGACACTTGGAGATCACTATATATTTAGGATCCTTGGATCAAATTATGGAATAATTCTAATCCATTTTGATATTTGGACATGATAGATCAGAGCAAGATCGAATGGATGATACATATGATTTGATCTACAAGAAAACTGAGGCTAGGTGCCCATTCATATGATCTAAAGAAGCCAATTGAGCTTCAGGTCCAATAAGGGACAAGCTATAGGGACTAGGGTGCCTATGAGACTTGTATAGAAGGCCTAGAGTATGCATAAACTCTAGATGGAGCTCATTGGGACTGGACCCCAATGAGGGCTGAACCAAGAGGCACCATAGGCATATGGGATAGCAAGAGAGACTCATATATAGGATGGACCACCTAGTTGAGCCAAGAGCCCAATGAACCAAGGGATGGGCGGCTACTCTCTACATAGGAGGGAGCAAGTTGCTTGAAGCCTAGGCCCCTAGCCTTGGTACCTATTGAGATGCCAACAAGAGGCACCACATCCAAAATGGGGGCACCTAGTTGACTGGCTAAGCAATACATGATTGACTTGATGTGAGATGGTCGGGGGAAGTGATTTGGGCCTTCGTTAGTAAGTTTTCCCCTCTCTTCCTTTTAGCACCATGTCTAGGCCCATGATTAGGGCATGGACCAGTCAACCATGCCAAAGGGAGAGATGCTTAGATTTCTATAAATAAGCAACCAGGGGTCAGGCCATAAACACATGAATTTCTCTCCTCTCTCTATGTAGTTGACACCCTCTCCTCTCCTTGCGCCACCACCCTCATCCCTTTCTGTGAGCACCAAGATCGGGTTCCTATTTCAAGGCTAGTACCAAGCGTAAAGTGGAGTGATCTTCAAGGGGTCATTGTATGCATATAGGTAGAGAGCACACACTTGAGCACTTACTGTGATGCCCCTTAGCTTATCTCGCATAGATCCTTTTGTTCTGGTGAAGAGTTGGTTTCAGGTATTTTTTTTGCTACATAATTTTTTGTTCTGGTTGCGATTTTTCCCCAATAGTCACACATATAGAAGATTGTGCTGTGGGTAGGACATAAGCAAACAAAAACTTATCACATAAGTTTGATGGCCTCCACCTATTTATATAGGTGGCACATGTAACCCTTTGATTTACTAGTCAGAGTCCTAGCCCATGTGGCATATTTGAAATTTGAATTGAACCCCTTTAATTCCAATTTCTAAAAAATAAAATATCATGCTTATGATTCAATATCATGATCTCTTGCCAGTTAGTGATTACTATCACCATCATGTCATTTAATAGTTCTTATTAAAAATAAAATTCCAACTTAATATTTGTGTGTGACCCAAAAGGTTCTTATGACATCAGTAGTAACAATATAATCCTATGATAATGTTACACATAGTGAGCAATATCTAGAAATATATTTGTCGAGGTTTGACCTAACCCTTCTATTATAATATTTTCAAGTAATTTAATCCTTTGTCTTTGGTATTTAGATTGAACACAAGTCATGAAAAGTATCACACTTACATAATTTAATCATTATATACTTTGATTATCTAAGTAGACTAATGCAACTAATGCAATCGATATCTCACATCAATTCATTTGAACATGACTATGCATTTTAGGCTACATTTGGGAACATATTGTAGGTGTTGTTGTTGTAGGTTATAAAAGTATTATGTTGTATGGTCAAAAGCATTGATGTTTGCCATGAGAACATTATAGATTGCTGCTAAAAGAATCACTATAGAATACTATTAAGTAAAAAACTATATAAAAATAATTTATAAAATAAACAAAATATCACAAAAATTATATGTTAAGTTTTATCTTATACATTCATAAGTTAACTTTGCATTTCACATTTATATAAAAAATACAATCACAATTTTCCAAATTCTTTCAAACTTAGTGTAATTTTATTATGAATATTATCCACATTATTATCTTGATATAATTGGTTTGCTTCTTCATCATTGGACAAGTTTTCTTCTACCACCAAATTAGGCCCTCAGCAATGTGTTGACATAGATTTATATAGAGTTTTACGTGTCAATTTACTTGTGAAATCATTCCCATTTCACGACTTTACACCTCATAATTGCCTTTATTTGGATACATCTATGGAATCTACACCTGTTCCGGTATTTTCACGTTTTCAAGTCAAAACGACCACAAAAGGGTAGATTCTGGCACTCTTGTGGCAAAGGAGCTCATCCTAACTCAAGATGATCCTAACCAGAAGCTTTCAGATTCGTTGAGGCCTTTGTTGGAAATCACGACCCGGTCCCGATTAGAATCATGCTCGTGATCGTCATTAAACCTAAAGCTGAAACTGACAAATCAAGACCTAGTCACGACCAAATTCTCGCCCGAGATCGCGGAACCATCTGTTTCGAAACCGTGATTTTAACTCTACTTTCTTTAGTTTAACCCTAGGGGAAGGTCAGGGGCATTGAAGACTATTCTCCCCCATTGACAAAGGAGGCTGGAGCAGCCTTTCAGAGAAGAGATCTTCACACGAAATGATGATGTCGTGATGATAAGTTGGCTGCGGCGTTGCAGGGCATGGGAGCAGGCAGCAGAGTCTTCTTTCGGCTGAGCAGAGATAGCGGCTGTAGCAGTTTTATCAGGGTATGGGAAGGAAGAGATGAGGCAGAGAAGACAGGAATAAAAGGAGAAGAGAAGGGGGTGCGAAGGAAAAAAAGGGAGAGATTCGCACAGGTGAAGGAACAAAGGCGAAGGCTGTGCTTGCGAGAAGGAGGAAGAGAGCCGCGCCTTTGCATCCAGCGAAGATACCTTGGTGCGCAAGCCTCTCAGAAACAAATCTGTAAGAAATACTTGGCATTCATAGTTCATTTGCTGCATTCATTGTATAATCCTCACAAGAGCAACACAAGATCTATATTTCTTTCGCATTTCCTGAACAAGATCTGTTGTTGTAAGAGATATTTATGACTGAATACATTGTCTATGTTGTTACCGTGAACATGATAGGCTAAACACTAAATCAGGATGTGGGTAGCCCTTGACAATTTACTAGTTGTGATAGTTAAGTTTATTAGCCAAAGTCCTTGCTTGGCCTTGTGTGCGTGCAATGCCTGCATTACCCAGAAGAATATGCTCGCACCTCTAATCCCTCGGGTGAGGTTCATAAATTGGCTTTTCTAGGAGTTTACTCGCTTGCATAGCTGTACTTACTCGTAGGATTAAAGGAAAGCATCATTCGGAAAGGTATGCTTGAGCCTAGAGTCGCAAGGGTGAGGTTTATTAATCGGATCTAGAGGAGAAAACTTGCCTGCGGGACTGCACTCACTTAGAGAAATACCAAGGTGAGGTTTGTAAATCAGATCTCTGGAAGAAAAACTCGCTCGCAGATCCGTACTCGCTCATGTGATTGTAGGGAGCTTAGACACATTGGAGAGACTCTAGTCCGACTGCGCGTCAGACCCATTAGGTTGAGAGTTTATCCATTCTGTTGGTGTGCTATGCCTATACTCCCTGAAAGAGAGTGTTTGAGCCTTTAATCATCGCAAGTAAGGTTTGTCAACTAGTATCTTTAGGAGTTTCCTCTCGCTTGTAGATCTGTACTAGCTTGTGAAGATTATAAGGTGCCTAGACGTTGCAGGGAAACTCTAGTCCAACCGCGCGTCAGAACTTTACAGATTGGATCGGTAATCTTGTCCGTGAAAGCAGACAAGATTATTGGAGGGAAGCTACCTATGTGACAAGGAAGATGAGTCTCTTGAACTAGACAGGACATAGACAATAGAGTTTAACTATTCAACTATAAGGAGTCAAAGTGGTGAACCCCTCTCGTGTGATTTCCTCTGTTTACATTCCTGCACTTTTAATTATTTTGTTATCTTAAACTTCACCAATTTTGACTTCATCTAGCTAGCCATTTCGAGATCTGTTGATATTTTCCCATTAGTCCCTGTGTGATCAATATTTTATTACTTTGATGGACCCGTGCACTTGCGGGGAACGCCTACTATATCTGTGAGCGCTATCAAGTTTTTGGCACCATTGCCGGGGACTAATTTTGGCAATATTGACTAGATTAAGAAGTTATTAGACTAGACATTTTTAGTTTGTTAATATACTTTCTTTTACTTCATTTTACACCTTTCTTGATTTAACAGAACATCTACTTGTTAGAATTTTAGTTTATGCATAGAACTCTGCGACCAGAACCTGCAATACCATTTGATTCGGAAATTGAAAGAATGTTCCGGCGTCGCAAGAATCTTTAGAAATATCAACCGAAGAAGAATTCGCAAACATTAAACATGGACGGTAACAAATCACTTCACGACTTCGCTGCACCGAATGTTCAAGGACTGCATTATAGTATTGCACGTCCACCAATAGAAGTGAATAATTTT
The DNA here is from genome assembly GCA_027562315.1 of Costus pulverulentus. Taxonomy (NCBI): domain Eukaryota; kingdom Viridiplantae; phylum Streptophyta; class Magnoliopsida; order Zingiberales; family Costaceae; genus Costus; species Costus pulverulentus. The sequence goes on along the minus strand of CM050445.1, from coordinate 24,433,679 downwards.
GAGATAAAACCGTCACTTTTGTCAATGTTACAACAAAATCAATTCGATGGATTACCGACTGAGGATCCGAACATGCATTTATCTATTTTTTTTGAATACTGTGACACTCTTAAAATGAATGGTGTGACCACTAACGCTCTGCGGCTACGACTTTTTCCTTTTTCACTTAGAGACAGGGCGCGAGCTTGGTTACATTCTTTACCATCTTGATCCATTACCACATGGGAACAACTCTCACATGCTTTCCTTGCAAAATACTTTCCTCCGAGCAAAACCGCACAACTAAGAAACCAGATTACCAATTTCTCCCAAAAGGAAGGCAAATTGCTATATGAGGCGTGGGACCACTTCAAGGAATTGCAGCGGATGTGTCTTCACCACGGCCTCGAGAATACGTTTTATAATAGCTTGCTTTATAACGCTCGTCTTACCATTGATGCAGCCGCTGGAGGAGCTCTCATGAACAAAGCTGTCGATGAAGCCTATAATTTGATCGAAGAAATGGCACTCAACCACTACCAATGGTTGGGCGAAAGAGGTACTTCATCCCGACAAGCCGGTAAGTATGAACTTGACACTCTTAGTTCTCTTGCTACAAAAGTAAATTCCCTATCTCATAAACTTGATTCTATGAACATGTGTCATAATGCTGTCATGTGTGAAATTTGTGGAGTGGAAGGTCATCTTTCTGACACTTGTCAATTAGGAAATATGGTATCACAAGATCCCCCACCCGCCTTGGTAAATGCTGTAGGTAACTTTATCCCGAGGGTTCAAAACAACCCTTATTCTAATACCTACAACCTCGGGTGGAAAAATCATCCCAACTTTTCCTATAGAAACAACAATGTAGCTCAATCATTGAACTATAGGCAGCCCTCTGGATTTCATTCGTCCAATACCGGGTATCAGCCTAGGCAATTTGACCAGCCACCACAACCGAGAACCAATATAGTACCACCAGAACAAACCTTAGAATCGTGCTTTGACAACTTCGAGTCAGCACAAACGAAGGCAATGGACTACATGTTAGAAGTAATCAAAAACTTAACCACAAACCAGAAGATAATGGAAAACCAAATAGCCCAACAGGCTAGTACATCTACTAGACTGCCAGGCAGATTGCTTGGACAGCCCGAGACAAACCTAAAGAGCATTGTAATGCCATTACCACGCGTAGTGGCAAGCAACTTGAGGAACCAGAAATGCCCAAGGATGACCATTGTGAGAATGAGACCAGAACCCCTGAATCTGAAGAACCAAATGAACCTGTTGAGAATGAACCACAAATGAAGGGTACAGAACCAATTTACGTGCCTCCGCCACCTTACAAACCGCCAATTCCATTTCCTCAGAGGTTGGCAAAAGTGAAACTCGAACATCAATTTGGTAAATTTCTAGAAATTTTAAAGAAAATGTATATTAACATACCATTTACCGATGCTTTATCGAAAATGTCATCCTATGCTAAGTTTTTGAAGGAAATCTTGTCAAACAAAAGAAAATTGGAAGAACATGGCACAGTGGCGTTAACTGAGGAATGCAGCACAATCATCCAAAATAAGTTACCGCCAAAGTTGAAAGACTCATGCAGCTTTACCATTCAATGCCTGATCGGAGACACATCTTTTGACCGCGCTTTGTGCGATCTTGGCGCCAGTGTAAGTCTGATGCCACTCTCTCTTTGCAAGAAACTGGATATCAGAAACTTGAAGCCGACGAACATCTCTCTATAATTGGCCGACTGTTCTGTACGACATCTGGTAGGAATTCTTAAGGACGTGCCAATAAAGGTCGGTAAATTTTTTATTCCAGCTGATTTCATTGTCCTTGAAATGGAGGGAGACTCCAAATTTCCTATGATAATAGGCCGACCATTTTTGGCCACTGTCGGTGCTATTATTGACGTTAAAAATGGGAAGTTGACACTACGTGTAGGTGAGGATACGGTTGAATTTGATATCGCAAATAGCCTGAAAAAGACTATTCTTGCATATTCCTGCTATAGCATCGAAGCCATCGACAACGAGCTTAATTCGAACTACATCCCTCAGAAAAATGCCGACCCTCTCGAATTATGCCTACTGGGCGACTATGACGAAGAACAAGAGGAAGAAGTCCGTGCTTATGCCGATATTCTTGACTCAAGCATAGAAATTGAACCAGATGAAGAGAGGCTTGAGGAACCATCTGTGCCAACATCGGAGGTCTGTAAACAACTTAACTTAGAGCTCAAATCCTTACCAAGCAATCTCAGGTATGAATTTTTAGGTGAGAATTCTACTTATCTTGTCATCATAGCAAACCATCTTGATTCAGAGCAAACGAGCCTTCTCCTAGATAAGCTTCAACAATATAAGAAGGTAATTGGGTACACTTTGGATGATATAAAAGGTATTAACCCTTCTTTATGCATGCACAAGATACACCTCGAAGAGGACATCAAACCATCTATCGAATACCAGAGACATTTCAACCCTAATTTGAAAGAGGTGATTAAGAAAGAAATTTTGAAGCTATTAGATGTTGGGGTCATCTACCCTATTTCAGATAGCCAATGGGTAAGTCCGGTACATGTGGTACCAACGAAAGGAGGAGTAACGGTGGTAAAGAACGAAAATAACGAATTGATCCCGAAAAGAACCGTTACCGGGTGGCGTATGTGTATCGATTATCGGAAATTGAACAAGACTACCTGCAAAGATCATTTTCCTCTCCCTTTCATTGATCAAATGCTTGAAAGATTAGCCACTAACTCTTATTTTTGTTTCCTGGATGGATACTCAGGATTTTTCGAAATACCGATATATCCAGACGACTAAGAGAAGACCACGTTCACATGTCCCTTCGGCACTTTTGCTTACCGGCGTATACCGTTTGGCTTATGTAATGCACCAGCTACCTTCTAGCGATGCATGACGATTATCTTCTCCGATTTCATTGAAAACATCATGGACGTCTTCATGGATGACTTTTCGGTATATGGGTCCAGTTTTGACTCTTGTCTATCTAATCTGACCCGTGTGCTGCAGCGTTGTGAAAAGACGAACCTGGTACTTAATTGGGAGAAATGTCATTTTATGGTAAAGGAAGAGATCATTCTTGGTCATTTGATATTGGAGTGCGATATCGAAGTCGATAAAACAAAAATTAGTGTGATAGAGAAAATGCCACCCGCAAACTCTGTTAGAATAATAAGAAGTTTCCTAGGCCATGCAGGCTTTTATTGGCGTTTCATTGAAAAATTTTCTAAAATTGCTAGGCCTTTAACATCTTTACTTGCTAAGGATGTTTCATTTATTTTTGACCAGAACTGCATGGATGCGTTTCAACAATTGAAGAAGGCGTTGATTTCCGCCCCAATAATACAACCTCCGGATTGGTCGCTGCCCTTCGAAATTATGTGCGACGCTAGCGGCTATGCGACAGGGGTTGTTTTGGGACAACGAAAAGATAACCGAACTCATGCCATTTATTACGCCAGTCGAACGTTCGATGAAGCACAAAACAACTATGCCACAACAAAAAAAGAACTTCTAGCTGTAGTTTTCGCTTTTGATAAATTTAGATCGTATTTGGTTAACTCGCGTGTTATTGTTTATACAGATCATGCAGCAATCCAATATCTCATGGAAAAGAAAGACGCGAAACCAAGGCTAATCAGATGGATACTGTTGTTGCAAGAATTTGACGTTCAGATCAAAGATAAGAAGGGAGCCGATAATTTGGTAGCAGACCATCTCTCCTGTCTGACATTCACTCCCAAAAACAGTTTGGAAGAAGAGATCGATGATATATTCCCAGACGAAAAATTACTAGCTGTTACCGCTGTAAAAGCACCATGGTATGCCGATTTGGTAAATTACTTGGCAGCCGTGATTATGCCTCCAAAACTCACGTACCAATAGCGAAGGAAGTTTATGTCTATGGCAAAACATTATTATTGGGATGAACCACTTTTGTTTAAGTGTTGTGCTGATTGTATCATTCATAGATGCTTACCGGAAGAGGAGATTCCAGATGTCCTATTCCAATGCCACTCTTCTTCTTATGGAGGGCACTTCAGTGGCAAGAAGACAGCACATAAGATTCTCCAATGTGGTTTCTTTTGGCCAACTTTATTCAGAGATGCAAGGGACTATGTATAGTCTTGTGATCATTGCCAACAGTTGGGTGGAATATCACGAAGAAATGAGATGCCTCTAAACACCATCCTGGAGATCGAGATCTTCGACGTATGGGGGATCGACATTATGGGTCCATTCCCACCGTTTTGTGGTAACAAATTCATCTTAGTCAGAGTTGACTATGTCTCCAAGTGGGTGGAAGCCTTAGCCACGCCGACAAACAATTCAAGGTGGTCACAAAATTTTTCAAGAAATTTATACTCCCATGATTTGGAACTCCTCGCATGGTAATCAGCGATGGCGGATCTCAATTTATTGAGCGAGGATTTGAATCACTTCTCAAGAGATATGAAGTATTACACAAAGTTACCACTGCTTACCATCCTCAGACTAGCGGCCAAGTGGAAATATCAAACTGTGAGATTAAGCACATACTTGAGAAGATTGTATCGCACACTCGCACCGATTGGTCACTTAAACTTGATGATGCATTATGGGCATACCGTACAGCATTCAAAAACTCCAATTGGTATGTCTCCATTCCAGTTAGTATATGGTAAATCGTGCCATTTACCGGTCGAAATCGAACACAAAACATATTGGGCAATATGGCGACTGAATTTTGATGGAAACCAAGCTGGCAAGGCCAGAAAGCTTCAGCTAAATGAGCTTGATGAATTTAGACAATAAGCCTATGAGAACGCCGTGATTTATAAAGAACGTACCAAAAGATGGCACGATCAAAGGATTATGAGGAGGGAATTTCGCGAAGGTGAATTGGTACTCTTGTTTAACTCCAGGATCAAGCTTTTTCCTGGTAAGTTTCGGACCAAATGGACGGGACCATATGTAGTACAAAAAGTTTACCCTCATGGTGTTGTAAACATCTTCCGAGAGTCAACTGTTACATTCAAAGTTAACAGACATAGACTCAAGCACTACATCTCCCATAAACCGATATCGGAGGACACTGCATTGCTCCTCATGGACCCTCCTTTGCCAGAATGACACAAACTATGGTCAAGCTGACGGACCATTAAATCAGCGCTTCTTGGGAGGCAACCCAAGCATCTTACTTTAGTTAAATTTATTTTTAGCATCTTTCTTTTTCGTTTTCATGTTTTGTTAAAGCTTTAGTTAGTTTGCATATTCTTAGAAGCTCTTTTGATCATTAGTGATTGTATGCTAGGACATGCCAATCCAGCCTTAGAATGTTTTAAACCTTCTCTACTATGAGTTTGGATTTCATTTCTTAGTCATAGTCATTTCGTTCCAACACATGGTTTTGATATTTAACAATGATGATACTCTTGCAGGAAACACGCATGAACTACGACGTTGATGACTACCAATTCCGAATGCCAATGCTACCAACATTTAACAAGTTTCATCTGATTTGTTGGAAAACCAAATGCATTGCATCTTCACTAATTGATTTCTAATGATCTTTGAATTTGAGAGCATAATGTACATCCATGAATTGATCTTGTTTATCTTCAGCATTGTCGATTGACTCTACTGAAAATCGAAAACAACATTTGGGCCTTGTTGTGCCGTTTCACAACTTGCATTGTTTGTTATACTCCCGTTTATTTAGCCGTGGACATTGATACTTTTATTTGACTTTGAATGATACAGGAATATCACAAACTGATGTAGTAGAAAGAGGCGTTTTCTGCCGATTTTTCCAAAATCACGGGCGGGTTCAGATAGAAATCTCGATCGTGATTTTCACTCAGCTCAAACATCAGAAAATTCACCGAGAGCATTACGGCAAGAAAGACATTGAAGCCACGGCCATAATCAGTAACAAAAAATTTCACAAGAAAATCCTGACTGGGGAATGCTGAAAGTTGTGACCAAGATTTTCCGAAGAGGCAAAACGAGACTTATCTGCCGAAAGGTTCATGGCAGGCCCGTAACTAAGGGCACAGCTGTGAAAATTGCGCATAGTCTTACAGAAGAAATCACAGGTAGGTCATGATGAAAATCATGGGCAAGATTTCCAGAAGACAGAACAAGTACAAAATTTATGAGGACGTCACGGCTGCCCCGTAATTGAAGCCACCACCGTGAAGACTTGCATCAAAAATCTGCGAGAAGATCACACCTGGGTACCGACGAAAATCTCGACCGTGATTTCTCAGCAGCAATTTCTACATATTTCATGACCAGATCCTAATGGAAATCTCGGGGGAGATCACTAAACCTTAGCGACTTAACGGATCCGCCTAGCCAACCCGATCCGTTAAAACTTTCACTTAAGCAGCTCACCCAAAATTCACCCTAGGGTTCCCGATCTTTTAGCCGCGTCTGTGCCTTGCGCGACCCCACTACTGTGCCCCACCAGTCGTCGCCGTCTACTTCACCGCTGACCATCAACCCTTCAGCGAATTCTCCGATCACCTCCGGCGAGCTCTCATTCCAAGCTTTCAGTCCTTATTTCGCCGCGAGCTCTTCTTCAATCAGCTGCCGATACTTCTGTGTCCTCTCTTCACTGCTCAAGCAACCATGCCGCCAAGGAAGAAGAACACTGGCAAGCACCCAACTGGAGCAACGAGCCCTCGACCCACGGCGCCACCACAGCAATCTGTATCGCCGGAAATACAAATGCGAGAGAGTCATCAGGCGGCGAGGTATCAAGTTCTATCTAACCGAAAAATTATCAATACTCGTTACATTGATCCGCCAGCGCTGGTTGCACTCAGCATCTTCAATGATCTGCTTTGGATTTTTCGTCAATTTGGGTGGGGATGATTGCTGTAGTATGCTCATCCCACATACATCCTATTCACCCTCGAATTTCTCAGCTCAGTGGAACTCAAGGTCTCGGCGCTGGATACAGACCCAGGCCTTCTAACATTCCGATTGGCGAATACAGAGTATCGCCTCACCATTGCTGACCTGAATGACATATTCGGCTTCCCGGCGTACGCTTTCAGAGTTGGGCCACCGAACTTCAACAAAGATATTTTCTGGAGATGCATCTCCTCCATGTCGGCCTACTCGCCCAAAAATGCCAGAGCATCCATGCTCTCCAATACCTGCATCCGCTATGCACACAGGCTACTCGCGCATTCGATCTTTGCGAGGGAAGGAGATGGAATCGTCCGCCAGCCGGAATTATTATGTCTATGGGGACTCCTGCACCACTTTCAAATCAATACTAGATACCATCTCGCCAGGCAATTCATGCGTGTGGCTCATCCGCAGAAAGGAGTTATCTGCATCGGGGGCATGATCACCATGATAGCACTCTCTTTGGGCCATAACCCGTATGGCCAGCCTGAGGCAGTAGGGAGCCGACGTTTAGACCTAGAGCATCTTCTCTCAATGAAGATGATTGTGAGGAGAGGAGATATCTACCACCTGACCTTTGCAGACACGAATACCACCATGGTTTTACCCAACTCAGCTCGCACAGACATCAGGGACACGCCAACTGGCGCTTATATCCGGAGCCGACAGCGCCCGAGGACCAGACGGCGCCACTAGATGTTGACCCCAGCTTTTCCATCGGTGGGAAACCAAGGACTGCTGCCAGACCCTCCACAGATGACATTCTTCACCTGCTTCGCCAGGACCAGATTCAACAAGGGAAGCAGCTAGTAGCCCTGATGGACATGGTAAATTGCATTGAGATCTTTCTTCACAGCAACATGGCACCACCACCACCATGGGACGGAGACGAGGACGTTGACGATACCATCCATGTTTTTGATTCTAACTCATCCGAGCAGGTCGACGACGACGATGACGGCCCGGCTGAGTGCAGTGAGTAGGGCTGCACTCTAGTAAGTCTTCCCTCACCCTTTTTTGTTACGTACCTATGCTATATGCATCTGGGATGATGCATCTTTTGCTCTTTGGGTGAGAGTACTTACACATTTTGATAGGTCGTCATGACTTTTACTCTTTCGTGATGGATGTTGTACTGATGGTTTAACTTTATACTATTTGCATGTGACGGTGAACTGGTAATATTTATTGTGATGTTATTAATGTGCTGTTGTAGCACATCTGCCAAGCTTTAACTCTCTTTACTATCGATGCGCTCTATTTTCATGATATTTTTATTGTAAGTTACTTTGATAATGTTTCAGCTTAGCACAGATATTCTCATGACTCTACCTCTTTGACATGCTGTACCATTCTCACATGCTTTCATTATGACTTTGTAGATAAGGACCAAACTTCATTAACCATTATTGCCCAGACATGCAAAAGTCTTAAGTCGTAGGTCCTAGCTGCATTCTCTTGCTTTCATTAATTAATGTTTTCCTCATTCATGATTGATTCTTATTTATGAAACATTTGCCTCATTTATGATTGATCTAGACTCTCACTCTTCATTAAGCGCGTCATTTATGTTGAACAATTAGTCACTCGATCCCTTATACACTGGAAACTTAAGGATTGAACTTTGACGAGCTTTGAATCTAGGAAGCATCTATATGTCAACATGTGTACTATTTATTTGGAAGACTATAGACCGAACAACTTGACACACACTTATCACCCTTGGTAACTCTTAGTATTAGTTTTGGTTCGAGCTCCTCTGACTTGGCACTGTATAAGAAATAGAAGGAAAATAAAAAAAGGAATAAGAGCAGTGGTACGGAAGCTACAACTTGGCACTGCCCAACAAAAAGAAAAAGAAAGAAAGAAAGCAGTGGTACCGAAGTTCTAACTTGGCACTACCACTAAAAGAAGAGAAAATGATTGAAAAGAAAGGGGCAGTGGTACCGAAGTTGTAACTTGGCACTGCAAACCAGAAAGAAAAGAAGGCAGTGGTACCATAGCTACGACTTGGCATTACGAAAAAGAAGCAAAAGTGCGGTGGTACCGAAGTCATGAGTAAGGCCTTTACTACCACTTTAGAGTTTACACTTTTGGTGCTTTGAGTGTATTGGTGTTTCATGTGGTAAGGAACTATTTTCTATCCAATATTATCATGCAACTGTTGTCTATAAATTTAACCTGGATACCCTGCTTTTCATCTTGACATCTTTAAAATCTACAGTGATTTGTACATCTTGTGACTAGTTGTAATCATTTCGTATTTATAGATCATTGGGGAGTATAACTTCAGTTGAACAACCCTCATAGAACTTCATTTCTTTCTTTTTGTTTGAGGACAAGCAAAGATTTAAGTCGTAGGTATTCTGTTGACACAGATTTATATAGAGTTTTACATGTCAATTTACTTGTGAAATCATTCTCATTTCACGACTTTACACCTCATAACTGCCTTTATTTGGATACATCTATGGAACCTACACCTGTTCTGGTATTTTCACATTTTCAGGTCAAAATGACCACAAAAGGGTAGATTCTGGCACTCTTGTGGCAAAGGAGCTCATCCTAACTCAAGATGATCCTAACCAGAAGCTTTCAGATTCGTTAAGGCCTTTGTTGGAAATCACGACCGGGTCCCGATCAGAATCATGCTCGTGATCATCGTTATGCCTGAAGCTGAAACTGACAAATCACGACTGGGTCACGACCAAATTCTCGCCCGAGATCGCGGACCCGCCTGTTTCAAACCGCGATTTTAACTATGCTTTCTTCAGTTTAACCCTAGGGGAAGGTCAGGGGCATTGAAGACCATTCTCCCCTGTTGACAAAGGAGGCTGGAGCAGCCTTTCAGAGAAGAGATCTTCACACGAAATGATGATGTCGTGAAGATAAGTTGGCTGCGGCGTTGCAGGGCATGGGAGGAGGCAGCGGAGTCTTCTTTCGGCTGAGCAGAGATAGCGGCTGCAGCAGTTTTATCAGGGTATGGGAAGGAAGAGATGAGACAGAGAAGACAGGAATAAAAGGAGAAGAGAAGGGGTGCGAAGAAAAAAGGGAGAGATTCGCACGGGTGAAGGAACAAAGGCTAAGGCTGTGCTTGCAAGAAGGAGGAAGAGAGCTGCGCCTTTGCATCCAGTGAAGATACCTTGGTGCACAAGCCTCTCAGGAACAAATCTATAAGAAATACTTGGCATTCATAGTCCATATGCTGCATTCATTGTATAATCCTCACAAGAGCAACACAAGATCTATATTTCTTCCGCATTTCCTGAACAAGATCTGTTGTTGTAAGAGATGTTTATGGCTGAATACATTGTCTATGTTGTTACCGTGAACATGATAGGCTAAACACTAAATCAGGATGTGGCGTAGCCCTTGACGATTTACTAGTCGTGATAGTTAAGTTTATTAGCCAAAGTCCTTGCTTGGCCTTGTGTGCGTGCAATGTCTGCATTACTAATAGGTGAATTCCGCAAGTATACGGACTATCGAAGTAATATATATGTATCGATCCCACAGGGACCAAATACCAAGTACCGATTGATTAGATTACTACAAGCTAGACGATCCTTAAGTGGTTGTGAAATGGTTGCTAAGATCTAAAATTAAGCTAAACAATAAATAAGCAAGGCAAATAGAATTGAAAGCTAGGTAATTGCACGATGCAAGGTCTAAGGATGGGTAGGATCAAGGCAAGGGTCCACTGCCTTGATGCGCTATGCGTGGATTGATAACAATATGAAAGTCCCTTTTTAAACTTAGGGCGATCCAAAGGTGTGCAAGTCGTCCTCTCTCGAGTGATGCGACTTGCGACTAGGAGTTTACCAGATTTAGCGTCTACCGTCGTAGGACGCGAAACCGAATAAGCTCATTGAGGGCCGGATCGTGCATACCATTCCATCATTTGTACATGTTATCCCCTCTCGGGCAATGCAACAAGGTGCTTATACGATCAAACGTTTACCGTCGTAGTACGCCTAACCCGTATAAACCCAAAGAGTGCCAAATGGTATACACTACCCGTACTCAATCGACCACTCTCGTGCGACGATTGAGATACTCCTACCTAGGGTTTACAACATCTGAATGTGCCTCTCGACCCTACCAGATATCTAAGAGCATGAAATTAACACAATGTAAAAGAGCATGAAATTAACACAATGTAAAACTTCATTCGATTGGTGCAACTAGGCATGATAAGACAATCTAGGGTTCACAATATAAAGCTATAATCCACACATAGAACATTCAAGGGGCTTTCCCTAGCCCTGAAACAAGTTTAAGCTACAATATCCATGTTCCAAAGCAAAACATAAATCAATCCGATCAATACACCCATGGTTAACAAAGGCGATCAAATAAATGAGAAATGGGAAAACAAGACTCCCTCCAGGAGGAAGAAGCCGCCAGGAGAGGCCTTCTTCTTCCTTGGTTCGGTTGTCCGCCTCCTTCCCGCTCTCGCGTTGAAGGGTTTTCTTCTTTCTTTCGCTGCTCAGTCGCCGCTTGGTTCCTTACGTGCTGTCGTGAGTCGATCCTCTCATGAAAATCCCCCCTTTCTCTTTACGTGAGTAGGGTTTTTGTCCCTTTCCTCTCCTCTTCTTGTCGAATTCCACTTTTACCCTCCTGGAGCCCTCTATCTAACGTGGATAAGTTGAGGGGTGAAGATCTGAAAAATCGGTATAAGGCGACACCAAAGCCATGGGGTGTGGTTCTGGTCACTAGGTGGACCGTGGTTTTCGCCGAGAATACAAATTTCACTGAAAATGGTGGCATTCCCTTGCTTTTTCCCTGAAATGATGCAAAAACACTAAAGAGTGTAGATTCCGAAGATAAAGCAATAATTCCATGCAAATAAGGTGTAAATGCTAGAAAAGTAAAGATATAACGAGTAAAATAGCATAAAAATCTCTATATAAAAATGACTCAACAATTACCCGGAAGAATATGCTTGCACCTCTAATCCCTCGGGTGAGGTTCGTAAATCAGCTTTTCTAGGAGTTTACTCGCTTGCATAACTATACTTACCCATAGGATTAAAGGAAAGCATCATCTGGAAAGGTATGCTTGAGCCTAGAGTCGCAAGGGTGAGGTTTGTTAATCGGATCTAGAGGAGAAAACTTGCCCGCGGGACTGTACTCACTTAGGGAAATACCAAGGTGAGGTTTGTAAATAAGATCTCTGGAAGAAAAACTCGCTCGCAGATCCGTACTCGCTTGTGTGATTGTAGGGAGCTTAAACACGTTGGAGACACTCTAGTCCGACCGCGCATCAGACCCATTAGGTTGAGAGTTTATCCATTCTGTTGGTGTGCTATGCCTATACTCCCCGAAAGAGAGTGTTTGAGCCTTTAATCATCGCAAGTAAGGTTTGTTAATCAGCATCTCTAGGAGTTTCCTCTCGCTTGTAGATCTGTACTAGCTTGCGAAGATTATAAGGTGCCAAGACGTTGCAGGGAGACTCTAGTCCAACCGCGCATCGGAACTCTACAGATTGGACTGGTAATCTTGTCTGTGAAAGCAGACAAGATTATTGGAGGGAAGCTACCTATGTGACAAGGAAGCTGAGTCTTTTGAACTAGACAGGACATAGACAATAGAGTTTAACTGTAAGGAGTTAAAGTGGTGAACTCATATCCTGATATATCTTCTCATTAGAATCCTCTCGTGTGATTTCCTCTATTTACATTCCTGCACTTTTAATTATTTTGTTATCTTAAACATCACCAATTTCAACATCGTTTAGCTAGCCATTTTGTTATCTGTCGGTATTTGCCTATTAGTCCCTCTGGGATCAATATTTTATTACTTCGATAGACCCGTGCACTTGCGAGGAACGCCTACTATATCTATGGGCGCTATCACAACGGTGCTAAAAACTTGATGTGTCCACAAACGCACGGATACATAGAAGTAATAAAAAAAATATCAAACCCACAAATGCACAACCTATGTGTTAAGTACCAAATAATTATTTTCCCATTACCTAAGCAAAATGATAATTTTAAGATGAATAATACAATAAAAAAAACTAATGATTCATGCAATGAAATTTAGAAAGAGAAAATAGGACGAGGTTTCACTTCACTAATTTTTTATGACAAAAACATAATTGATATCTATGTTAGTTACTCAAGTTATGTCAAAGAGAAATTACCAAAAGAAGAGTTGTCTCCTCTTGAATACGCCACTTCCTTGCAAGTTTCATTGCCAGAGATGTCTTGTATGCCTCTCAGCAACGAACCCTAGCATCACCACCTACATTTTCTCCTTTGATTCTCCTCATGAGCGTTCGATTCCTTGAATCAATCCTCTCCTTCCTTTGATAATTCGTTCCCCACTTCCGATTTAGTTAATTAAATTAAGGATTTTGTGCAATTGAAGCTCAAAAAAATTGAGTTCAAGTGGAGACAAGAAGACTCAGCAGCTTCAAATGAATTCCCCCAAATATTATAATTAGAGGGCTATGATGAATGCTATGTAAATGATCACAACCCTGTGATCGCAAATCAACTTCCGAATTTGCCCTTTTCTAATCCATTTGAGCTCTAATTTCTCCAAATTTAGCTCTAGGTCTATTTAGCTCAAATATCCATAAAAATATGAATGTTTTACCTAAAAAAATAAAAAAAAAAGAATTTGTAGATTCCAAATTAAATGACCAATTTTAATTTAAAAATAAGCAAAAGTACATAAAAGATGACCCAAAAAAGATAATTTAGACATATGAAATTTGCTATAAGTTTTTGGATTATCAAAATGAAAGATAGTTCCCTAATTTGAGTTATAAGAATTACTATAGTATTGGTCATCCCGTGCCATGGGTTCAAGTTACTAGATAGGGAAGAGTTTAAGCATGGAGAGATCCCTAATAGGCATTAAAAAGAATAATGACCCAAACATCCACATATATCACAATAAACAAAATTCATCATTGCATTATTTCAATAAAGTTACAAATTATATTAGCAAACTGATTTTTTTTATAAAAAAAATCATATAAGGTAGTAAATTCAAACTAATAAAACTACATAAAAAAATTTTAGATTACTTCTGAACAATAGAAATTAATAAAATTTCTGAAATTTATTATTAGCGGTGATTGTAAAATAATAAATTTAAAAAATTATGCAAAAATTACAAAAGGGAGAAAATAACATATATAAACAAACTATATAAAAAAAAAATTATTCTAAGTATAGAAACAAAAGATTTTAATATTTTAACCGGTCGTGATTGTAATCATAGCTGTGAAAATAAAATAATTCAGACAATTCAAAAAAATTGCTGAAACTAGAAAATTATAGAAAAAACAAATATCTCAAAAAAAAATTTAATTTTTGGTTTTAAATAGTCTCAAAAAATAAAGAATATTGAATTTTCAATATCAAGCTGTGATTGTAATCATTGTCCATGATTGAATTGAGAAACCCTAATTTTTTAAAAAAAATTAATAATAGAAATAAAATCTATGCAAACAATGAGAAGTAGTTCATAGTCTCATGTTTTTATGATTTTTTATTGATATTAGTTTATATAGAGTCCCAGGCAATGGCTCTAAAACGTGGTGCTAATTTTACTTTTTATTACCACCAAAATGATGGCACAAAGTAGGGAACACACACAGTAAGTGTAAGATTAGTCACAATAATAAAAATATTAATCCCACAGAAACTCTTAAATTAAGTAAAAATTTAATTGTGATCACGTAATCTTGGCAATTTAATTATCACGAACTAGTGTATAAAAAGCAAATTAAGGCAAACTTGTAATCAAATTAAAAAAAGTTTTAGTATGGGTGTTCACCACAATAAATTTCTAAAAGTAATATTATTCTAATAATATAAGTTAAATTACCTAAGGTTGTCAAAGGAAATCTATTTTGAGATATAGGATGTCTCATTTCAATAGCCATCCTAATGTTAAATTAGATCAATAATCAGCGGTCACTATATCTACCAATCTAATTAACATCATTGCGGGGTTCAAAAACTAGAAGTTACCTTTTATTTCATGTCCTAGTTTCTAAAATAATTTGATTAAAAGATCTAAAACATCACATGCAGATTAAGTTTCACTAATTGAATATTATAATATAACTACTTTCGTTGTCTAACGCTTATAGGTTTAACTAATGGGTTATAGGATTATGAGTCGCATTTCAGTTTATATCACAACCTCTATAAAATGCAATGAATTAAATATAATTAATTAAAAATATAATATCATCTATAGTCAACTTAACAAACCCTAAATAAAATAACAATCATGCTAAGCATGTATTACTAGAAGGAAAATCAAAGGGTTACTCCCCATAGCCCGAAATACATTTAAGTTACAGTAATTGATATGTAAATAATTTTAAACATGAATAAAATTTTACAATCAACTTAGAAAAGAAGAAAAACAATAGAATAGCAACTCCCTCCCAAAAATTTGATGAAATCTAGAACTTTCTCTCTCCTAGTGCACATACATTGAATAGATCCAATAGTTTACTGAGATAGATTCAAGAAACTCATTACCTTGAGTTAGTGCATGTACATTGAGAAAGTGCTAGAGAGGTTCAACATTGCCTAATTCACTATAAAAGCTAGTGTCCTATAACACAAGAAAAGAGAGACAATATGAGTTGAGTCCTTTATGCATTTGTAGTGGGATCGATCATGTACTCTATGTTATACACAAGAGTGGACATGGCTTATGCTCTAAGCATAGACAGTAGATACTAGTCAAATCTAGGTGTTGAGCACTGGATGGTAGTAAAAAAATAATCCTTAAGTACCAAAGGATTACTAAGGAGTTGTCATTGGTCTATGGGGAAGAGGAAGAGCTCAGTGTGTAGAGCTACATTAATGTATTATTCCAGTCAAATCTTGATGACTTTAGATCGAAATCTGGATATGTGTTTTGCCTAAACACTAGTGCCATAAGCTAGAAAAGCTTCAAAAAATCCATTGAGCTAGAATAAAAAATTCATAAGTAAACCTGAAGTGGTTCCTAGTACTATGAGTCTTGTCTAGCTCTATTGTGATAACAATGGAGCAATCGCATAGGCCAAGAAACTATGATCTCACTAAAGATCCAAGCATATATGATGGCGATATAATCTTATTAGAGAAATTGTTGATGGAGTGATGTACAAATATGTAAAGTACACATAGATAATGATATGACATTCTCACTAACTTAGCCTCTTGTGTTGTAGAAGTTTGAAAGTCGTACTAGATACATGGGATTAAATTATCTCAATAATAATTGGTCTTAGTGCAAGTGAGATTTTGTTGGTGTGTAAGGTGTGAAGACCAATTGTAACATATAAATTCATATATTGAAGAATAAAGCAATTATCATTATCTTGTTAATCACTAGAATAACATGTAATGTCTATAAAGATTGATATTGCTCAATCTTATATTTTTGTCTCAATTAAAATATCATAGAGGATAAGAGACAATCTTGGTGCATATGAGATTGGAATGTGGGTTGGTTGGACAATGAGCACCAGTGCAGATACTTAAGCGCATCAAGTAATAGATGTATAGGATCGACCGTGAAGATACGACTTAGGTGTCATATGTTAAGTTCATAAGTGATAAAAGGTACAGTGGTCCTTAGACTTGAGATTATTAGCACTCACATGTGATGAATGACATACTTTGATGCAACCTAATGCTGCTGCATAATTGGGGAGTCATGACAATTTTCATTGTGTATATTATAAGCAAGATATATAGTACAAGTAATCAACAAAGGATTTGCTCACTCCTTTTGAAGGAAGTATGATAACTCAGAGATACCCTTTGTGGGTATATGATTGAAAGTATATCGTCATGCCTAGGGGATATAGTTTCTTTACTCTAATCACCCCAAGATTGGAATAGGTTTATCAGAAGAATGATGACTCATAACAAGGACTGAAAAGTTACTCATGACTCATGATAAACACATGACCAAAGTTAGACTATATGATGTTAATTGCCTTAGGGCGTCAAGGTGTCATGTGTTGTTTAGAAAGGTTTAAGGAACCATCTTGGCTTAGAGTGAAGTTATTTTTATCATATAATCAAAAATGAAATTTTCCTTGGGCCCCACATGAGATATTGCTTAGGAGCTCAAGGTAAATTTTGTGATAGAAACTAATGTGAGATGAATACCATAGTTTGCCTTGTATAAGATGACGTTGTTTAATAGTCACAATTCGTGCTAACCATGTGGGCATGGTCAAGTTTATATTAACAAAATTGTCACATTAAATATGTTTTCTAATGACCTTGTCAAGCACTTGATACATCACATATTATAAGGACTACTCTTGTCATATGCCAGTTCAGCTGGGTTTGATTATTGACCTGGATTTTTATTATTATAATACTCTAAGCTCTAATTTAACTCAAGGCAGAAGATAAAGATGATTTAAAAATAAAATTTAGATTAATTTTTACAGGCGTAATAAGAGATGAGATGGAGATATCCACAAGGTGACAAAATGGGTCATGGATGTGACACATAAAAAAGTTCAAGCAACTTTTTCCCCCTCCCCCCGGCTAGCTTTTTCTATTATCTTATTTGATAAACAAAAGGTACAGCATCCTCCGTCTCTACATGGGGGCAACGACATGGGAATGTGCACTCCCCTTCCCCTTTCTTTTATATCCATATATTTAAATTATGCATTTAAATTATATATTTAAACTATATATTAAAATTTTGTATTTAAATTATATAAAAAAAGTATAATATATAAATAAATAAGAAAGCCCATAAAGGGAAAAGAGGAATAAAAATATAAGTGAATGAATGCAGCGGGGCCTTCAATCAACTTGTCGATTGCAGTCGCACGAGGGGCTCTCCCTCTCCTTTTTCCCAAATCAATCAATCAATTAATCAATCAATCAATCAATTAATTAATTAAAACCATCTCATCAATTAAAAAACTTGCTCGCATGGAAAATAATAATGAATTCACTGTCAAACACCTCATCTTCCATTCGCTATGCGCTCGACAATCCAATTATTAGATACTGACAAGTTTTTCTATTCACAAAAATCAATGCCTTTCAAGATTTTTGCGTGTACCGTTTTTCCTTCACCAAGAAAAAGTCTCAAGTCTGAGGTGCCATCACTGATTGAGCATCTCACGCTCTGTATTACCATTAGAAATATAATATAATTTGTTTCCTAATTATGACAACAATATCATTAAAGAAATAATTTTATGTTTATCACACATAATTATATAGAAAAAAAAAGACTGGTTATTTTGTCAAAAGGATAGGCATGCTTTGATTTGGGTCCACCGACGGCTGCAAATTTGGATTTGGTGTCATCCAATCATTATGTGTGGAAAACAATAAAACAAAACAAAAAAGAGCGAGTAATTGACTAAACATGAATGGATATATTTGCTCACACATTTTCTATTCTCTCTCAAGTGACTAATTGATAGCATGTCTATCAATCATTTCAAGTGACCCTCCGACTTGTAATAATTTTTTTTATATATAAAAAAAAAGAAAAAGAAAATGCAAATTCAAATTAGTTGGTCTTCGAGTTGTTATGGGATTCCAAAATCAATCTTCACATAGTAATTGGGCCACTGGTCTTGATGAGCCAGTGACAAGGACACATGGAATGTTGGGCCCCCAAATTAAGGCACACAGAGAGTAATTAGCTCATCCATCATCCTCATGCATAGTAGCGTGATGTAATGGGTGCGGAATGCAAAGTGAGCCTAGACTCATCTCTATATCCTTGCACCTTTTATTGATTTTACTGGTTTGTAAGTGTATTATATAGATTTGATTAGGCTCAACAAAATAATACAAGATAAATTTAACTAGTGTCATTTTGACATTTTTACTACCAAGTGTCTTCAATGAGCCTGACTACACAATTAATACTGTATATCAATATAGACGCATGCATGTGCTAGGTAGGGTTTTGGTATTATAAATTTGGAGGGTAGTGACGGTAGGCAGATGTTCTAGTAAGGCCATCTGCACGAGCGCCTTGCTCTTGTCTTTATCCTTTTGTCCCTTTTTCCGTGCATCTTTATTTTTTTTTATTATAAATTCATTTCCTATATAATTAACAATACTTATATATATATATATCAAATTCTGCTATTGTATTTCTTTACAAAATATCAATAAATGATCAAGGATTACTCAGTGACACAATTTTATCAACTATCAATCAACTAATATTCATTGTGATGGTACCACTAGTAGTGAATATTGTGGTTACAATATCTAGGCTGGTGACTAATTGTGAAAGTATTTCTAAAGTGTGGAAGGTAATTAAGGAGTTTTGTGGGATCCAAAATGATGGTGACTCATCAGGGTTGTAGATATTAACTTCAAATTTAAATGAGTTGAGCACTACTCATTTACTAATTTATAAATTGCTAATCATATGATTTATTTATATGGTATAGAGAGAAAGAAACAATCGGATCTTTAAATATTCTAAAGAACAATAGCAGCTTATCTATAACCTTATTGCCTCCCTAAATGCCAAGATATCCTTTCTTGTTACAATATCTAGGCTCAATCAATCTACAAATGATTTTTTAGTTTTTTGTGCATCATGGATGCATGAGAGATCTCTTTTAGATGCTGATACTTATCATACAAATAGCTGATTTCGTGGCATGCTTGTTAGCCAAATGTGCGTAAGACTAGATTAATGGAAATGGATACTATTGACATTGTTCTATAAGAAGACTTAGTTTTGCTTTATGTGGGGTTCAACATTCCTCCCACACCGCCTGACTAAAAATGAAGCCTATGAGGAGATTTCAAGATAAGTCATAGGTTGTTTGTTACTCATGTGTATGAGGTGATATGTTTTTGTGTCTATGATGTATTTGAGCACTCATATATGTGGTTTATGTGGTGTTGCCTCTATTGTGTTGAGTTGGATAGTGAATGTCTTGTATGTAGGTTCCCATGTGTTGAAAATATAGAAAAAATTATGCTAAAATTTTTAAAAATTATATGAGTTGACCTCTTTATGGTCAATCATGATTAGTGTTTATAATCTACATGTTATATTTTTCTATTAATAAAATTTTCTTACTTGCCTTTGGAAAAAAAAAGAAAAAAAAGAAAATGTTGTCGTTATACGTACCAAGGCACATCAAATATCTTGATTGATGGCTTGTGCCATAAGCTTGCAAAGTTATATTCTTCCAATATGTTTACTTACATGAATTCTAAGAAATACTAGACTAAATAGTTTTAGCTCAAATCACTCGAGAAACACTTGAGCGCTTGTGCCCTTCCAATACCAACCTCCCACTCAACTCAAGTCACTTAATACGTGGCTATAACCCAAGAACTTTTCTCACAATCATTATACAACCTAATATTGGCATACTTTTAATTATTTTATACTAATTTAAGAACTTAGTTTTGCCATTACTTTTAAGTAAAAAAAAAGTTTGGTAATGAAAAAGTAAAAGTAGAGAAAAAAATATAAGTTAAGAAAACCATAATTTAGTGTCTTACTTGTTCTCTAAAAAATAATTTACATGATTTTAACTAAAATTTTTAATATTATTATTTAAAATAATTTAAATTTTTAATAATAAAAAAATCTATATTATTTTAATTTTTACAATACTTAAAAAGTTATTTACTTAATAATTTAAAATTTTTAAGAGCACAATATAACTACAATATAATATAATTATAAAATAATTAACAATGGAGCAAATATGCCAACTGTCACATCTTATTTTATAATAATACAACGAATTAGTTTAATTAATTATTACAACAAATTTAATAGCCACGCAAGGCTCAAAATTATCAAAGTCCCACTGATGATATCAAAATTTATAGTAAATTTCATGCTATTTTATATATCTTTTCATGTCATATTTATGAACTTTTCCTTGTTTTTAAGCATTATTTGTTAAATATCACGGAATCTACACAATTTCTTATTTTTCATGAATTTCAGGTAAAAAGTGTTATATTTTGATGGATTTTGAAGGATTCGAGCACAACAATGGATTCCAGACGTCAAAACGAAGTCACACATCAAATTTCAGGAGAATCAGAGTTTCATAGCAAATTACGGCACCCCCATAATGGATTTTACGGTACCGTAATTCCACCATAGAATTACGGTACGGCCGTAATCCCTGAGAGGTGTCGTAAGTTGGAAAGATTTTGACCAGAGTTTTCATGACGATTACGGGACTGCCGTAAATAAGATCACAGTACCGTAATTGCAGATGATTTTCCACCCGAGAGATTTTCAGAATTACGGCACTACCGTAATGATCTTTACGGGCCATATTTTGGTCCAGAAACATACAGAAGAAATTACAGCACCGGCGTAACAATTTTTATGGGCTGTAATCTTGATGCATAATTCACAGAGCAGAAATTACGGCACTGCCGTAATTTCTTTTACGGCCGTAATTTCATTTCAAAAACGTGATTTTTACGGGTTTGAATCTTGCGCGGACGATAACGTTTGATCCAGACCTCCAAATTGATATCCGAAAGATGCTACGGACTCGTCTTTAAGAGGAGAAGACACACAAAGTGAAAGAATGAATTTTTATCTAGTATCGAGGGAGCAATCAACAGAGAGGCAGTTAGGGTTTGGCCTCACGCCGAGAGGCGTAGAGGGCACCTCTCACAGTGATTTTTACACAGAAGCTTTATTTGGAGGTGGAGAGGACACACCAGAGGTTTTATGGAGAAAGGAGATCAGACAGAGGAGAAATCAATGAAACACTAGTCGCCGCCGCTGTTCGTTGTAGATTACGGCCATAAACATCTTTACGGTCGTACCGTAAATTATTTTCTCTCTCTGTTTTGATTTCCTTCACCATGAATTATTGTAATCTTCCTTCCATGCTAGCTTAAACATCTTTGGGACATGGGTGTAATTCACTTTGATTTTTAATAATTAGATAACTCTTATTTTCGTCAGAATAGTTTTATTATGATGATTCTACTTATGTGATTGTTTGTCTTTGATTCTCCATAGATTGATGTTATTATTCATGTTTTAGAGTTCTCGCAATAAAGACTGAAAGGTGACTTGCTTGAGAACTTGGAACCCTAGAATTGCATGTTAGGAACTCTCTTAGGTTAGTTCTTAATTATTTGATTTTAGTGATCTTATTGCCATGATGATAATTTGAATCTTGGGTAGAGTCGAGTTGTCAAATGTGGAGATCTTGCACGAAAGTGAGGATCGGAACGTTAGAGAACCATAAGTAGAACTTGTGTTGAGACTCGGATGCACGAAAGTGATCCTTGAGATTCCAGTTGAGACAATTAACTTAGAATTCGGATGCACGAAAGTGATTTCAAATTCTTTGATTGATGATTTACTTATCTTTAGCGGTGGGATAGATCTTGCGCGAAAGTGAGGATTGGTCCCTGCATGATTGCCTGCACGAAAGTGAGATGATCCCTTTATGAAGTAAATTAAGTCTTTATCATGATAAAATTAGTCTGACGACCTTTTCTTAATATCTAGTCATTGAAATTAAAGTGTATGAAACCCTAGTCCCAGTTTATCTCTCTGATTATCTCTACGCTCTTTTTATTGTTCACTTGCATTATAATCGATTACTTAGCTAGTGAGAATACAACTATTTGGTACTTAACAATAAGGTCTCTGTGGGATCGATATTTTCTTTATTACTTCGAGTATCCGTGCACTTGCGGACACTACAAGTTTTTGGAGCCGTGTCAGGGAGTGACAATAGCCCTATGCGCCAACACTTAGGTTTTGGCCACGACACCTTAAATAAGTCTACCCACTTGTATTTATAAGTGTGTCCTTTCAGATCACAACAAGTTTTTGGCACCGTTGCTGTGGACCTTAGTTTTGTTAATATCAAAATAGTTGTTAGTATTGCTAGACTAAGTTTTATTTATTTTATATTTAATTTTGTTTTTTCTTTTTGCAGGTTTTGGATTTTCAAAAGTTGTGAGAGAACTGAGAATTTATGAGATTTGTGAATTTACATTTGTTTTAGATTTTCTGTTTTTTTATATATTCCATAAAAAAAAATCATTTCTAATTCATTGGTGTTGGATAATCTTTCTGTTCTTGATAGATTTGAAGATATGTCTTTTAATTACAATTCGTGGGCAACTGAAAGAGGTAAGATATACATGCCTCAAGGTAAGTATGGAGATGATTTTTGGTGCACTCTTGCAGAAAAGGTAAATTCTTCGGCTCGTATAATTGACACTTTTAATATGCACCCGACTATAACATCTTATTCTTCTACTAGTTGTGATATTTGTGGATGTTTTGATCATTGTACTTTTGATTGCCATATTTTAAATTCTAATTCTTCATGTTACCAAGATGATCAATGTTATTCTAGTTGGGAAAATCAAACTTCTTTTTATGATAATTGCTCTAAACATGTTTCCGAACCATGCTTTGAGGAGAATGAAGAATCTAGGTTAGAAACTATGTTTGAAAAATTCATGTCAAATCAAAACCAATTTATGACAAGTCAAAATAAAGAAATTGAGGATCTTAAGGGAATAATAAGTCAACTTGCTTCTCAGGTAGAATCTTTAATTGCTAATTCTGAAATTTTGGAAACCCAGTTAGCACAACAAGCATGATTATTTGAGTTTGAAACCGAAGAAATTAATTTAGAAAAATCCCCCTCTGATCATGATTGTTTTGAAATTGAGCCTTATGTGAACATTAATGAATCTCACTCTGATTTTGATAATTGTGAAATTTATTCTTTTGATAATTTATTTGTGGAAAAGTTTGAAGAAATTGAAATTGAAAAACCCTCTTTTGATGAAATTGATTCTTTTGATAATATATTGTTTATGGTTAAATCTGATGAAGAATATGAGGGGACCAATTTAGAAAAATCATACTCTGATTTTGTTGGTAATTTTAAAATTGTTAAATTATTTGATGAAGTACATAAGGAACTTAATAAGGATTTGAATATTGTGAAAATTGATGAATCTCACTCTGATGCTTTGCCCATATCTATTGATCAATCTTCTGATTTATTTGAAAATTTATGCTTTATTGAGGAATCTAATTTGAGACAGAAAGACCATTTTCATGATCCAATAGTTGCATCTTTTGATCTAAGTCTTAATCTTATTGCAATTGAAGACATAAATTTGAAGAAAGGACTAATGATTTTGCTTACTGATAAATTTAGGAAGATCATTGAATATCCTTTGATTAGAATTGAAAATTTTGATTTTGATTTCTGCATATTTGAGAGAGCCATGTCGATCATGATTTATATGAAATTATGGATTTTTGGATTAGTGGCTAAAAGTTTTGGACAAAGGAAATGCAGAAAATTGTTTGCTCTTTACTTTGGTACTGATTCACTTGCTTCACCATGAGATTTGATTTTTGGTCAAGCTATGGACCTAAAATTAGCGCTTCTTGGGAGGCAACCCAAGCACTTTTGCTTAGTTTAGTTGCTTTTATTTTAGTTTATTTTTAGAATTAATTTTTCTTTTCTTTTTGCAGAGAGAAACGAAATTTGTGCAAAATACGGCACTGCCGTAATCTTCTTTACGGTGTCGTAATCCTAATCCGATTTCATCCAAGAGTTTTTAGCATATTACGGTAGTACCATATTGGTTTTTACGGTACCGTATTTTTGGATATTTTTGACCCGAGAATTTGTATCAATTATGACACTGTCGTAAAGAACATTACGCCTGTTATTTTTGAACTACTTTCTGCTTATCTGAGTAGGTGTTTTCTCGCTGCAATTTTAAGAATCTGGGTCACGAAAATTTTTGATCTTTGGCACCATCATGAAGTACTCATATTTGTCTATCATCTGGATATTTTTTCTTAATTTTAAAGTCCATGGATCATTCTAAAACACATAGCAACTTTTCGATTCTGATAAATTTCTGCAGCAGTTTTTTCTGACTAATCTGATTAGCACTTTTGCTGCCACTTTTAAGATGCTTCAGTGACTTGAAACCCTGATTTTTCACTTGGAATATAAAGAACATGTGTTGTTCTATCTTGTGGATTAATTGTTTTTAAAAAAATATTTTCTGATCATTTTAGGACACATGACAACTTTTTGAATTTGATTAAACTTTTGTGCAGTTTTGTAGTTTTGTATTCTGATTAGCCTTCTTTCTGTTGATCCCCTAAATTCCTGACAGATTTTGATCCTTTAATTTTCATACACATGGAAAGAACAAGTTTCATTCTATTACATGGTTCTGTCTGTTTTCTTTTTGGATCATTAAATTTTATTCTAGGGTATGACTACTTTTCATAAAGAATTCAAAAACTGCTTGGTTTGCTTTCTACTTGTTATTGCTTATTTTGCCTCCAGATTCAGAAATCTTCAGAGCAACTGTCTTCCACCTCTAGCCACCACTGCATCTACCTCTGACATCACAGTTACCAGCCGTCGACACTGGATTATCACCACAGCAGACTCTTACCTCTTTTGCTGCCTCTAATTATATTGATTTTATTTATTTATGCAAGACTCTTCATTTGTGACTGATATTTTTTTTTTATCTATGAAGCATTATTTCTGGCACCCACCAGCCGATGATCTCACCTCCAGGACTGTATTCTCTAGCAGGCCACTAGAGATTACTCACCCTTATGTCGACACTATCACCATTATTGCTAGCAACTTTTCAGCCAGCCTCTGTTCACCCTCTACTTCTTGCCTGCTCGACTCTTTCCACCGGCATCCTCTTCAAACCTCTGGCAACATCTCTGATTCTCCCTTGAGAGAATTATTTTTATCATTATTATTTTTGAGACTATTTTCAGACTGAGCCTTATGTACCTTAAATTTACAGGTAAAATTTTTGAAAGGCACATACTTGGACCTTGCAGCATTTGCCCGACACTATTTTCGGTTTGAGCCTTATGTATTTTCGGTCAGAGCTTGCTATATAGTTTTGTGAGTTTCGTTTGCACACTCTTGTATTCATGATTATTTCATATGGTTTGCATCTTTGATTAGCTTTTGATATATCACTCATTGAGATTTCTATTCTATGAAGTCTCTTGAATCTATCATGTTTCATTTTTAATTATGATTGTTTGAGTTTCATGCTTCACACCTTTTGCATTGATATTGATATTTTCATGTTTAAAAATTTTATGACATGAATCCATGAGATGAGAGATGGGTAGATTTTTGTTATATATGATGATGAATGTTCATGCATGCATGCCTATGAATGGAGATATACCTATTATGTTAAATTTATTTCTTCAATATATATCTACTTGTTGAAATTCTTCATTGATTGATGCATAAGGTTTTTGGGTAGGTATGTTGTTTGATGAATGCAATCCAAGAGTAAAGCATCTTACTTGAATAAAATGAGCATATGAGTGTAATTTTTGAATTGATGTCAATTGATTAACCTAGTTGATGTTTAGTCTATTCTACTATTTGTTGGGAAGGAAGATTCCAAGATCCACAAAAATAGTGAGAGACTCCCTTACTTGGCACTGTGTAAAATTGACATGGTACCAATGGACATGGGTTGAAGTCTGTACAAAAAAAAAGAGAAAGAGAAAAAGAACATGACTCCTCTACTTGGCACTGTGTAATATTGACAGTGGTACCGAAGATAAGAGTTGAAGTCCAAATAAGAAGTGCGTATCTATGTGGTTATATGCCATCAAAAAGACAAAAAAAAGGGAAGAGAAAATAAAAAAAAAATTGTGTGGGAAAAGATTTTGGATATCCTATTCCTGTAAACAAAGGTAAGATAGATTTAAACTGAAAATTGGGTGAAATCATGAGACTGAGATTCTGTTTATTATGCGAGTTGCGAAGTTTTATTCGATCAAAGCTGTGAATCTTAAAGACTAAATTCAGAGGATGATGTATTTATCTGAAATTTTGTGCAAAAAGTTAATGGAAAATTTCATGAGTGATTATATTTTAGAAATTTATTTTTTATGAAAATGCATATTTTCCATAGTAAAGTTCTTTATTCTATCTATTTGCTTGAGGACAAGCAAAGTTTGAGCCTCATGTATTTGATGACACCGAAATTTATAGTAAATTTCATGCCATTTTATATATCTTTTCGTGTCATATTTATGAACTTTTGCTTGTTTTTAAGCATTATTTGTTAAATATCACGGAATCTACATAATTTCTTATTTTTCATGAATTTTAGGTAAAAAGTACTATATTTTGATGGATTTTGAAGGATTCGAGCACAACAATGGATTCCAGACATCAAAACGAAGTCACACATCAAATTTCAAGAGAATCAGAGCTTCATAGCAAATTACGGCACCACCGTAATAGATTTTACGATACCGTAATTCCACCATAGAATGGCGGTACGACCGTAATCCCTGAGAGGTGCCATAATTTGGGAAGATTTTGACTAGAGTTTTCATGGCGATTACGACACTACAGTAAATAAGATCACGGTACCATAATTGCAGATGATTTTCCACCCGAGAGATTTCCAGAATTACGGCACTGCCGTAATGATCTTTACGGGCCGTATTTTGGTCCAGAAACATACAGAAGAAATTATGGCACCGGCGTAACAATTTTTACGGGCCATAATCTTGACGCAGAATTCACATAGCAAAAATTACGGTAGAATTCACTGCCGTAATTTCATTTCAAAAACGCGATTTTTACGGGTCCGAATCTTGCGCGGACCATAACTTTTGATCCAGACCTCCAAATTGAGATCTGAAAGATGCTACGGACTTGTCTTTAAGAGGAGAAGACACACGAAGTGAAAGAACTAATTTTTATCTAGTAGCGAGGGAGCAATCAACAGAGAGGCGGTTAGGGTTTGGCCTCTCGTTGTGATTTTTTACACCGAAGCTTCGTTTGGAGGTGGAGAGGACACACCACAAGTTTCAAGGAGAAAGGAGATCAGACAGAGGATAAAAAACCAAACACTAGTCGTCGCCGCTATTCGTCGCAGATTACGGTCGTAAACATCCTTACGGCCGTACCGTAAATTATTTTCTCTCTCTGTTTTGATTTCCTCCACCATGAATTATTGTAATCTTCCTTCCATGCTAGCTCAAACATCTTTGGGACATAGGTGTAATTCACTTTGATTTTTAATGATTAGATAACTCTCATTTTCGTCAGAATAGTTTTATTATGATGATTCTACTTATGTGATTGTTTTTCTTTGATTCTCCATAGATTGATGTTATTATTCATGTTTTAGAGTTCTCGCAATAAAGACCGAAGGATGACTTGCTTGAGAACTTGGAACCCTAGAATTGCATGTTAGGAACTCTCTTAGGTTAGTTCTTAATTATTTGATTTTAGTGATCTTATTGCAATGATGATAATTTGAATCTAGGGTAGAGTCGAGTTGTCAAATGTGGAGATCTTGCATGAAAGTGAGGATCGGAACGTTGGAGAACCATAAGTAGAACTCGTGTTGAGACTCGGATGCACGAAAGTGATCCTTGAGATTCTACTTGAGACAATCAACTTAGAATTCGAATGCACGATAGTGATCTCGAATTCTTTGATTAATGATTTACTTATCTTCAGCGTTGGGATAGATCTTGCGCGAAAGTGAGGATTGGTCCCTGCATGATTGCTTGCACGAAAGTGAGATGATCCCTTTATGAAGTAAATTAAGTCTTTATCATGATAAAATTAGTCTGACGACCTTTTCTTAATATCTAGTCATTGAAATTAAAGTGTATGAAACCCTAGTCCCAGTTTATCTCTCTGATTATCTCTACGCTCTTTTTATTGTTCACTTGCATTATAATTGATTGCTTAGCTAGTGAGAATATAACTATTTGGTACTTAACAATAAGGTCTCTGTGGGATCGATATTTTTCCTTATTACTTCGAGTATCCGTGCACTTGTGGACATTACAAGTTTAGGAAAAAACAAGTTTTTGGAGCCGTGTCAGGGAGTGACAATAGCCCTGTGCGCCAACACTTAGGTTTTGGCCACGACACCTTAAATAAGTCTACCCACTTGTATTTATAAGTGTGTCCTTTCGGATCACAACACCCACGCAAGGTACGAATTAAGCGGTTCGATTAGGTTTAGTGCGACCGGGAGAAACAAACTCACGCACGCGATCCTCAGCCTTAGCAAAGGGTTCAGACCTTCGTCTAGCCCAGGAAAGAGGGAAGAGAGAGAAAGCCACGTCAGCATAACTACAAATAGAAAAGAGGGAGAATTATACCTAAATTAGATTAGATTCTCGACCTAGATTTGAACCCAAAATCAGCCGCTTGCATCTGAAAATTCAAACCATCATTGAAATCACTCGTTGGGCCAGATCCACACCCACGCCCATGTCTGAAGTCAGCATTGGCACCCGCTGTTACGTTCGCATTAGAATGCAGAGAAGGCATCATGTCCTTTCGACGAACAAGCAGTCACTGCGTTCGGCATTTGTTCGAGACGACGAAGCCTCGTCGTCTCCTTTAAACAAGTGCTCGTCGTCCCGCTCGAGCTCTTCATTTAGCCGATACCGCAATCTCGTCCTCATTGAGATCGAATGGAAGGAGGACAAAGGTAGACGAAGGAGATAGGAGAGATCGAAGTGTTCCTAGTGTCGACAAAGCTCCAAACCTCGCCACCCTCACCAGTGGAGCTAGCCGAACAAGGAACAACCGATCGTCCTCGTTGGGAAGTTCGACGCCGAGTTTAGGTGGCGGAGACATGATGGAGATGAGGAAGGCATTGAGGAGGAAGATGAGGGCCATGGTTTGTTCTCAACCGTTCTCCCCTCTAGCCACCAATTTCTCTTCCTCTCAGTCAAGCCCGTCCTCCTATCTCAAGCTCGTTGAGCCACCCCTCTTATAGGTAGCTCAGCCTCTCCCACCACTTGTCCAACCGCACGCGGATGCCACCTCCACGTGACAACGACCGGACAGTAGGTAGAGTCCATATTTAGCCAGGTTCCTCCCCCTTACCTCCCCATGCCGCACAGCCACGCTGCTGCCTAGCTCCATCCTTCGACCCACTAGATCAAGTGTCACCGCCTCGGTTCTTCCGAGCTTGCGTGTCGTAGCTGCTCACGTTTGCATCACGCGATCTCTGTTGGGGTATGCCCTTAAGGCTAATGTTTGAGGCCTTGGGATTCTTTCAGTATCATGTATAAACTCTTATGTTTATAAAGGCAACGGTTGTTATTCAGTTTGTTACA
>CM050445.1:24373141-24387619 GCA_027562315.1 Costus pulverulentus | reverse complement strand
TGTGTAGTAAGATGTTCTTGAGATGTGTAAAGAGAAAACACAAGAAGATGGAGCACTTAACTTAGAGATTTGCTTTGAGGGAGATCAAGGATGCATCCATGTTCTTTGTGCCAACTCAAGCTCTTGTCCTCTTTGATGCTATGGCCTTGAAGGTGGAGACTCTCAGCCTTGCTTTGATGAATGGATGGCGAGGAGAAGAGAAGGGAGGCTCGGCTCTTGAAGGAAGGAGGGAAAGATGGGGAGACTTGGGCGACACATGCACCCTTTCTTTGGCTAGGAAACTAGTCAACAATATATTTCAACAATGCTATGCACATGATGCGATGGGATACATTTATAAGCAGCTTAGGGATGAGGATAAGGTGAGGGCAAGGTGGTTATTGGCCCCTTGCGCCCCTTACATACTTGGAGACATTTCGAAAATGAAGAAAGGCATTAAGTGGGCTGATTCTTGTTGCCTTCTTTGGATGGCTGAATTGGCAAGTCTTTAAATTCGAAAATAGCTATCTTCCTTGGAGGTGTTGGCGCATATGAGAGGGAGTTAAAAATTTGAAAACCTTCCTTGTTGTCTTGGGCGGCAATGAGGAGAAGGAAAGAAGCCTTCCCCTAATTGTGGATCTTGATGGCGCAATTCCTCTAATTGTGGATCTAGATGGGCGCCTCCTTGATTGATGGATCTAGATGGGCGCCTCCTTGAATTGTTGATCTAGATGAGTCTTCTTGTTGGCGCAAATGGTTCCATGAGGTGGCCTCTCTTCAATTGGAAGGGAATGATTGAAGTGGAGCTTGATGTTGAGTTGAGTTGGAAGTCTTGAACTACTTTGAAGTGAACCTTCCAAAATGGGAGCTAGCTTCTTGTAGTGTGGTGAGCTAGCTGATTTGTATCCCTTGAACTCAATATTAATGTATCCAACTACATGCACTAACCTACCATGACATTACAATGCACAACCTACCAACAACATTTATAAAAGTAAACTACATGATAGACTTTGGGGTGGAACTAACCTATCATGCCATGCAATGCAAATAAGGAAAGTACTGAAAAGGAAAGTGGACTCTAAGTGAAGCCATACCTGATGGGCTTCCTCCGAGCCCTAGTGGATCTTCTAAGAGCTGTGTTAGGCCCTCCATCATTCAGCCAAACCATCAGCTTGATCTTGGTATTGGATATCAAATGTAGTAGTAACTATATAGTCCAGCTTTAGACAACAACACAATCAGAATCGGCAGATATCAGAAATGCACAACGGTAAGCTACAGTGAGTGAAAATTTCATCAAACAATTTCTAGGTAAATTTTCAGCAAAGACTCAGCTCAATATTCTTGATGCAAACAGCAGTGTTTAGAGACTAAATTTAGAGATGCGTGATCAAGAAACCAGTAGGAAAAGATCCACGCTGTAACAGAAAACACAAAGAACTTGCAAGGAACAAACAGATAGATATTCAGATTAATCTATAGAAATCGATATGCAGGATTTCTTCACGCAATCAGTTCAAATAGGATGACACAAACGAAACTAAGAGCACCTAAGGAGCCCTCTGATACCACTGATGCAGAACGAGATTCCTATCGCAAGGATCTTCCTTAGGTAAGTAGCTCTTAAAGCAACAGGAAACACAGGTTTTCAAACAATGAACATTGGGTGGCAATTTTTAAACATGTTAAGGAGAGAAAGCACCTGAGGCTCCCTTGAGGAAGGGGGCCGAATCCCCTTCTTAGCTCTGTGACAATGAGCTTCTGTTGTAGCTGGTTGAGTTGTGATGTGTTGATAGTCGACTTCCAGATCCTTTCAGCTCCCACCACTTGTAAGCCTTCACGGCAGGTTCAATCCTGAGCACTTGGGGCAGTTGACTATCGTGAAGGAAGAGGTTTCAGCGAGTGATGAGTGGAACAAGAATAGAGGAAGAGAAGAGAAGGGAAACGGGGAAGAGAAGGATAATTAGAGGGGCTAGCGGCTCACCCTAAACAACGCAAGACAAGAGGCCAGCGGCTCACCCTTGAACAAGTAAGAACGAGGGGCCATAGGCTCACCCTCAACAGGGAACACAAGGGGCCATCGGCACTCCCTTACACATGCAGCGCATAGCTAACACAGAGATTTGGTTTTTCAAAATGGCATTCTACTTCCCCATTGAGAAAATTACATGGGCTTTAAACCAAGCCCCCAATGGTAACATTTGCAAGCTCTCGGCTCCTCTCTCTACTAGACTTAACGGTAACAAAGTTGGCTGTTGCAGTTGGTGGTTGACTTGAGTGATGTGGCTGATCTTGACTTGTTTGCTTGAGAATATGTGTGGCCGACTGTCTTGGCTGAATGTTGACCTTGCTTTATTTGGCATTTTGATTTGAAGTAATTTGATGTAGGCCGGCTGGGTCCTCTTTAAAGTTGTTGATCCTTGAATGGTATTGATTTGTAGAGCTGGGTTTGAGAGAGTGCCTTGATGTTTGGAGCCTTGGTGCCATGTAAGTGCAAGTACATGTGGTATTCACCTAGGCTACAACAACCTACTACATCAACTATAAAGTAAAACAATAACTTCAAAATAAACCCTAGGCTAGGGTCCTATCTACAACCTACATAATCCAAAATAGAAATATAAGGCTTACAAAATTGTTCTACCAACTAGTCTTATAACAAACAAGACTAGGTAGAACCGAATACAATTTTGACAAGTTTAAATGCTGAAATGTAACTGAGTCCAAACGCAATTAATGTCAAAAGAAGATGCCCTGCATCAGAGAACCACCACCTGGTGTCAAGGAAACTAATCGACGTCTCTCGCTGACATCCCTGTCATCTTCGGCTAGCCACCTCCCACAACATTGTCGCCTGGGCTAATGTTGGTTGATGTTTTTTGAATGCCGATTTTTTTGCCCCAAATCAATGGTCGATTGCGATTGTGGGGCTAGGCCAATTTTTACCTGGTCAGTCCAAATAGGCTTGGGCCTAACACCAAGTATTATTATAAGAAGGATACCCAAGTATTAAGCTGCTTCCTTTTACAGGTGAACCAAAAGCTGATAGGCACAACAACCAACAAAAGGCACAAATTCGAGTAGTATACATGAGATATATAAATATTAGGGAAAAAAAAATCAAATATCTAGATAACAACATTTTTAAGATAATATATTACACAAATATTATTTTTAAGAGAAAAAATAGCCAGTATATCCCTTCATAGTGATCATTTTCTGTTGTGATTTTTTTTTAAATAACAATGATTTTCTATTTATTTGTTTCCTAAATAATAATACTTTTAAACTACAATGATTATTACTAACTAAATATTATGAATTATTGACCATCAAATGATTAGGTTACTATTTATTTTAAATTAAATACTAATTATAATATTGTTTAAGTAATTGTGAAATATCATAAATTTAATACTTATATTTATTATATGAACGCAATAATCGAATCATTTATATAATTTAAAACACACTAGATATTAGATAATTCTATTTTGCATTACAAATAAATAGGGTTTTCAATTAATTATTAGTATTTGGAAATTTTAAAACCACGAATTTATAATAAAATAATACTTTTAAAATAAAATATTGGACAACAGTTAATCTTTATGATAATATGTCTTTGTAATAATCTAAAATGGATTATTCTTTATTTTATTTGTTAAAACAAGAGTTTAATATTATTTTATTCTTTAGTAAATATCATTAAAGTATTTTTAAAACCCGCTTATGATAAATCTATTTCATAATTTTCAAAATTATTTTTTATAAATAGGAATTTGTGTAGAACTACTTTGATTGTTGAGGAATTTTTAAAATAATTTAAAGGACAAGAGTTTATTTGCTCTACATGTCACGCCCAGAATTAGGGTAATAAATTTTTTTAATAAAATACAATCGAGTCAACGCTTGACTCGCACCCAAGCACGCCCACACAGGGGCTAAGTGGTCGAACCGCTGATCTGGACGCGACCGGCAGGAGTCCGTCCTCAACGCACTCTTCAGCCTATCCCGAATGACCACCTGTCTGCTCGTCTCGACGAGATGGAGACCTCCACGCGTCTCCCCAAGGACTGCTGCACGAACCAGCTCCAAGGCGCAACAAGGTACCAACCCGAGACTCGACATCGGCGCAGCACGTGTTCGAGTCCGATACACCGGAAAACAAACCAAATCGCACCTAGTCGGTGACGCACACTCGCGCAAGAGACGACGTCACGCTGGATGCCGGGCATATGCCCTAACTCGTACACTCGCCTAGGAAGGGACGTCTCGCAGATGTCCGACACAAACAAACCGGCGAACGCCGGGCAACATCACACAAGGCCGGCACACTTGACCGAAGCGCGGAGAGAGGCGAGGAGTCGTCGACCGAGAAAGACAACTCGGCCGGGAGTGTGAGGCTCGGGGAGCCGGAGAGAGGAAGACGCTGGCCGAGGGCAGCTGATTGGCCGGGAACGAGAATTGCGTCCGGAACCCATTAAAGGCCTGCGCACAAAAACTGAGGTGGCAGGTCGGCAACCAGAGATCCGCCTGAGGCTCGCCGGAGCTCCGTCCGGTCGAGCCTGACCTCGTTGGATACCAGGGAGGCACCGGCGAACCCTACCATGGTCATCGGATGCCCACCAAGCAATGGCCGAACACCCCCAAACATGTCCGGACGAACCCAGTTCGCCCGAATGACGGGAGACGCCGGCAAGCCACCCAAAGCTCGTCGGACATCGCCAGGAAGGGAGGCCTAAGCCCCAGCCCCGCGTTATATCTCCTAGTTTCAGGCCGTAGATCAAGCCAAAGGAAAGGCTCTTTCTTTATTTTTGATTTTATAATATATTTATCCCCATCCTCACCAGAAACGAGAGAAGAAGCCGAAGCGGGAGGGCGAAGAAGAGTAGTTGGCGTCGCTCGCCGATGGAAGCCTACCCGCCGGACGAAGCCGAAGCGGGAGGAGGAAGAGGCATACCTTCGGCACGCCAAAGAAATCGGAGGTGGAATGGAAAGGGGATGCTGCCCCTGTGCTCCAGTGCGCCCCGTACCGCAACACCCAAACCCACCGGGAAACGCAGAGGACTGATAGCTCCCACAAATATAGTAGGGGTTTCCTGCAAGTGCACGGGTCTATCAAAGTCATAAAATATCGATCCCACGGGGACTAATGGGCAAGTATCGATAGGTCTCGAAATTGCTAGGTAGACTACGTCAAAATTGATGAAGTTTAAGATGATGAAATAATTAATTGCGCAAAACATAAACAGAAGAAATCACACTAGAGGATTATAATGAGGAGATGCATCAGGATATGGGTTCACCACTTTGACTCCTTATAGTTGAATAGTTAAACTCTTTTGCCAATGTCCTGTCTAGTTTAAAGGGGGCTCAGCTTCCTTGTCATGTAGGTAGCTCCCCTCCAATAATCTCGTCCACTCCCACAGATTAGATGATCGGTCCAATTCGTATGGTTTTGACGCATGGTTGGACTAGAGTCTCCTTGCTACGTCTAAGCCCCTTATGATCTCCACAAGTGAGTATAGATCCTCAAGCGAGTTGAAACTCCTAGAGATGCTAATTGACAAACCTTGCGATGACTAATGACTCAAACACTCCCTTTCGGGAAGTGTAGGCATAGTACACCAATGAAATGGATAAACTCTCAACCTAATGGGTCTGACGCACGGTCAGACTGGAGTCTCTCTGCCGCGTCTAAACTCCCTACATTCCCACGAGCGAGTACAGATCTGCAAGCGAGTTTTTCTTCCAGAGATCTGATTTACAGACCTCACCTCGGTATTCCCCTAAGTGAATATAGACCTGTGGGCAAGTTTTCTCCTATAGATCCGATTAACAAACCTCACCCTTGCGACTCAAGGCTCAAGCATACCTTTCCGGAAAATGCTTTCCTATAATCCTACAAGTAAGTATAGCCCTGCAAACGATTTTTCTCCTAGAGAAGCTGATTAACAAACCATACTCGAGAGATTAAAGGTTCAAGAATATCCTTCTGGGTAATACAGCCATTGCACGCTCATAAGGTCGAGCAAGGACCTTGGCGATTAGAACTAACTATCGCAACTAGTAAGTTATCAAGGGCTACCCCACATCCTGATTTAGTGTTTAGCCTAGCCTTATCATCATGAAAGAGCAAACAATGTTCTCTAACAACATACGCATATCCATACTTGAACTGGAATTACACAACAAGAATGAGATCATGCGAGGCTATGCAGAGAATCTTGTCCATGTAAATTTTGTACTCGTTCTGTTTCTTAAGAATCTTGCCCATGATTTTCGTCATGACCCACCCGTGATTGCTTCTGCAATCTTGTGCGCAAGTTTCATGATTGTGCCTCTAATTATGGGTCTGCCATGAACCATTCGGCGGATAAGTCTCGTTTTGCCTCTTCGAAAAATCTCAGTCACGACTTTCAGCGTTCCCCAGTCATGATTTTCTCATAAAATTCTTTGTTACTGATTACGACCATGGCTTCAGTCTCCTCCCTACCATAATTTTCTCGGCAAGTTTTCTGATGTTGGATGAGCGAAAATCACAGTTGAGATTTCTGTCAGGACCCGCCCGTGATTTTGGGAAAACTGGTAGAAAAAATGCCTCTCCTTACTGCATCAATTTGCGATATTCCTTTGTCATTCAAAGTCGAGTAAAATCATCAATATGCCCAGTCAAATAAACTGAAACATAACAAACAATGCAAGTAATAAAAAGGGCACAACAAAGCCCAAATATCATTTTTGATTTTACAGGAGTCAGTTCCCAAAGCTGAGAATAACAAGATCAATTAATGAATGCGTATAGGCTCTTAAATAAGAAGGATTTAAAATCAGTTTGTGTGAGTGTAGCTTGCATCCTTCTTGGTGTGTGTTTCTTGTTGAGGTCCTTCATGCTTACTTCAATGTCGGTATCCAGTGCTGGTGTTTGGAGTGCATGCGCATTTCCTGCAAGATTATCATCATTAGAACAAAATGGACAAAACTAGGAAATGAAATTCAAACTTATAGCAGAGGAAGCTAGAATGTCCTGGTGTCATTTTGGTACAGAAAGAAGCATGAAATTGCTAAGGATTTAAGACCTATCATTATGGAAACTAAACTAAACTCACACAAACCATGAAAACAAGAAGGAAAAGTACTGAAAATAGATTCAACTAGAGTAAGAAGTTTGGGTTGCCTCCCAAGAAGCGCTGATTTAATGGTCCGTCAGCTTGACCATAGTCTGTGTCATTCTGGTGAAGGAGCGTCCGTGAGGAGCAACACAGTCCCTTCTGATGTTGGTTCATGGGGGACGTAATGCTTGAGCCTTTGTC
The DNA here is from genome assembly GCA_027562315.1 of Costus pulverulentus. Classification (NCBI taxonomy): domain Eukaryota; kingdom Viridiplantae; phylum Streptophyta; class Magnoliopsida; order Zingiberales; family Costaceae; genus Costus; species Costus pulverulentus. Next base: position 24,380,321 of record CM050445.1, on the reverse strand, counting down.
CATTACCTTGAACGTGCCAGTTGACTCTTTGAAAATATCCACGGCACTGTGAGGGTAAGCCTTTTGTACTACAAATGGTCCCGTCCATTTAGTTCGAAGATTACCAAGAAAAAGCTTGACCCTAGAGTTAAACAAGAGTACCAATTCACCTTCGCAAAATTCCCTCCTCATAATCCTTTGATCGTGTCATCTTTTGGTGTGTTCTTTATAAATCATGGCATTCTCATAGGCTTCCTGTCTAAATTCATCGAGCTCATTAAGTTGAAGTTTTCTGGCCTTCCCAGCTTGGTTCCCATCAAAATTCAGTCGTCGTATCGCTAAATAAGATTTGTGTTCGATTTCGACCGATAAATGGCATGATTTACCATATAATAACTGGAATGGAGACATACCTATTGGAGTTTTAAATGCCGTACGGTATGCCCATAAAGCATCGTCAAGTTTAAGTGACCAATCGGTGCGAGTTCGCTACACTTTTTTCTCAAGTATGTGCTTTATCTCTCGATTTGATATCTCCACCTGGCCGCTAGTCTGAGGATGGTAAGCGGTGGCTACCTTGTGTAATACTCCATATCTTTTGAGAAGTGATTCAAATCCTCACTCAATAAAATGAGATCCGCCATCGCTGATTACCACGCGAGGCGTCCCAAATCGTGGAAGTATTAATTTGTTGAAAAATTTGGTAACCACTTTGGAATCATTTGTTGGTGTGGCCAAAGCTTCTACCCACTTGGATATATAATCAACTCCAACTAAAATGAATTTGTTGCCACAAGAAGGTGGGAATGGGCCCATAAAGTCAATTCCCCATACGTCAAATATTTCAATTTCAAGGATAGTATTCAGAGGCATCTCATTTCTTCGTGATATTCCACCCATCCTTTGGCAATGATCGCAAGATTGTACATAGTCCCTTGCATCTTTGTATAGGGTCGGCCAAAAGAAACCGCATTGGAGAATTTTGTATGCTATTTTCTTGCCACTACAATGCCCTCCATAGGAAGAAGAATGACATTGGAATCAGACATCTGAAATTTCCTCTTCTGGTAGACATCTCCGAATGATACAATCAGCACAGCGCTTGAACAAGAGTGGTTTTTCCCAATAATAATGTTTTGCCATAGACATAAACTTCCTTCGCTGTTGGTATGTGAGTTTCGGAGGCATAACACTAGCTGCCAAGTAATTTACTAGATCGGCATACCATGGTATTTTTACTATGGTGACAGCTAATAAATTTTCGTCTGGGAATGCATCGTCTATCTCTTCCCCCAAACTGTTCTCGGGGATAGATATCAGACTGGAGAGATGACCCGCTACCAAATAATTGGCTCCCTTCTTATCTTTGATCTCGACATCAAATTCTTGCAATAATAGTATCCACCTGATTAGGCGTGGTTTTGCGTCTTTCTTTGTCATGAGATATCGGATTGCCGCATGATCAGTATAAACAATAACACGCGAATTAACTAAATACGATCGAAACTTATCAAACGCAAAAGCTACAGCTAGAAGTCCTTTTTCTGTGGTGGCGTAATTGCTCTGTGCTCCATCCAGCGTTCGGCTGGCGTAGTAGATAACATGTGTTCGGTTGTCTTTCTACTGTCCTAGTATAGCTCCTACTGCATAGTCGCTGGCATCGCACATAACTTTGAAAGGTAGCGACTAATTCAGAGGTTGTACTATTGGAGCGAAAATCAACACCTTTTTCAATTGTTGAATCACATCCATGCAGTTCTAGTCAAAAACAAATGGAACATCCTTAGCAAGTAAAGATGTTAAAGGCCTAGCAATTGTAGAAAAATTTTCAATGAAACATCTATAAAATCCTGCGTGTCCCAGGAAACTTCTTATTCCTCTAATGGAGTTTGGGGGTGGCATCTTTTCTATCACATCGATTTTCACTTTGTCAACTTCGATACCACGCTCTGATATCAAATGGCCAAGAACGATTTCTTCTTTTACCATGAAATGACATTTCTCCCAATTATGCACCAAATTCGTTTCTTCACAATGCTGCAAAACTTGGGTCAGGTTAGATAGACAAGAATCAAAACTAGACTTGCATACCGAAAAGTCGTCCATAAAGACGTCCAAGATGTTTTCAATGAGATCGGAGAAGATCGCCATCATGCATCACTGGAATGTAGCTGGCGTGTTACATAGGCCAAACGGCATACGTCGATAAGCGAAAGTGCCGAAAGGACATGTAAACGTGGTTTTCTCTTGGTCGTCCGGGTGTATCGGTATTTGAAAAAATCCTGAGTAGCCATCCAAGAAACAAAAATAAGAGTTAGTGGCTAATCTTTCAAGCATTTGGTCAATAAAGGGGAGAGGAAAATGGTCCTTCTGGGTGGCTTTGTTCAATTTTCGGTAGTTGATACACATGCGCCACCCGGTAATGGTTCTTTGCGGGATCAATTCGTTATTTTCATTATTCACTATCATTACTCCTCCTTTTTTTGGTACCACATGTACCAGACTTACCTATTGGCTATCCGAAATAGGGTAAATAACCCCAGCATCCAATAGTTTCAAAATTTCTTTCTTGACTACCTCCTTCAGGTTCAGGTTCAAACGTCTCTAGTATTCGATTGATGATTTGCTGTCATCTAAAGTGAAGCCAATTACCTTCTTATATTGTTGAAGCTTATCCAGGAGAAGGTTCATTTGTTCTGAATCAAGATGATTTGCTATAATGACAGGGTAAGTAGAATTCTCACCTAAAAATTCATACCTGAGGTTGCTCGGCAAGGATTTGAGCTCTAGGTTAAGTTGTTTACAGACCTCAGATTTCGGTGCAGTTGATTCCTCAAGCTTTTCTATACCTAGCTCAACTGTGGTGTTCGAGTCGAGAATATCAACATAAGCACGGACTTCTTCTTCCTGCTCTTCGTCATAATCACCCATCAGAGACACTTCGAGAGGGTCGATGTTTGTCCGAGGGATGTAAGTCGAATTAAGCTTGTCGTCGATGACTCCGTTACTACAGTAGGAGTCTGTAAAAAGAAGCTTCTTTAGGCTTTCAGTAATATCAAATTTGACTGTATCTTCACTTACGCGCAGTGTCAACTTCCCGTCTTTAACATTGATTATAGAACCGACAGTTGCCAAAAATGGTCTGCCTAGTATTATAGGAAGTATGGAATCTTCCTCCATCTCAAGTACAACAAAATCAACTGGAATAAAAAATTTACTGACTTTTATTGGCACATCTTCAAGAATTCCTACCGGATGTCACACAGAACGGTCGACCAATTGTAAAGAGATCTTCGTCGGCTTCAAGTCTCTGATATCCAATTTCTTGCAAAGAGAAAGTGGCATCAGACTTACACTAGCTCCAAGATCGCACAAAGCACAGTTGAAAGGAGTGTCTCCGATCAGGCATTGAATGGTAAAGCTGTCTGGATCTTTCAGCTTTGGCGGTAACTTGTTTTGGATGATTGCGCTGCATTCCTCAGTTAATGCCACTGTGCCGTGTTCCTCCATTTTCTTTTATTTGACAAGATTTCCTTCAAAAACTTTGCATAGGATGGCATTTGTGACAAGCCATCGGTAAATGGTATGTTAATATACAATTTCTTTAAAACTTCTAAAAATTTACCGAATTGACGGTCAAGTTTCGCTTTTACCAACCTCTGGGGGAATGGAATTGGCAGTTTGTAAGGTGGTGGTGGAACATAGACAGGTTCAGTCTCTTTCGTCTGTGGTTCACTCTCAGCAACAAATTCATTGGGTTCCTCAAACTCGGGGGTTCTGATTTGATTCCCACAATGGTCATCCTTGGGCATTTCTGGTTCCTCAAGTTGCTTGCCACTACGTGTGGTAATGGCATTACAATGCTCTTTGGGATTTGTTTCAGGCTGTCCAGGCAATCTGCCCGGCGGTCTAGTAGATGTACTAGCCTGTTGGGTTATTTGGTTTTCCATTATCTTCTGGTTCGTGGTTAAGTTTTTGATTGCTTCTAGCATGCAGTCCATTGTTTTTCTTTGCACTGACACGAAGCTGTCAAATCGTGATTCTAGGGTTTGTTCTTGTGGTATTGTGTTGGTGCTTGGTTGTGGTGGTTGGTCAAATTGTTTAGGTTGATACCCAGTGTTGGATGAATGAAATCTAGGGGGTTGCCTATAGTTTGATGGTTGAGCTGCATTGTTATTTCTATAGGAAAAGTTGGAATGATTCTTCCACTCAGGGTTGTAGGTATTGGAATAAGGGTTGTTTTGGACACTCGGGTTAAAGTTATTTACAGCATTTACCAAGGCGGGTGGGGGGTCTTGTGATACCATATTTCCTAATTGACAAGTGTCAGATAGATGACCCTCTATCCCAAAAATTTCACACATAGCAGCATTATGACACAAGTTCATAGAATCAAGCTTATGAGACAACAAATCTACTTTTGCAGCAGGAGAACTAAGAGTGTCAAGTTCATATTTACCGGCTTGTCGGGATGAAGTACCTCTCTCGCACGACCATTGGTTGTGGTTGAGCGCCATTTCTTCGATTGAATTGGTTCAATTTTGGTTCGGTTTGGAGTCGAATCGAGCGAGATAAGTGAAGGGGCGGAAACTTTCACTGCCCATGATGAGTTTACGGCTTCGGCCGTAATTCTTTCTGTGTATAAAAACTCCTATGCACAGAAATATTCACAGACCGTGAAGGATTCACGGCCTCACCCATGAAAGTTTCTGTGGACTTTTAGACTTAGCCGTTTTTCCTGCCTTCGAAGCCAAAAACTACGGCCAAGGCCGTGAAAGTTGCTTTCTTCATTGTTTTGACTCCAGATTTGACTTTCAACTTCGTAATTTCCTCGGGAATTGTATTTTGGCTTTAAAAGTTGCAAAATCCATCATTTTTTAGCCATTTTACCTACATTTTCATAAAAACCAAGAAAAGCAAAGATTCTATGCAAAGTGAAGCAAAAACACTAAAAATATCACAAAATCATTTAATTAAGCTCAAAATATGATCTAAAATATAGGCAAAAACATGGTGTAAATGCAACGCATCAGAATACCCTAGAGTTAGAAATTTGCTTGTCCTCAAGCAATACTATGATATGTATGGAAAATGTAAAGATAAGGAACACTCATTTGTTTTTGCCCCTAATAACACCCTTAGTCCACAATTTAAGCAATCAATCTTTCTAACTCGAGTAATTCAAGAAAAAATCATAATAAAAATAAATTCCCAAGAGGTGATAATCCAAGAAAAATAAAATCCATAATTCATGTCATAATATTCATTTTTCACACACTAAATATCAAATACTTTCAATTTAATAAATCTATCTTACTCAGCAGACAAAAATTTAGTTCAAGAATCTCGGTGATGTTAAAGATAAGAGATTTTTAAAGCAATTTGGTCTTTAAACGGTTATATGCCCTTTCCTGTTAGCATCATAACATTATTTAAAGTATACCATTGAATGGTATAATTTAACTCGTAGTCTCCATCATGAAAGTCAGCGGAGTTGTCCACATAACCTACAGCTTTCTCTTTTTCTCTATTTTTTTTATTTTTTTTTAGAGAAAGCCGGTCAGTGGCATGATATTTAAATTGTTGTTGATCTTTCTACAAGTGGGTTAAATATTTGTTTTAAAAATTCTCCCCCTGTTACTTGATCATAACAGATTTAAAGTATACCAAACGATGGTATAATATAACTCATGACTTAAGATTTCTCAACTAGAGGAGTTGGAGCAAATCACAGTTAAATAAATATCACCAATTTTCTATTCATAAAAATTTCCATCAAGCAAAAATAGATAAATTAAACTTCAAGTAACAAGATACTATGCATGTGTCATATGAACATATAACAATTCACATATGCATTTTATCAATACCAGAATTGAATTTACTCAACAATCTAAGTCTACATGAAATTTCAAAAATTCCCTAAGTCATCAAATCAATCACTCAAAATGTTTCCTAAGAAAGATCAAGGATAAAACAAATATTATTATCCTTAAAAATCATATACATTCAAAATTCATATCTGTAAAGCTTTGAAGAAAAAGCAAATCATAAAGGACACCCTAGACTTAAATTGTTGCATATACATGAACATTAAAAATCAATGAATGGTAGATTTCAGAAAAATTTTGCAAAAAGTCCCTTTAAAAATGTTGGTGAAAACCTATATAATCATATCAAAAGAATGAAAACATAACCTAGAAAAATCTAGAAACTGTCTCATCAAAGATAATCATATTTTTCAATGTAAACAAGTTTCAGACATTAAATACCATCATGTTTCACTATCAAAATCATGTTTAAATATAATCACAAAGAGATTGCCGCAAGAATCACGGTCCGTGAATGATTCACGGCTGCACCCGTGATGGTCTCGTTAATCACTTTTCTCTCATATAAAAATTCTCCAAAAATTCCAACAAATAAAACAACTTATCAAAAGATTGTCCATCAATAAAAATTCATCAATACATGCTGCAAAAATTCCTAAAAATATAAATAAAATCAAAAACCAAAAACTAAGAATGAAAAAATTAATAAAATTTAAAAATTTAGGCTGCCTCCCAAAAGCGCTTGTTTAAGGTCATTAGCTTGACCACAGCTTCATGTCATGGTGGAGTTGGTGAATCTGTGCTATAGTAGAGAGCATATAATCTTCTATTTTTTCTTTATCTCAAGAGTGTGTCTACCAAATATATCCAGTTAAACAGGTAGTTCCATGTTGCAGTAGCCAGTACATGCATACAAAAATAAAAGTTATAGTCATGTAAAGAATACTCAATAATTTATCTGTATTTATCCAAGAGTAAAATCATGCATTCTTCCTTTAGATCTATATCAGCAACTGGAAGAAGATTAGAATTAAAATCAAAGAATTCATACCCTGGATTGATCAAGAAGCTTTTAAATTTTATTTTTGGTTTTTCAGTTACCTCAATGCCAATGTGGTCAAGAATCTCATGTGTTATCTTTTGGGTACCTGTGGTTGGATTTGCATCAAATAATATTTCATCTACCTCATCGTCATTATCCTCTCCACCATCTATAATGCAAAAATCCCTAATAATTTTTCCTGGAGAAAAGGAATTGATGGTTCTGTTGGGGTATGCCCTTAAGGCTAATGTTTGAGGCCTTGGGATTATATCAGTATCATGTATAAACTCAATGTTTATAAAGGCAATGGTTGTTATTCAAGTTGTTG
>CM050445.1:24356247-24369541 GCA_027562315.1 Costus pulverulentus | reverse complement strand
TGTAACATACTGAATAACAACCATTGCCTTTATAAACATCAGAGTTTATACATGACACTTAAAGAATCCCAAGGCCTCAAACATTAGCCTTAAGGGCATACCCCAACACTACATGGAGCAAAGTGCCACACCCTAAAAAGGTGGGGGCCACCTCTTGAATTCATGACAGCCACTGCTTGAATCTCACTATCTATTCGTATGAAGAGCCCTAAGATGCTCTAGCTAGCTTTTGTTTGCTCTCTCTCCTGACGAGGATGGGTTCAACTTCCTACGTGGAAGGAATTATGAATTATGATTGTCTCCCCCACATCTTGATACATGACTATTCATGATATGAATGCACATCTATGATACATGGCTATTCATGATATGAATGCACATTTATGATCCATGACTACTCATGATCTGAATATTCAATAATGATCAATGATTACTTGTGATACGAATGCTCAATAATGATCAATGACTACTTGTGACTCAAATGTCTTATCCATAGGGAATGTATTGCTATCTTGTTTTCCCTACCCAATTTATGTACTCAAGAGAATTTTGTTATCTTTCATTATTGTTTCACTGTGTTAACTATTTCATTGATATGTTTATCCTCTTTGGTTCTATTCTCCTTAGCCCTTGGGGTTACTTGCTAGACAATTTATGCTCATTCTTGCTTGTACTAATCCTTATTGCATTTAGCTTGGCTACGCATTGTGGGCAGAAGTATGAAACTTTGGAAGCTCATTTTGCAATTTTGGCTAAAACATAGAATTTTGTAATCTTGGAAACATTGTATGTTCCATAAATGACTTGTATTAAGGAGTGGTATTGTGACTTGTTGTGATGAGAATGTTTCTAGTTTTGAAATTTGATTACAATGGTCTATGTTGATAGTATGTTTAGCTCTCAGATTTTGGATTGTATGACTTTACTTTGCTTTTGGGTAAAAGACTTTGAAAGAATGGATATTGTTCTGTTGCAACTTAGATGATAACATTTTAACATATATTTTGTTGTTCAAGGCATTAGATTTTGATTTTCATTGTCGATCCTTGCGAAAATTATGTGTATGATTTTTCTATTATGGATTGTTATTATCTAAAGATGTGACAGTTTGACCTTTTCAAATTTACCTTATAAAAATACGGCTTTTTTGTTTAATGGGTTCTGGGTTTCAATGAGCACAAGAACTCATTATTAATTACCTCTGAAAAAAAATCAGAGCACCTTTGTTTGAGAGATCTACGTTATGAAATAAAATAATAATAATAAAAAATGACTGAGCAATATGATTCATTAAATATTAAAATAGAAATACATGATGATTTCAAAAAGAAAAATGACAAAAGAGAAAAAGTCTTCGTCAACTTGGATGATTTGTATCTGCCAAATACTCGGCCTTACAAAGGCATACTAGACACTTTGGATTTAGAAGGGATCCGATCTCAATGACTCGTTAGATGTTTACTTTGAGAAATACCTGACCTCAATGAATTGTTTGGCAAAGATATCCGATCTTGCAGCTTGTTGGATATTCGATTTGAGAAATTACCAGGCCTAAACGGCTTGTTGGATAAAGATATCCGGCTTTGCGGCATGTTGGATATTCGATTTGAGAAATTACCTGGCCTCAACGGCTTGTTGGGTAAAGATATCCGGCTTGCGGTGTGTTGGATATTCGATTTGAGAAATTACTCGGCCTCAACAGCTTGTTGGGTAAAGATATCCGGCCTTGCGGCATGTTGGATATTCGATTTGAGAAATTACCCGGCCTCAATGGCTTGTTCGGTAAGGATATTCGGCCTTGCGGTGTGTTGGATATTTGATTTGAGAAATTACCTAGCCTCAACAGCTTGTTGGGTAAAAATATCCAACCTTACGGCATGTTGGATATTCGATTTGAAAGATTACCGAGCCTCAACGGCTTGTTGGGTAAAGATATTCGGCCTTGCGGCGTGTTGGATATTCGATTTGCGAAATTACGAGGCCTCAACAGCTTGTTATGTAAAGATATCCGGCCATGCAACATGTTGAAAATTTGATTTGAGAAATTACCCGGCCTCAACAGCTTGTTGGGTAAATATATCCGGCCATGACGGCTCGCAAGATATTTAATTTAAGAAAATACCCGGCCACGACGACTTGTTGGGTAAAGATATCCAACCATGATGGCATGTTGGATATTTCAATCTTAATAAACACAACATCATATTGAGGAGTTATGCCCCGACAGTAAATGTCGACGTACGCACATCCCAAACAATACTTTATTATGAAAATTAATTCTTTATCTAGCCTTGATGGCTCATTAGATATTTAATTTGAAAGATGTCCAGCCTTGATGGCCTGATGGATATTTCAATTTCAATTGGCTCGGATCATGTTCATAGCTTTGCTTCAATCCAACATTCGGATCAAAAACCTTACATCATATTTGGAAATATTAGGTTCGATTAAGTAGAGATCAATACCTTGATTATGTCAAAAGTCAACCGATTGACTTAGGCTCAGGTGAATTAATTTCAACCACTGAATGTTTGATTTGTAAATTTTCTTTGATCTGGTTCTCTGAACGAAAATTGGAGTTCGAATCTGGAAAGATCTAATCCAAATTTGTAATGATAGACATTTGGATCACTATGGATGTCATTTGACTGGCCGAGATTTAGGAGAATTAATTACTGCCATTGAAAGATTGATTTATAGATCTGTTTTGATCCAGATCTCTTATTGAAAAGCTGAGGGTGGATCTAGAAAGATCTAATCCAAATGAGTAAGGATCACTTATTGGATCATTTTGGAAGTCATTTGATTCACTGAGATTTGTGCAAATCAATATTAGCCATGAAAGCTTGATTTGCAGATCTTCTTAGATCCAGATTTCCGATCAACAATCTAAGGGTGGATTTTGAAAGATCTGACTTAGATGAGTAAGGATCAACATTTGTATCACTTCAAAAATCATCCGATTGGTTGAGATTTATGCAAATTAATATTAGTCATTCAAAGCTTGATTTGCAAATCTGCTTAGATCCATACTTTGGATCAAAAATCTGAGGGAGGATTTGGAAAGATCTGAGTAGATGAGTAAGGATCAAAGTTTGGATCACTTCAGAAACCATCCGATTGGCTGAGATTTGTGCAAATCAATATTAACTGTTGAAAGCTTGATTTGCATACCTGCTTAGATCCAAATTTTGGATTGAAAATCTTAGGGCAGATCAGGAAAGATATGATTGAGATGAATAAGGACCAACATTTGGATCACTTTGAAATCCATCTGATTGGCTAAGAATCTAGTGATCAAATCTGAAGGCGGATTTGAAAAGATTTGATGAAATTTGATAGGATTCACCATTTGGATCATTTTGGGAGCCACCCGATTAGCTATGATCTGAGTAAACCGATTTTAGCCGTTAATTGTATTTGAATTTGGATCAACAGATTTTTAGATTGGTTAAATTAGAACCTTTGATTCCTAGGTGATCAAATTTGATCCATTAGTTCTAAGTTTAATCTAGGCCGTTTGATCCTGAATGTTTAAATTTGTGCCGTTAGATTTACATTTAATTTGGTCATCGATCTTAAGTGATTAGATTTGAGACGTTGAACTTGCATTTAATCTTGGCCATCAATCTTAATTGATTAGATTTGAGTCGTTGTACTTGCATTTACTGTTGGGCATTGGTCTTGTTTGATCAAAATCGGACCATTAGATCTAGGAAAATCTAATTATGCCCGTGTGTCTCCATCTTCTACTGCCTGACATCTTCCATCCGCCGCTCGCTATCCATTCACTAGACGCTCGGTTGCTCCAGCTGACAAGTCCCTGCATCTCAATGGAGCGATGGTTGGGGACAAAATTCCTCGGCTGGGTACCCAGCCGAGGATTCCTAAGCTGCATGAATAATTTTTGTATTAAAAATAATTTTTTTTATTTCTTTTATAGAAATAATCTATTCGCTCTAAGCTATCTAATGGTACTAATATTGGTGTAGTTTAGATTATGCACAATGAGAAATTACCTTATATATTATTGCACAAAAAACAAAATACTATTCACTGTATAAAATTGTTTAGGGTATTTTTTAATTGTATGTATTCTAAACTACCTAATATTGGTACCATTAGATAGCTTAGAGTGGGTAAATTATTTCTATAAAAAAATATTTTTAATACAAAAATTATCCATGTAGCTTAGGAATCCTCGGCTGGGTACCCAGCCGAGGAATTTTGTCCGATGGTTGGAGACCAGTGCCAGCCGGTGGCGATTCGACGTCGAGCGAAGTCACACGAGTGACTTTCATTCAAAATAGGGTCGTCGGATAAAAATGTTTGATTTCGGTGATCCAACTGCCAGATGAATGTAGCTTCTTGCCCACAAATTCGCACCCTCAAAGAGACACCATGGATGAAATCTGGGCTCGATCAGGTTGCTAGATGTTGCACGCGACAGTGAGAAGTGATCACCTAAAAATCTACCGATTCTGGCAATCTAGCCGTCGGATCGTCAGATCCCCTTGTCCATCGATTTGCATGACCTAGAATAAGGTGTGGCTAAGGTTTTGGCTTGATCGAATGATCGGATGTAGAGTTCGACGGGAAGAAGCATCTGTTGGCGAAGGCTGAAGGAATTACTAGAAGAACGATTCGTTTCTGATGCTCCAGATGGCAGATGCCGGATCCTCCCGTCCATCGGTGCTAACATTCAAGGAGAGGGCGTGGCCAGAGTTTGGCCTCGATCAGTTGCTCGGATTCAATGGGAGGATTGTTTGAAGATTCATCGTCGAGTGAAGGAGGGGGACGAGTGTTGCGTCGAATGTTTGTATGGGTCAACTCATATTTTGACCAAAAATTCGATTACGGCGTGAATTCAAATTTAGATTTTATAGCCCCAATTTATTTTCTCTACGCGAAGCCGACTTCTAACTTTATTTATAAATCTTCATCCTACTGCGCATCGAGTATATTTTTTCATCAAAATTATCAGAGGAATTTTTTGCCGTGATCTCTGAGGTCAGTGTCTCATTTTGGTGTTGTTTTTTCTTTGTTTTCGTGATTTATTTTGGAGTTTACTCTCCATCAAAATATTGTTTATTTCATAGTTATCTCTCCATCAAAGTATTTATTTATTTCAGAGTTGTCTCACCATCAAAGTATATTTATTTCGGAGTTGTCTCTGTATCATGGTGTACTTATTTCGGAGTTGCCTTTGCATCAAAGTAGACCAAGGGGAAAAGAGGAGATAGAAACATATATAGCCAACAAAGTCTTCTCGTAGGATTTTTTGCGTCAGTGTCTACTCCTTGTAGAGTTCTTCATCAACGTTTGAGCCTTGAAGTGTTTTTCTAAACGTCCCCATTTTTAGAGCCAAGTAACACCTTTTATACAAATCACCTTGCTATTTTTTATTGTAATAAATGAATATATTTGTTTGCTATCCGGTCCCCACGACGCCTTTGTCTTCCTATTTTTATTGTTTGCCATTGATTTGCTCCCGCTCCCAATATTAGTCAAGTACACATCTCTCTTCCCTCGATTCTTTCATTTATTTATTATTTTTATTCTATCATGTTCTCTCTTTCACTAATTGTGATTGTAAAATAAATCAAAATAAGCAGCCGTGACCGTCGAGACGATTGAAGCTACAAAATTTGCTTTTTTTGCAATCTCCTATGTGGGGATAAGCTACTTGAATCATTCAATTGCAACTCTTTCTTTTATTATTTTTTAACAAAAATCCAATGCAATTTTGATCGGAGAAAATCTAAAGCAATTTTGACCAATTCTTGATTGAATTTTTATTTCGAGAGATTTTGGTCAAAATTGAATTCCAATATTAACTCTCACTCATTTTGATGAATTTTTTTTGGCTGATTCGACATAGATTTTTAGTCAAATAATGAATAACTTATTAATCAACTAATTACAAAATAATTAATCTCACTTTTTTTTTGCCTCAAACAAATGCCCCCCCAACGGATTTTGTATAAGCAACGAGTGCATACAAATTCGTTAGAAAATAAGTATTTGCAAACCATGGTGTTAAAAGTATAATGTTATATCGCGGAGCTACGCCCCAATAATGACGTATGTAGTTCCTAAACGATATTTCATAATTTTGCTTGTGCGAGAAGCTTACATTTTTGTGGCAAACTGCTAGCCAAAAATAGACTTAATGTGATTATCCTATTACCGTTTGACTATGATCAATATTTTGCTCGTGTTAGGAGCTTACAGTTTTTGGCAAACTGCCAGCCATAAACAGACTTGATGTCATGATCCTATTGCTATTTGACTATGATCGATTTTTTTCTTGTGTTTGGAGCTTACAATTTTTGGCAAAGTGCCAACCATAAACGGACTTGATGTCATGATCTTATTGCCGTCTGACTTATTTTCGCTTGTGTTAGGAGTGTTGTATCCCAACAAGTAGTTAGACAGAAACTTATCTCTGGCATTGCCGCCAAAAACTTGTTGTGTTCGCAAGTGCACAGATACTCGAAATAATAAAAAATATCGATCCCACAGAGACCTTGTTTGTCAAGTACTGAATAATCGATTTCTAACTATCTAGGCAATCGAAGTTATGCAAGTAAACCAATGAAGACTTTGACGAAAATACCAAAGAGAGAATTTGGGACTAAGGTTTTATCTATTTTAATTTCTATGAATAGAAATTCGTTAGTTTAATTTTATCATGATAAAGATACAATTTACTTCATAAAAAGATTATCTCACTTTCGTGCAGACAATTATGTAGGGACCGATCCTCGCTTTCGCGCAAGATCTATCCCAAGCTGAAAATAAGTAAATCATCCATTAAAGAACTCAAGGATCACTTTCGTGCATTCGAATTCTAAGTGGATCATCTCGAGTGGAATCTCAAGGATCACGTTCGTGCATCCGAGTCTCAACACAAGTTCTACTTTTGGTTCTCCAACGTTCCGATCCTTACTTTCGCACAAGATCTTCATGTTTGATAAATTGACTCAATCCTAGATTCATATTATTAAACATGATAATTATTCTTCTAAAATCAAGAAGCAATAACTAACCTAATTTCTTACAGTAAGTTGCTAATATTCAATTCTAGGGTTCCAAGTTCTCAAGCAAGTCACATTTCGGTCCTTATTGCGAAAACTCTAAAACATGATTAATAACATGTATCTATGGAGAATCAAAGAACAATTATCACAAAAGTAGAATTATCATGCTAAAATTATACGTGATGAAGTAATGAAAAGTTTATCTAGTCATTAAGAAATCAAAGGGAATTACTCCCCGACGTCCCACAAAAGGTTTAAGCTAGAAATCAAAAACAAAGGGGAAGAATGAATAACCACACGACTATAATGAAATTACAGCCGTAATAAGCGTATGAACAGTGCTGGCGCTGGGTTCTTCGTCGATTTCTCCTCCGATCAAGATCCTTTCACGCTGAAACTTCTGGGGTATGTTCTCTGGCTCCAGGCGAAGCTTCCCTTCAAATTTCATGGTCGGAGATGCGTTGTATGCTTCCCAGCGGTGAACTCTAAGGCGACAGTGTGAAACTCGATTTCTCCTTTGTCAGTGGATGAAAATTAGGGCTTTTGGTGTCTCCTTCTTCGTCTCGTTGAAAGGCTTCTTTTTGCTTCTTACAGCTTTGGATTTAATGCCCTAGATCGTCCGCAATTGATCCCACAAAAATCGGACTCAAATTTAACCGTGGAAATCGCATCTCCAGGTTGTAATTACGGCAGTAAAAATGCTTATGGCACTACTGTAATTTCAGTCGAGTTCTCTGATTGAAACTGTCTGGCAATTACGGCACTGTAAAATATGTTATGGCCCATGAAAATCGTTACGGTAGTGCCATAATTTCAGCCAAAATTTCTGGTCGGAAAGCGCTCCAAATTACGGCCCGTAAAAATCGTTACGGTAGTGCCGTAATTTCCGAAAAATATTTCTGGATGAAAAATTACCAAATTATGGCAGTGGATTGATATTACTGTAGCCGTCAAAATACAGTACTGTAATATAGATTACAGTCATGCCGTAATTTGGTCTGAAGCTCCAATTTTCATGAAATTTGACATGTTATCTCCTCTTGATGGTGGGAATTCATTCATGCATCTGGATTGCTTGAAAACGCTTGAAAATCGTGTCTTTTTGCCTGAAAATCATCAAAAACTAAAAAGAGTATAGATTCTACAGTAATTGATAAAAAAGCATAAAAATAAGCAAAGGTTCATGAATTTGACATAAAAAGATATATGAAATGGCATGAAATTTACTATAAATTTCAGTGTAATCAACATGTAAGGCTCAAACTTTGCTTGTCCTCAAGCAAAAATAAAAAATTGATCATAGGAAAAGATTTTCTCATGAAGAATAAATTTCTAAAATACAATCACTAATGAAAAATCCACCAATTGATTCATAAAATTTTAAATAGACATATCATCATTTGAATTCAATCCTCAAGATCCACAACTTAATCAAATAAAACTTCGCAACTCGTATAAAAAGTAGAATTTCAGTCATATGAATTCATCTAATCTGCAATTCAAATCTATCATACTTTTGTTTACAGGAATAGGATATCCAAAAATCTTTTTCCACTCAAATTTTTCTTTTCTTCATTTTTCTTTTTATTCTTTTTTTTTTGTGTTTTTGATGGCATGTACCCACATAGATACACACTTTTTATTTGGACTTCAACTCTTGTCTTAGATACCACTGTCAATTTTACACAGTGCCAAGTAGAGGAGTCATTTTCTTTTTCTTTCTCTCTAATTTTTTATTTCTTTTTAGACTTCAACCCATATCTTCAGTACCACTGTCAATTTTGCACTGTGCCAAGTAGGGGAGTCACTCACTATTTTTGGATCTTGGATTCTTTCTTCCCAACAAATAACAAATAGACTAAACATCAATTAGATTAATCAATTGACATCCATTCAAAAACTATACTCATATGCTGATTTTATTCAAAAAGTAGATTCACTTTTAAATTAAATTTCTCAAATAATTTATCTACCTAAAATTTCATTTATCAATCAATGAAAAAAATTTCAAAAGGAGATATATATTAGAGAAATAAATTTGACATGATAGATCTAATCCTAATCACAAGCATGAGTTCATTCGCCATCAATAGAATCATACAAGTCATCAACAATAAATTCCTTAAAAATATAGACTAGGCCATAAATCAATCATATCAACATAAAAATATATTCATCAGTCATGAAAGTAACACAATGTTATATCAACAAGCATGCACCTCCACAGAGTGCTCAAAATATCAAAATATCATCATACAACCACATCGAAATAACCATCAATATCAAAATGTGATAATACAACCCCATCGAATGGATAGAAATCAATATCATCATCATACAACCACATCGAAATAGTCATCAAAACATATAGCAGTAGTAGACACAACAAGTTTGTAGAGTTATCCCTCCTATAAACAAATGAAATATCAGTAAGATAAGGAAAATAGAATGCAAAGAAATAAGGAAAAGGGATACTCACAAAACTCTACTCATCATGTGATCTAATCTCCTCGGTGTCCTCCTCTGCCGCATCCATAGGATCAAAGGGCTGCTCTCTCTGGTGCTCGCTATGGTCTCCACCTCTCCTCGAGTCCTGGAATCCAAAATGATCATATAAGAAATTTCCCATCTCTTCCATATATTTGCTGAGATGTTCCACATCATAGTGAAGGTGATGCATCGAGTCTTTCATTTGCTCTACGGTGTCCATCATCCTCTCCATACGATGTCCCTAACGATATATCTCAGAGGAGAGTGCCTAGAATCCGGGGTCAAAAGCACTAGACCATCCTCTAGTAGGTCTGTGGGAAGAATCAGCAGCTGGGGGAGTATGATGAGCAGGCCGGTGAGATGGTGACTCCATACCGTAAGGATCATCTCTTCCACCGCAAGTGGGTGGTGGTGGAACTGCACTCAACGGTGGTGTAAAGGCGGCCTCGGCAGTACTTGGTGAAAGCTTCCAATTCGCTCTTTCTTTCATAGTGGTCTTCTCTACATGGGGTAATGGTAGAGTAGGGGCATCTTGGACCAAACAAAAGACATCCCCTTCTCTAACAATCATTTTCATTGCCATGTAAGACTCAAGATCAAGCCTTGCATTCCCCCTTGGCACTTCTATTCCGTATGGTTCAACATTCAGATGTAGGGCTATAAGTGTAATCAGCCCTCCTATTACAATGGCACCCCTCTTTGCCCTAGCTACTTTATCCATGTATTTCATCAGAAAGACAGCAACATCTACTACTACTCCATTAAGTATCCCCCAAAGAAGGTAGAGCTCAGATTATCTTACCATGCCATCACTGTCTCCTCTGCCAAAGACAATGTGGGAAAGAACTCTATGAACATATTTTATACACGGATTCGTGATCTTTGAAGCTCTAGCAGAAACAATAGAAAAATGAGTCTAATGGGTTATCTGGTTCCAGAACACATTCTCAATGAACCCAACTGGTATTTGGGTATACCCTCCAGAACCCAAGTGAAAGATAGATCTGACTTCTCTTAAGGTTAGCTTCCTCTCAACATTAGCCAATCTGAATGTGATATCTCCTTGAGCAGGCCCATCAAAAAACTCTCTTAGATCTACATTCAAGCTACTCAAAAATTCCAAAGTAAGTGGCAAATAGATGTAGGGCATCATCTCAAAAAATCTTCTAGCTCTGATCTGCTCAAACATCCAAGATACATCCTCATAAAGCCCAAGTGCCTCTAAAGTCCTTCTATCAGCATATTTGGTATTGGCAACCCTTCTTTCCACCAATTGATTGTACCTCGACTCTTGAATTTCATCCCTAAAAACAATGCCATAGGGATTTGGTGGTGTAGAAGATGTGGCTGGTCCTTTTCCTCTCTTATTTGAAACTACTTGTTTGATCTTGGGTGCCATGAGTGAACTGAAGCTGCAACTTGAATTTCAAGACAATATAGCAAATATGGAACTCAAATAATACTTCCAATCATGAACATGAATATTCATTAAGCATCATAGAAGCAAAAATCAATTCAATCTAAGCCTAAAATCAAGATTTCAGCTAGAGATGAAAAGGGGCGAAATGTGAACAGTGAAATTTCAGCAAATATAGCTTGTTTGAACTCAAACAACTCACAGATACTGGTCAAAAACTCTAGAAATGGACAAGAACTGGTCGCTTATCATCTAAGAAGTAAATGGCAGCAAGAATCCCTAAAACCGACCAAGAATCAAAGACAAACGACGAAAGGGGAGAAATATGCATAAAAGCTCAACAAAATCGAGAAATCAGGTGAAAAAGTACTAGATCGGCGAGCTCTGACGGTCGGGGAAGGTCTGGAGTCGAAGGTTGACGTGAGAACGAGTGAGAATACCTAAAACACGGCCCAGAAAACCCAAATAAATGGCACAGGAATCGCGGCTAAAAACATTATTACAACCGTAAAATCCATTACGGCGGTGCCGTATTCTAGTGATATTGAAAAACACGGGCCGTAAAACGAATACGGTAGTACCATAATTTCGTCCTAACTTTCGGGTCAAAATAACGTCCCTAATTACAGAACCGTGAAAAAGCTTACGGTACCACCGTAATATTCAGAAAACTCTCTACTCAAAAATCAGTGGCAATTACGGTACCAAAAAAATTGTTACGTTAGTGTCATATTTTGCTTGATATTCTCTGATGAGAAAACAGTCAAAATTACGGTGCTGTGAAATTGAAAACGGTAGTGCCGTAAAAATTAAATTTTTTTAATTTTTTTTGAAGGAAAATAAAATAATACAAAATCAACTCAAAAATACGGCACCGTGGAATTCGTTACGGCATTGCCGTAAAAGCAATGAAACTCTCAGGAAGATTTTGTACACAAAATACGGTACCATGAAAATACTTATGACAGTACCGTTATCTCGTCAAAACTTTTTGTCCAAAATTGACAGGAATTACGGTACTGTAATGTGCATTACGGTAGTGCCATAATTTGGGCCAAAACTTGCTTACCTAGAAAAAGAAAATAGAAATTAGTTCTAAGTGAAAACTAAGGAAAAAGTAAATAAAATAAAGCAAACTAAAGTTAGAAAGCTTGGGTTGCTTCCCAAGAAGCGCTAATTTAAAGGTCTTTAGCTTGACCCTTTTGCACTCGAATTTGATTCTGATTCCTTTAATTTTCATTCTGATTTTTCTTTGATTTGAGTATCTCTTTCAATCATATAAGGCTCAGCCTTGAAATAGTGTCCAAATTTACTCAAGATCTTCTTTCCTTTATCAATCAATCTAGAGCCTCTTCTTCTTCTTCTCTTTTTCTTCTTCTTCTCAGAATTTTGATGTCCTTTCTCCTGCAATTCTCTATCAATATCCTCAAAAAAATTGTCAGTTCCAAAATTTGAGGATTCATCAAATAAATTACAAACATCATAAACAACATCATCAACTATGTTAACACTACAACACGATCCAGAATATGAAAGTTTATTCAAAGAATCAGCAAGATCAAATTCAATTATTTTTTCACAAATATCAAAAGTGAATTTTCCTTTTTTAACATCTATATGTGCATCTGCTGTAGCCAAAAAGGGTCTACCAAGAATTATGGGATTTTTATGATTTTCTTCCATATCAAGGACTACAAAATCAGCAGGTATGAAAAATCCACCTACCTTGATTGAAACATTCTCTAAAATACCAATAGGATACTTTACCGAGCTATCAGTGAGCTGTAAAGATATGGATGTTGGTTTAAGCTCTCCAATGTCTAGCTTCCTACAAATGGATATAGGCATTTGACTTACACTAGCTCCTAAATCACATAAGGCTCGGTCAAAAGACATGCTTCCAATGGAACAAGGTACAGATAAACTACCTGGATCCTTCAATTTTGGTGGCAATTTATTTTGAATGATAGCACTACAATCCTCAGTTAAAGCCACAGTACAAGTACCATAATCCTTAATTTTTCTTTTGTTAGACAAAATCTCTTTCAAAAATTTTGCATTTGATGGCATTAGAGATATAGCTTCAATAAAAGGGATATTAATGTAAAGTTTTTTCAACACTTCAAGAAATTTGCCAAATTGTTTATCTAGTTTTGCATGCACTAACCTTTGTGGAAAGGGTATAGGCGGCCTATAAGGTGGAGGTAAATTAGGTTTAGAATCATCTTTCTCACATGATGTTGGAACCCCTTTCGTGAGGGGGGCAAAAACCCTAATCATGGCGCAAATGAAATTTATGCAAGCGGAAGCAAGGGTTTCAAGATCTTTTGCATGCCATATGTTC
>CM050445.1:24340555-24352454 GCA_027562315.1 Costus pulverulentus | reverse complement strand
GTAACAACCTGAATAATAACCATGCCTTTTATAAACATAAGAGTTTATTACATGATACTTTTACAATCCCAAGGCCTCAAACATTAGCCTTAAGGGCATACTCCAACAAAATTGCCAACCATAAACGGAATTGAAATTCATGATCTTATCACCGTTTGAATAAGATTGGATTTTTGCTTGGTTTGGAGCTTACAATTTTTGGTTAATTGCCAACCATAAATGGAATTGAAATTCATGATCTCATCACCATTCAAATAAGATCAAATTTTTGTTCGTGTTAAGTGTTTACAATTTTTGTTAAATTGTGTACCATAAACGGAATTGAAATTCATGATCTTATCACCATTCGAATAAGATCGGATTTTCGCTCGTTAGGCATGATACCTCTTTAAAAAGTGACCATTAATGGGTGGCATGGGGCGTTCTCCATTTTGATCGATTAATTGATAGGCTCCTCCTTCATAAGCCTTTTCTATCACATAAGGTCTTTCCTACTTGGGATTGAAATTTTCTTTTGCCATTTTTGTTCGTGATGATAGGTCGTCATAACACTAAGATGAGGTCTCCTTTCTTAAATGTGCATTCTCTTGCCAATTTATCATATGCCCTTGCCATTCGTGCTTGGCATAGCTCCAAATTCTATTGTGCAGTTAGCCTTTGCTCATCTAGAGTGTCTAATTCATCAAGATTAAATTGAGTATTTTCTTCGATCGTCATGTGGCATTGTACAACCATTCTTAATGAAGGTATTTCTACTACGAGTGAAAGAACTGCCTCAACACCGAATACTAAGGAGTAAGGTGTTGATTGTGTTGGTGTACGATATATGGTTCGGTAGGCTCATAACACCTCTACCAATTTTTTATGCCACTCTCTTTTATTCTTGGATACACTTTTCTTGAGTAATTTGAATAGGGTCTTTTTGAATTACTCAGCTAGACCATTCGCTCTTGGATTATATATCGAAGAATATCACCAATCGATTTTGTGATGATATACAAATTTGTAGATGGAAGAATTTTTGAAAGCTAACCCATTGTCAGATATGATTCTTCTAGGTGTTCCAAATTGGCTCTAAACATTTTCACGAAAGAAATTGATGGCATTGCTGGCTTTGACTTCTCTTAAGGGAATAGCCTCTGCCCATTTCGGGAAACAATTTGTTGCTGCTAAAATGAAGCAATGTCCAAGAGAAGAGGAAGTTCGATTGGTCCAATTATATCAGTTCCCCAAATTTCAAATAGCCAAGATGCAATTGTCGGGTGAAGAGGATTAGGGTGCTTGTGAATTAAATTTCCATGCACTTGGCATAAATGACTAGCTTTTGCACTGTTTATGTAATCTCGAACCATACTCAGCTAGTAGTATCCTAACCTCTTGATCTTGAGAAACATTTTAGGCCTTGATTGGTGAGCACCATAGAGACTAGAATGAATTTCTTGCAACACATGAGTGACTTCATTCAAGGCAATACATCTAAGCCAAAGTTGCTCATAAGATCGTTGGTATAAAGTGTCGTTCACGTACACAAACCGAAGGGCTCTCTTCTTCAATTGTACTATTTGGGCTTTATCTTCTGGTAGCAACCCATTCTTGAGATGATTTAGAAATGGTTCTCTCCAATCATGCTCTTGCTCGAGAGTGATCATCATGATATTTAACATCTTATTTTCATGGGTAATGTTGTTCTTGATGTTCTTATCCATGGGCGTAATTAGCTTTCTATCTTTTATGGTGATGTTGATTTGAACAATGTCTGGGCCAGCCAGCTCCTTACCGAATTTTGCAAGTGCATTTTCCCTTCCATTAGCAGCTCTAGTTATGCAAGTTATGGTGTAGTTTGATATCTTTTCAATGAGGTCCATGGCTCTAGTGTAGTACCTGTATAATTTAGTCTTTTTAACCCTGTATTCACCTGTCACTTGCTTGATGACGAGTTGAGAATCCACATATATGTGTAGACTTTTAACATCCATCTGTATTGCAAGTTCGAGTCCAGCAATTAAGGCTTCATACTCAGCTTCATTGTTTGTGCAAGGGTCAGTGAGAGCTAGAGAATAGTGTAGAATTCCTTTCTCTAGAGTGATAAATACCAAGCCAACTCCTGATATAACTTTTGGGATGTTTGGAGGAACGACAGGTTGAATTGAGGATGCCCCATCGAAATAAAGCTCCTAATATTCTTCATCAATGCTAGTGCTCAGTACCTCTTCATCTGGAAAATCAAATTTTAAGGGCGAATTATCTGGTATAAGATGAGCAACCAAAAAATCAGCTAAAGATTGACCCTTTATAGTCTTCTATGATATGTACGTTATGTCAAATTCCTGAATTAAAAGTGTCTATTTTGCTAATTGATCTGTCAATGTTGGTCTTGTCATTAAGTATTGTAGAGGATCGACCCTGGATATAAGATGGACTTTGTGCTCAAGAAGATAATGCCTCAACTTTTTAACCGCGAATATCAAAGCTAAACATTGTTTCTCAATTGGAGAGTATGAGCTCTCTACTCCAACAAAGCAACCTCTTTTCCCTCATCATTATTTAGGGTTAGTGATGCTCCCAATGATGTCTCTAATGTTGTAATGTATATGATTAAAGGTCTTCCAGCAATAGGTGCTCCAAGGACTGGAGATTGTAAAAGATATTCTTTAATGCTTTTAAAAGCCTTTTGGCATGAATTATCCCACACAAATGGGGCATCTTTCTTTGTCAACTTTGAGAAAGGGTGGATTCGCCCAGATAGGTTAGAGATAAACCTTCGAATATAAGCCAAACGCCCTTGAAATGATCAGAGTTCCTTAAGATTCCTTGGGGGTGGCATATAAATAATTGATTTTATTTTAGCAAGGTTAATTTCAATCCTCTTATGTTTTACAACAAACCCTATAAATTTTCTAGATAAAACTCCAAACGCACACTTAAGGGGATTCATCTTACGATTATACTTGCGGATACGAGTAAACACAGTCCTTAGATCATGGCAATGTTCTGTTCTAGAGCATGACTTGACTACCAAGTCATCAACATAGCATTCGACGAGCTTATGAATTATGTCATCAAAGATTTTAGTCATCGCCATTTGATATATGGCACCTGCATTCTTCAATCCAAAGGGCATGACAGTATAGTAGAATATCCCAATTGGTGTGCATAATGCTGTATGTTTTCATCCTCCGGTGCCATCTTAATTTGATTGTAACCAGATTACCCATCCCTTAATGAGAACATTTCAAAGTTTGACACTGAGTCAATTATCACTTCAGTGATTGGAAGTGGAAAATCATCCTTGGGACAAGCATTGTTTAAGTCCCTAAAATCAACACAGATTTGTGTTTGCCCATTTTTCTTCTTAACTGGGATGATGCTTGCTATCCAATCAGCAAACTTCTCTTCTCTAATGAAGCCAACCTCTATAAGCTTTTTTATTTCAGAGGTGATTTGTTCTTTTAGCTCTATTCTCATCCTTCACAGTGCTTGTTTGACTAGAGTGATATTAGGATTGATAGATAGGATATGAATTGCATTTTTTTGTGTCAAGGCTAGACATTTCTTTATATGTCCATGCAAACTAATCACTAAAATTTTGGAGAAGATCTTTCAATTGCCCCCTTTCTTCTTCAGAGAGTTGAGTGCATATGTAGGTAGGCTTAACATCTTTTGCTGATCCTAGATTAATTTCAATCAACTCATCATAGGTCGTCTGCCCCCCATCTTCTAATTCTTTTGGTGTCTTTTTAAGTTCTTCCTTGTTTTGTTCATTTGCCACTGCTTCTACTTCATATATCGACACCATATTCCAAGCATGTATGTATATTATTCTTTCTTTTGATTCATAAATATTTTCGTCTGGCTCTTCATACCCCAAACCATGTGTATTTGAGATTCTTCCATCTAGTAATGTTATGCTCCTTGAGGAAGGGTTCCATAATTTTTCGAATCAAGATGACTCACTTTTTGATTGAGGCTTCAGACACCCAAATTTGTTCATGAGCATTGCCAATTTTGGTGGGTAATAGGCAAATGGGAGGATCTCCACTTGTTCCACTAATTTAGGGTCAATCTCTTGGCTTTCCATAGCATTGTGGTTTTGCTCTGACTGATAAAAATATATGGGTTTATGGATAACATGTTTTCCCCTCACATACTCTCTTTTTGTTGGGACAACAAACATGTTTCATTTCATGCACGTGAGACGTCCTGAGGAGAATAAACCCTTTAAAACATCGTAAAGGAACTCTTAAAATCCCTAACTCAGACTTGGAGTCGCTTTGGCCCAGTGTGTATTTTCGTGTCAAACCACTTCTTTTATAAGTTTTGATTACATCGCACTCAAGGGTAGAGTCATCGCTTGACTCAGTCTCAGTTTTAGAATCGCTGCCAAAATGGGGGCAAGTCGACAAAGACATTTTCTTTAATTCGGGGAATCAAAGAACTTTGAGGTGCCGACCACAAGGGTCGCTTTGTTGATGATATAAAATGTCATGCAACCTCATATTTGACCTCATGCACTGCAAAAGGTTGAATGTCTCTGTCAATGCGTACTTCATGATCTCCTTTTAGATATTTCAGGCACTGATATAGGGTGGATGGAACCACATGGTTCTCATGTAGCCAAGGTCTTCCCAATAATGCCTTATATGATGTGTCAATAATATCTATGACATAGAATTTGACTTTGGTCTTCAAATCATCAAGTAGCAATGGAAGATATATCAAGCCTAGGGCCTTTTGGCTATTTTTGTTGAATCCCTTACTGATAACTTTTTCTGTTGATAAATTGAGAATGCCTAAAAAGAAACTTTTCAGGGTTCGCAAAGTGAAAAGCTTAACAGAGGACCTAGGGTCAATTAGAATACTATTAATTTTTATCCCATTAACGCTTCCAGTCACATAGAGCAGTTAGTTATGTTGCGAGGTCCCTAAAAGCAAGTCATCATTGTTGAAACTCATAAACGATGTTGTGTATGTATGCAATGCTTCCTTGATATTAGCATCTACAAAGAATGTTTGAAACTTCTGAGGATTTTGCAAGGCACAAATGAGAACGTCTCTTAATTCCTGGGACATCATCAAAGCATCATATACACTGAGAAGAGCAGGGACATTTCTCAAATGAGATAGGATGTTGTACTCAGAAGGAGACAATTTTGCTGGTAGATGTGCTGCATTATCATCTAATTCTTGTGTTTCAATCTATTTTCCCTTGAGTCTCTCTTTTTCATTCTCCACCAAACGTCCCATTATAATTTTACCACTCTTGAGATTCATTTGACAAGTCTCCTTTATTTGTTTACTAGCTTGGGTGGTGGGCGCCTCATCATACAAATAAGCAGGCAAGAATTCCTCTTCAGAGTCACTCCCCATGTTGATTGTGTTATAGATACCCATGTTCATGGCAGTAATAGTTTCAGGCATTTCAGCTATGGTCAGACGACCCAAGTTTTCAAGCTATTATGGTAATAGTTGTGGATCTTTGGCTTCTGATGAAGAACGAATTTTATGCCCTAGATCTTCTTAGGTAAGTAGCTCTACCAAAGTGATAGCAGGAACAAAAGTCTAGTGTGAAAGTGTGTAGCATGTGATTCTAGGTTAGAGATGGAAGGAAGGCACCTGAGGCCCCCTTAAAGGAAGGGGGCCGAACCCCTTCAAAGGATGTATAGCATGGCTTCTACCGAGGGATCTTCAAGATTCTGATGTTGCACCTTCAATCTCCAGCTCCACATTGAGGTTGGTTACGCAAGGTTCAGCTAGCCAATGTAACAGTAGCGGCAAGGAGTAATAGTACGTGAGGGAGTGGAATTGATCGATGGTAGGAAGAAGATGGAAGGCTTAGAGGAGCAAGCTCAACTCTAGGGCAGCAAGCTCAACCCTCAACAATCACACGCTAACACACAGGTTTTTAGATTCAAGATAGTTGCAGACTGCTGCAGACTGCTGCTTGCTGGGACCTATTCTCCAACGATTACATTTCTTGGTGACCTTTGGCATTCTCTGGCTGAGTTTTCATTGGTAGCAGACTGCTGCTTGCTGGGTCACTGTGATGACCATTTGCGCATGCTGAAGTGAAGCTTTGTAGCCTTTGGCTGAGTTGATGTGTTTGCAAAGGGGACTGACATGTATTGCTAGGATTAGCTGGCTAAGGGAACTCGTATGCTGCTATTGTGATCGATCCGCCTTGGCTTGAAACTGATTTGAACTGACCTTGATTTGTATGTTGAGCTGAGTTTGACTAAACTTTGACTGATCCATGCCAAGGCCATATTGTCGTTGAAGAAGCTAGGTGCTTGCATGTGCAATACAGGTGTACACCCCTAGGCTAGAAACAACCTATTACAACCACTAAAATAAAAAAACAAGACGATGAGTTTGGGAAGTAAATTGCGACCTCGAGAGGTAAGACTGTGGAGCAAGGTGTGTGATCCTTGGCTTGATCTCGACTCCTTGCCCACTGGTTGTAATTGTCTTTTGTTTCAAAGAAGTAAGTTGAGCTGCCAGTGCGTCAGGTTCACCTGTTTTCAAATTTTCATTGTGTTGTTCTTGCTTGATTTCCTTACCCACGGATATCCGTATGCCGGAGAAGTGGATGCTCCTTGGCTTTTGTGTGATCGCAGGTTCATAGGCATGCAAGCTGAGTCGCCGCTAAGTATGTTGCCCTTGTTGTCGTGCTGTGCTTAAATTGCTTGCTAAGAGAGGTTAGTGAGTTTCATTCGCATAGTTGGGTGTCGTTGGTTTCTTCGTCGTCCGTGTTGCCCCGAAATGTATCCATCGCCGTCTTTCGCATTGTTTCTCGCTGGTTTTCTTATTGCTCATTTTCCGACATGCTTTTACTTCCCTCATCTCAAGACCCACTCATGTTTTCCGATCATCGTCTCATAAACTCCTAGAGTATGGAACTAAGGACCAACCCACCTATAATAGCTGCATCACCCACCTTCATCAAAGCTCAACTACCACCAACTTTATTAAAGCCTAACTACCACCTACTTTCATTAAGTATTTTTAATCTTTTTATTGTAATGTTTGGTCTATATAAAGACTTGTAATCGCTCTTTTGAAGTAAGTTGAAAGAAATATTTTTGGAAAGCTTTAGGTTGGTGTGTTCTTCATCCTTGTGAGGTTAAGTTTAGGATATGTAGTTCTTCTCTTCCCCCTTAGCTTGCTAATGGTTTCCTCTTCTTTTCTCTTCTCTTATTCTCTTCCCATCATCATACTACCGTCCTGCGTCACTTGCCGAGGTAGGCTTCTCTTTAGCATTCTCTGAGTCAATAAATGGCAGGTAGATGAACTCGACATCCTCCTCTGAGATAGAGCTGAATCGTATACCGTGCATGATGATTGATGCATCCTTAATAAAGATGTTCAGTTTCTTTGCCATTGCTGTAGCCAACAAGAGAAACATGGGTATATATATATATAAAATGATATAATCCCTTAACATAGATCTCAAAGATGAAAGGAGAAGCCAGGTCCCACCGGGTGTGCTAGAATTTGTGGGGTCATTTTTGGTCATGTGATTAAAATGTTTGACCTTTTCAAATTCACCTTATAAAAATAAGGCTTTTTTGTTTAATGGGTTCTGGCTTCCAATAAGCGCAAGCACTCATTGTTAATTACTCCTGAAAAATCAGAGCACCTTTGATTGAGAGATCTATGTTATGAAATAAAATAATAATAATAAGAAGATAACTAAGTAATATGATTCATTAAACATTAAAACAGAAATACATGATGATTTCAGAAAGAAAAATGACAAAAGAGAAAAAGTCTTCGTCAACGTGGATGATTTGTATCTGCCAAATACTTGGCCTTGCAAAGGCTTATTGGATACTTTGGATTTAGAATGGATCCAGTCTCAATGACTCGTCAGATGTTCAATTTGAGAAATACGTAGCCTCAACGGCTTGTTCAGTAAAGATATCCGGCCTTGCGACCTGTTGGATATTCAATTTGAGAAATTACCCGGCCACAACTGCTTATTGGGTAAAGGTACCAGCGTTGTGGCATGTTGGATATTCGATTTGAGAAATTACTCAGCCTCAATGGCTTGTTGTGTAAATATATCCGGCCTTGCGGCTTGTTAGATATTCGATTTGAGAAATTACCCGGCCTCAATGACTTGTTGGGTAAAGAAATCTAGCCTTGCGGCGTGTTAGATATTCGATTTGAGAAATTACCCGGCCTCAACGGCTTATTAGATAAAGATATCCGGCCTTGCGGCGTGTTGGTTATTCGATTTTAGAAATTACTTTGCCTCAACGGCTTGTTGGGTAAAGATATCCGGTCATGCAGCGCGTTGGACATTTGATTTGAGAAATTATCTAGCCTTAACGGCTTGTTGGGTAAAGATATCCGGCCATGATGGCTTGCTGGATATTTAATTTGAGAAAAATACCCGGCCTCAATGGCTTGTTGGGTAAAGATATCCGGTCATGACACCTTATTGGATATTTTAGTCTTAATAAACACAATATCATATTGAGGAGTTACACCCCGATGGTAAACGTTGATGTACGCACCTCCTAAAAAATACTTTATTGTGAAAATTAATTCTTTACCCGGACTTGATGGCTTTTTGGATATTTAATTTAAAAAATGCCCGGCCTTAATGGCCTGTTGGATATTTCAATTTCAATTGGCTCGGATCATCTTCATAGATTTGCTTCAATATGACATTCGGATCAAAAATCCGACATCATATTTAGAAATATCATGTTCGATTTAGTAGGGATCAACACCTTGATCATGTCAAAAGTCAAACGATTGGCTGAGACTCAGGTGAATTAATTTCTACCGTTGAATATTTGATTTACAGATCTGCTTTGATTCGGATCTCTAATTGAAAATTAGAGTTTACATCTAGAAAGATCTAATCCAAATTTATAAGGATAAGCAATTGAATCAGTATGGATCTCATCTGATTGGCCGAGATTCAGGAAAATTAATTATAGCTGTTGAAAAACTGATTTGCAGATCTATTTTGATCGAGATCTCTGATAGAAAACCTAAAGGTGGATCTAGAAAGATCTAATCCAACTGAGTAAGGATCACTATTTAGAACATTTTGGAAGTCATCTGAATGCTTAAGATTTGTGCAAATCAATACTAGCCGTTAAAAGCTTTATTTGCAGATCTTAGGGGTGTCAATGGGTACCCGACCTCGCGGTACCCAACCCGACCCGACCCGTTTATGGCAGGTTCGGGTACCCGATTAGCTAATCGGGTCGGGTTCGGGTTTACCCCCACGGGTACCCGATACCCGATTATATATAATAAAAAATAAAATTTTATATTTGTATATATATATATATATATTTATATAATAAAATAATTTTTAACAAATATATTTATTATTATTAATATTATTTTATAATTATATTTTATAAAAATAATTTAAAATTTTTTTAAAAAATAAATATTTTAATTTAAATGGGTACCCGCGGGTACCCGTTTAAATACTCGACTCGAGTTTAGTCGGGTTCGGGTTTGGGTCGGGTCGGGTTCGGGTTTGGCAAAAAAGTGCGGGTACCCGACCCGTTGACATCCCTAGTAGATCTGCTTAGAACTAGATTTCTAATCGACAATCTAAGGATGGATTTGGAAAGATCTGACTTAGATAAGTAAAGATCAATGTTTGGATCACTTTGGAAACCATCCGATTGGCTAAGATTTGTGCAAATCAATATTAGCCATTGAAAGCTTGATTTGCATATCTGCTTAGGTCCAGATTTCAGATAGAAAATCTGAGGGAGGATTTGGAAAGATCTGACTAGATGAGTAAGGATCAATGTTTGGATCACTTTGGAAACCATCTAATTGGCTGAGATTTATGCAATTCAATATTAGCCATTGAAAGCTTGATTTGCAGATCTGCTTAGATACAGATTTCAGCAGATTGGCTGAGAGTCTGATGCTGGAGCATCTCCATAAAGTTCTCCACTCTTACATTTTGGAACTTTGTGAATTTTGGACGCTTCCCTAATTATCTTCAGGGACTAAATTGTGTTGTGAAAACTTGTTTACATTTTGAAATGTTTGACTTGTTTAATTTCTGCATGTTGCAAACATTATTTAAATTTCAGCACTTGATGTTATTACGTTGTAGTTAGAACTTTAGCCTACGATTTACTTTTTAGTCTTTTGTTTTTAATTTTAGTTGATATAATAGGGTGTTATTAGCCTAGGCTTCATGCACCTGTAATGCACTACAAGGCACCCAAGCATCTTAACTACAAAGTCATTATCTCTTCGAATTCAAGCTCAACCATCAGCATCCAGTTCGGACCCAGCAAAATAAAATTGGTTCCAGCTCAACAGCAGCAAGGTTCAAGTCAAATCTAGCCCACTCCAATTATGCTGAGACCTCAATGTCAACTAGGTCAAAGATCACATTTCACTTAGTAATCCCCCTAATCTTGCCGAGCCAATCCAGATGTCAATAGTCTGCATGCGCATACAGGATTCAGTCAAACATTTCAGCATGCGCAAGTGGATTGTAACAACTCACCACCTCCACCACAAGATACCACCAATCAACACCATCTCTGCAAAACAACAAATCCTCTCGAGATGTGAAGGAATTACAAAAGCCACAAAGAAATGCTAATGTTGAGATTATATGGGTTTAAAGCCTTGTATTGTCACACTCTGTAGCTCAGTCGACTAATTTTGAAAGAAACAACTTGTGTTAGAGTTTGCTACCTCTTGCTAAGGGTGAGCCGTTGGCCTCTTGTTCTTGCTAAGGGTGAGCCGTTGGCCCCTTGTTTCTTGGTTCCTAAAGGGTGTGCCGAAGGCCCCTCATCCCTATCATCTTGCCCTCCTGTCATTGCCGAATCTCTCATTTCCTTGTGGAGGGAGGGAAAGTGTTGCGACCCTTGCTAATTGCTAGGGCTGAAGGTGCTTGCGCACATCTGCAGAATCCTCAGCTAAAGTCAACCGAATCCATTGTTACAAGGATCCAGGAGGGAGCTCGGCCCCCTTCCCGCAAGGGGGCCTCAGGTGTTCTCTAACTAAGCTATTCCCCTCTTTTGCATCGCATGCTAGAAGTTCTGAACCATTTGAAACCTATTTGTGTTTGATAACCATCCTCTAAAGAGCCACATACCTAAGGAGATCTAGGGAAAATCTTGTTTTACATTAGTGGTATTAGAGCAAACCTTAGGTGCTCTTGTATTAATCTGCAATCTAGATTTCTGGACTAAAACACAGTTGATTTCCTGAATTTCTGATTGTAATTCCTCACTGTTAAAGTTTTGCTGAATTTCCAATTTGTGTTTCTCAATACCGGTTGAATCTTATCATACAAATTCTGTTTGGAAGAATCGTAGCAATTTGTGTTTCTCAATTCGTTTCTCCCTACAAAAAGAAAGGAAAAATTAATTCTAAAAATAAACTAAAATAAAAGAAACTAAGTTAAGCAAGAGTGCTTGGGTTGCCTCCCAAGAAGAGCTAATTTTTAGGTCATTAGCTTGACCAAAACCTAAATATCATGGTGAAGTAGGTGAATCAGTTCCAAAGTAAATAACATGTAATTTCTTTCTTTTCCACTGTCCAAAAAGTTTAGCCAAAAATCCAAACATCCAAAATATCATATAAATCACAATTGACATGGCTTTCTCAAAAATGTGGAAATTAAAATTAAGATTTTCAATGATCTTCCTATATTTGTCAGTAAGCAAAATCATAAGTCCTTTCTTCAAATTTTTATCTTCAATTGCAATAGGACTTTGATCAAAAGATTTAAGCATTGGATCATCAAAATAATTTTTATGTCTCAAATTAGGTTCCTCAGTAAAGCATAAATTTTCAATTACATTAAAAGATTCAACAATAGATATGGGCAAAACATCAGAGTAAGATTCATCAATCTTTGTAATTTTCAAATCATCTTCAAGTTCCT
>CM050445.1:24327974-24340455 GCA_027562315.1 Costus pulverulentus | reverse complement strand
TCAATTTTACAATCATCAAAATCAGAGTGAGATTCATGAATAAACACATAAGGCTCAATCTCAAAACAATCATAATCAGTGGGGGAATTTTCTAGATCAAGTTCCTCAATTTCAAACTCAAATAAACAAGCTTGTTGTGCAATCCGGTTTCTAAAGTTTCTGTATTAGTAGATAAAGATTCTACATGAGAAGCAAGCTGACTAATTATTCCCTTAAGATCATCAATTTCCTTACTTTGGTTTGTCATGAATTGGTTTTGGTTTGACATGAATTTTTCAAGCATGGACTCTAGGCTAGATTTTTCAGTGTCCTCAAAGCATGGTTTAGAAACATGATCAGAGCAATCATCATAAAAAGAAGTTTGATTTTCCCAACTAGAATAACATTGATCATCTTGGTAACATGAAGGATTAGAATTTAAAATATGGCAATCAGAAGTACAATGATCAAAACATCCACAAATATCACAACTAGTAGAAGAATAAGATGTTATAGCCGGGTGCATATTAAAATTGTCAATTATACGAGCCGAATAATTTACTGTTTCTGCAAGAGTGCACCAAAAATCATCTTCATACTTACCTTGAGGCATGTATACCTCACCTCTTTCAGTTGCCCACGACTTGTAATTAAAAGACATACCTTCAAATATAGCAACAATAGAAAGACAATCCAACACAAATCAATTAAATTTTTTTTTCAGAATATAGAAAAGAAAACAGAAAATATAAAACACAAGCAAATTCACAAATCTTCAGATATCACAGTTCTATCACAACTGTGAAAATCCAAAACCTGCAAAAACAAAAATCAAAGTTAAATCTAAAACAAATAAAACTTAGTCTAGCAATACTAACAACTATTTTGATATTAACAAAACTAAAGTCCCCAGCAATGGCGCAAAAACTTGTTGTATCACAAGTTGTTTGGCGTGTACCTAGGACTAATCCCCGGCAACGGCGCCAAAAACTTGTTGTATTCCACAAGTGTACGGATACTCGAAGTAATAAAGAAAGATATCGAACCACAGAGACCTTATTGTTAAGTACCAAATAGTTATATTTTTACTTGCTAATCAACCGAAAATAGCAAAGCAATGATGGAAAACACACGAAATCAGATAATCAGAGAGAAACATTGGGACTAGGGTTTAATCCTCCTTAATTCTAATGACTAGATTTAAATAAAAGGTCGTCAGACTAATTTTATCATTATAAAGACTTAATTTACCTCATAAAGGGATCATCTCACTTTCGTGCAAACAATCATGCAGGGATCAATCCTCGCTTTCACGCAAGATCTATCCCAACGCTAAAGATAAGTAAATCATCAATCAAAGAACTCGAGATCACTTTTATGCATTCGAATTCTAAGTTGATTGTCTCGATTGGAATCTTAAGGATCACTTTCGTGCATCCAAGACTCAACACAAGTTCTACTTATGGTTTTCCGACGATTCGATCCTCACTTTCGTGCAAGATCAAATCAAGTCTAATACAATAACTCGACCCTAAATTCATGTTATTATCATGGCAATTAAATCACTAAAATCAAATAATAAGAACTAGCCTAAGAGAGTTCCTAACATGCAATTCTAGTGTTCCAAGTTCTCAAGCAAATCACCTTTCGGTCCTTATTGCGAGAACTCTAAAACATGAATAATAACATCAATCTATGGAGAATCAAAGTACAATCAATCACATATGTAGAATTATCATAACAAAGATTATTCTGACGAAAGAAAAGATTATCTAATCATTAAAAATCAAAGGGATTACACCCCATGTCCCAAAATATGTTTAAGCTTGCTTGGAAGGAGAAATACACTAAGCCATAGTATCAAAGTGTTCAGAAATCAAAGAAGAAGAAGAAACAACGTTACAACACGGCTGTAATAGAAATTACAGCCGTAATTTGCCTCCAAAACACACTGTGAACAGTGTTGCGCCCCTTCTTTCATTGATTCATCCTCTGATTGAACTCCTTTTGCTTTGAAATTTCTGAGGTATCATCTCCTCCTCCAGGCAAAGCATATACGTGAAAATCACAACCTAAGGAGCCCTCTACGCCTCTCGGCATGAGTACAAACCCTAAGCGCCTCTCTGACAATTGCTCTCTCAAATACGGATAAAAATTAGTTAATTCACTTCGTGTGTCTTCTCCTCCTAAAGATGAGTCCGCAGCATCTTTCGGATCTCAATTTGGAGGTCTGGATCAAAAGATATGGTCCGCGCAAGATTCGGGCCCGTAAAACTCGTGTTTTTAAATTGTAATTACGGCCGTAAAGGTCTTTACAGCAATGCCATAATTTTTGCTCTGTGAATTATTTGTCATGATTATGGTCCGTAAAAATGGTTACGGCCATGCCATATTTTCTTCTGTATTTTTTTAGACCAAAATACAGCCCGTAAAGATCATTACGGCAATGCCGTAATCTCTGAAATCTCTCGGGTGGAAAATCATCTGGAATTACGACACCGTAAAGATGATTACCGCGGGGCCGTAAAATCGTCTGTATGAAAACTTCCCAAATTATGGCAGGGCTCCGAAATTACGACACTGTCTGGAAATTACGGTACCGTAATGGATATTACGACACTACCGTAATTTAGGTTTTTGCTTGGATTTGCGTGAAATTTGTTGTGTATCTTCTTCTTGATGATGGGAATTCTTCTATGTAGTTGATTTTGCTCGAAAACGCCTTAAAATCGTGTCTTTTTACCTGAAAATCATGAAAAACCAAAATAGAAGTAGATTTTGCAATATTTGATTAAAAAAAGGCATAAAAATAAGCAAAGTAGTAATAATATGACACAAAAAGATATATAAAATGACATGAAATTTACTATAAATTTCGGTGTCATCATTGCATCTGTTGCTAAACATTGCCCTGACCCTGTTTGCTGAAAGTTCTGTTATAGTTTTTGTTTACCTGAGCTTTTGATTGTGTTTCCTATTGCTAAAGCCCTGCAGAGTTTTGTTTATCTGGTTTGCTGAAGTTGTTCCTCGTATTTTCTTATCATTGGGTGGAATTATTTTTTCTACTGTGTACTACCAAATCCAGTTGCAAAAGGTTGTGAGGCCAACGAACGTCAAATGAGTTTCCTAAATCTGAATTCTGGGTGATTTTTTGCAAAGTACTGTAGCTTACCAGGCTCTAAAATTTTAAAGATGTAAACCTTTCTGATGCAACACTTGAGATCCTTAACCCGATAAGGAACCACAGGTTATAAAAACAACCTGAGTAAGTATCTATCTGAGTAAATGATAGACCATCATCCCTCGGTTGTTACATCTGCAAAATCTGAGTCCTGCCAAAAACGCACTATTGCTTACCATTTGACAACTTTTGTTGACATCTGAGTTCTACACTGTGTTTGTTTGCTTTAAACACACTTGGGATTGCTGAATTTGAACCTTGCTGTGTTTGTATCTATTACTGCACTTAAATTTGGTATTGCTGGATTGACATGAATCTAAGTTCTTGTTGCATTTAAATCTGGTACTGAGTTTAAAACCTGATTTTTGCTAAATCTGTGTTGAAACTGCTTAATTGCTAAATCTGATTTCTTGCTGAATTTGAATCTTGCTGAAAACCTTGTTGAACATGTATAACTCTCTATTACATTTTATACTTGCACATACATATGTTGCGATTATCCTGAATTCACTTAATAATCTGTATTCTCCACGATGAAAATGTTATTCCTGCACTGCTTATAAACAACCATCACTTCCAGCTTGTTAAGTCTCTTGTTTGTCATCATGAGACACTTTACTCAAAGGGAAATCATAGCTAAAACAGCACTAATAACTGCTAGGGGTAAATATAAAGTCCTTACACATAGGCCTAATAGTTTTACCACCAATGTTTAGGCTAGCCATGCATGCCTCAATGTAGGAAAAAGATGTTAACCCATAATAACATAGTCATGAATAGATACACTGGCTAGTCGTGTTTTTAGTATTTAGCTCTATTTTAACCCAAATTTGATGTTTGATCTTGTAATAACATTAGGAATCATTTCATAATCTTAAATCTCAAACAATCAAACAAATCTTCAAGAAAAGAGCAATATTTCCTACATTTAAATCAAAATGAAAAATAGTAAAGATTTTGAACGATGTAAGGAGAATGATCCAAAATACAGCAAAAAACGAGAAAATAAGTCTATATATATATATATAATAGGCTCAAAATCAAATGTAAATGTGAGACATCAATAGGTGGCAATCATCCGCGATTGTGTCATACGCAATTGTGTCTTGCTCCCTTTCCTATGTCATGCTCTGTACTCCCTCCCCCTCCTATTTTCTAGTGATCGATGGCAATCATCCGGTGACCTTTGATGATGTCTGGTGGACTTCGGCGACAAAGTCTGGCGAGCTTTAGTGGTGTATGGTGGGTGGTTTGGAGCACCAAGATGTCTCTCTTCCTATTTTCGATGGGTGGTTCGGCATCGATGAGTCCACCAAGTTTCCCTCTTTGGCTCAATGTAGCCGCAGTGACGACTTTTTGGCATACTCAAGTGATTGGCGGCGAACTCTGTGCGACAACTTGTGATGTGTGGTGGGCAGTTCAGCGTTGAGGTGTTCAGCTCAATTTTCCATCAGTCCGTTGTGCAGTGCTAGAGTCAGTGGGTTCAAGTCCTAACGAGGTATATTTTCCCTCTCGTCTACTTACTTTTCCTTGTTAATTTATTTCCCGACAACGTTTTCTTTTTTCTCGGTGGTTGTTCTATCTAGCATTTCCTAGTTGTGGTGCTTATGTGCACATTCTGCATTCGACCCCACGTTTAGGTGTGTGTGGTCCCTCGCTCCTTCTGCATTCTCCCCTGCTCATCGGAGCGAGGAAGTTTCTCCCTCTTCTCGGTGCATGTAACTCGGTCACTTATTGTGTGCTATGTTGGTGTTCTGTCACCGGTGGGTGACTGTTTCTTCTCATACACCCTACGTGGTATCTCTTGTTTAGACATATGTGCCACCATCTGCGCTCTGTGATGGCTATTTGTTATGTTAGGTTGAGATGTGAGTGCTCACGTCTGCCGGTCGTACCCTATTGGGAATCCTCAGGCGAATTAAAATTTAAACAATAGCGGAAGTGATGGCCTGAAAGAAAATTCCCACAATAACGCCATGATCTACTTAAGAGAAGAACACCATAGGACATGATAGAGTTATACCTTGCTTGCGCAATTCCTAGAGTGATGTCGGTGATGAAGACGATCAAGTGCTCGTCCTCTGCAGTCACGGACAAACGGATGGTCTCGAGACTACTCCGTTCCATTCACGTGCTAGCTTTGGGAGATGAGATCCACGACTATGGGTGTATTCTTTCTTGCTTGCACCAACTTCAGAGAAGTTGCGGTAAGGACACTGCCCACTTCAAGTTGGACCAATCACATGGAGATTGCGCCATCAAGTGTGTTGTCCTCTTCTTCTAGATGTGCCACCAAAGCATCAGGGAAGAAAGGAAAAGCCATCAAGGTTCTTCTCACACCAAGAGGAATATGCAGCCCACCTGGGATGAAGGAAGCGATAGCATGAGAGAGGCGCCGAGGAGAGGAGAGAGGCTGCGGCTATGAGAGGAGAGGGGGCTTGGGCAGTTAGGGTTTGAAGCAGGCGACACACACTGTATGCGCCCCCCGAGCCCCTGTATAAATAGATTTAATGAGTGGGCCCACTCACTTAAGTTGTAATATTTTTACTCAAAATATTAATGACTTAAGTTATGGCCCCCACCACTTATGAAATAGTTAATTAATTAATTCAAATATATATATAAATAAAATATTCAAATATATTGCAAGCTGGTGGGCGCATATGATTAAACCACCACACAAATCTCAGTGCAAACCCAAGTTTTAACTCATTGACAAAGACCTAGTCAACCAGAGTCAAAACTGGTCACCCGAGGTCAACTAGGGTCAACTTGATCCCTGAAATCCATAAGTCTCATCTCAATCCATACAAGTCAACTACGAAAATACGAATCGTCCATAGATTCGATGTGAGGCTATTTGATCAATACGGAATCTCTGACGTCCAGGTGTACGACCCTGTATGTTCTTCTGTTGGGAATCCCTAGGCCAATTTTAAAATTTAATAACAGTGGATGCTATTTTCCCAAAAAAAAATTCCCACCATGTGCCAGGATCCCTAAGAGCCACCGGATGTATCAAAGTAGTATACATTTATTCGCATAATCCTATGAGCTATCGATGACGAAGGAGAGGTGCACAAGTGGTCTGCCCTCTACAATCATTCACATTCGGACTCCCCGAGATCCTCTTCCATCCATGCCTGGTGCAAGCCATTAGGAGAAAGATCCTGTCACCTATGCTGCCCTCTTAAACTTGCACCACCACCAAGGTGTGCCAAAGAGAGATGGGAGGAGTTTGATCACACGGAGAGGGAAGCTCTACCACTTGTGTCAATCTCAACTTCTAGCCACATCCTCATGATTTGCGCCACCCCCTAGGTGCACCCATGAGAATGATCCAACCATAAGATCATCTTCTCAAACATAGTTGGCGCCATTCTTCCAAGGAGATGCGCCATGATGAAGATTAGAGATCCATCAATTTTCTCCTCTTCTCCTTCCTTCACCATATGTGCCAACCTCATAAAAGTTGCGTCTATGGAAAGTATTTGTCCTTCTTCATGCGCCAATCCCTCCAAGTGATGCACCATCGAAGAAGGAGAAAGGTCCCAAACCTTCTCACGCGTCCATGGTGGATGAAGGTGTGCCGCCTAAAGCTTCTGGTAGAACTTCTTCTCCTTGGAGGCGCCTATGGAGAGGAAGAGAGGGTGAGCAGCTAGGTTAGAGCAATTAGAGTTGGTCATGCGACGTGCTATTTATTAATTTCAAATTTAACATGGAAATTTGTAATTAATTGAAGCTATGCGCCCAGACGCATGTATATAGTTAATACGGGCCCCGCAACTTAAGTTATGATTATTTTGAATATAAATATTCACTTAAGTTGCACGTGGCCCCCACGACTTAAGTCGTAATAAAATGAATATAAATATTCATTTAATTCACTTGAGTTGTGGTCTCATGTGTTGCGTTTAAATTATGTTGACAAACTACCAGACAAATCCAGCGACATTTGACTCATCGACTAGACTTAGTCCATCAAGGTCAAATGTGGTCGCCCGAGGGTCAATCGGGGTCAACATAAGTGAAATGCAACATCACTATATAACATTGTCTCTATCTCATCAGACGCATCTGAGATGCATCGGACTCCCAAT
Source organism: Costus pulverulentus (assembly GCA_027562315.1). Taxonomy (NCBI): domain Eukaryota; kingdom Viridiplantae; phylum Streptophyta; class Magnoliopsida; order Zingiberales; family Costaceae; genus Costus; species Costus pulverulentus. Next base: position 24,333,195 of record CM050445.1, on the reverse strand, counting down.
CTGACTCAAATCAATCAAATGACTCGTTCATAGGCATCTCGATTGTCTAGGTGTGCGACCCTGTAGGTTCCTTAGACATTTATAGGGATTGTTGGTGTTTATGCCCTAAGACCTAGTTTTGGTCTTTACTTTGTACTACTTGACATTGATATTTCTTATATACCATTCTGGCATTGTTGTTATCATGTTTATTTTATATCTGCGATTGTGTTCTTACATGATAATGTCCCTAGAGACAGATTGGATTTGTGCTCAAACTCTTGTCCCCAGTCGATGTGCCTGAGTGGATATGGGACAGCTCTGGTACCTGTGAGACTGGTATATGAGCTGATTAGGCATGAGGTGCTAACGCAGACACATGGGTACATCAGTGGTAGATGTACTGGATTGACCCACTGTGAGGCACTAACTTGGTGTCATGAGTTATCCTCACAAGTGACAAGAGATGCATTGATCCCTTTTCTTGAGGTCATTGACTATTCTATATGGTTAGGGACATGATTTGATACAAACTAACACTTCACCGTAGTTGGGAGGTCATAATGGTTGTCACTGAGTATGTCACAACCCATATGAGAAGGTCAATGTATAGATCGAGGATTTGCCCCTTCCTGAGTGAAGCTTGATAACCATGGGGCCCCCTATAGTTCTATGACTGAAAGTGTATAGCCATACCCAGGAGAGAACCTGATTTAGTCATGACCATGAAATTGGGTGAAAACAAGTGGTGACACACTTGTCTAATCGGAAAGATCAGGGTTTCAACTCATTGAAGCATCTCAAACACTTGTAACAAAAACGCTAATCAGAATAGTCAAAAGAAAACTGTTGCAGAAATTAATCAGAATCGAAAAGATGCTATGTGTTTTAGGTTAATCCATGAACTTTAAAATTCAATAAAAATATCCAAATAATAGAAAAAGATGAGTACTTCATGTTTGTGCCAAAGATCAAAAATTTTCCCAACCCAATTTCTTAAAATCACAATGACAAAACACCTAATAAGATAAGCAGAATGCAGCTTTCAAATTACGAGCATGAAATTCCGTACGACAGTGCCATAAAATGCTCAAAAGTCTCGAGTCTGAAATATGATGGAATTACGGCACCGTAAAAATGGTTACGGCACTGCCGTAAAAATCACAAAACCTTCTGGTCAAACGAACCTAAAATACGGTACCGTGAAAATGATTACGGTACCGCCGTAAAAGCCATAAAACTTTCGGATAAGAAAACACTCAAAATTACGGCACGTGAAATTGAAAATGGTCAAAAATTACGGTACCATAAAATTGCTTACGGTAGTGCCATAAAAGATGAAAAACTGTCGGGTCAAAAATCAGCCGAAATTATGACATCGTGAAAAGGATTACGACAATGCCGTATTTTGTGCAAAATTTAATTTTCCCTGCAAAAAGAAAAAAATTAATTCTAAAAATAAACTAAAATAAAAGAAACTAAGCTAAATAAGAGCACTTAGGTTGCCTCCGAATAAGCGCTAATTTTAGGTCCACAGCTTAACAAAAAATCAGATATCATGGTGAAGTAGGTGGATCAGTACCATAGTAAATAGCATACAAGTTTTTGCATTTCCGTTGTCCTAGAAGTTTAGCCACTAATCCAAACATCCAAAATTTCAAATAAATCAAGATCGACATGACTTTCTCAAATATGCAGAAATCAAAATCAAAATTTTCACTTCCACTCAACGGATATTCAATGATCTTCTTATATTTATCTGAAAGCAAAATCATTAGTCCTTTCTTCAAATTTATATCTTCAATTACAATAGGACTTTGATCAAAAGAATCAAGTATTGGATCATCAAAATAATTTTTATGTCTTTCATTGGATTCCTCAATAAAACATAATTTTTCAAATAAATCAGAAGATTCAACAATAGATATGGGCAAAACATCAGAATGAGATTCATCAATATTCACAATATTCAAATCATTTTCAAGTTCCTCATGCCCTTTATCTAATAATTTATCAATTTCAAAGTCATCAACAATATTAGAGTAAGATTTTTCTAAATCAGTCCCCTCATATTCTTTATCAGATTTAACCACAATTAATATATCATCAAAAGAATCAATGTCATAATTATCATTAGAATCAAGAGGGGATTTTTCAAAATCAATTTTCTCAAACTTTTCCTCAAATAAATTATCAAATGAACCAATTTTACAATCATTAAAATCAGAGTGAGATTCATGAATATTCACATAAGGCTCAATCTCAAAACAGTCATAATCAGAGGGGAATTTTCTAAATTAATTTTCTCAGTTTCCAAATCAAACTCAAATAAACAAGTTTGTTGTGCTATCTGGGTTTCTAAATTTTTCTTATGAGCAGTTAAAGATCCTACTTAAGAAGCAAGCTGACTAATTGTTCCTTTAAGATCTTCAATTTCCTTACTTCAATTTGTCATGATTCGAATTTGATTTGTCATGAATTTTTCAAGCATGGATTTTAACCTAGATTTTTTTGTATCCTCAAAGTATGGTTCAGAAACATGATTTGGAGGAGTTAAAAATATGCAATCCGAAGTATAATAATCAAAACATCCACAAATATCACATCTAATAAAAAAATAAGATATCCTAGAAGGACACATATAAGAGTGTAATTTCAATTTATCTGCAAGAGTGCACAATGAATCATCTTCATACTTGCCTTCTGGCGTGTATACCTCACCTCTTTCAGTTGCCCACGAGTGGTGATTAAAAGACATATCTTCAAATCTATCAAGAACAGAAAGGTTATCCAACACCAATCACTCAAATTTTTTTTCATAATATATAAACAAAAATATAAAATATAAAACACAAGCAAATTCTCAAATTTCAGAAATCACAGTTCTGTCACAACATGTGAATATCCAAAACCTGCAAAAATAAAAAACAAAGTTAAATCTAAAACAAATAAAACTTAGTCTAGCAATACTAACAACTATTTTGATATTAACAAAACGAAGGCCCCCCCGGCAACGGTGCCAAAAACTTATTGCCGCAAGTGCACGGATACTTGAAGTAATCAAGAAAGATATCGAACCACAGAGACCTTACTGTTAAGTACCAAATAGTTGTATTGTTACTAGCTAAGCAATATATTATAGTGCAAGTAAATGATAGAAAAAACACGAAATCAGAGAGAAACTGGGACTAGGGTTTCATCCACCTTAATTTCAATGACTAGATATGAATAAAAGGTCGTTAGTCTAATTTTAGCATGATAAAGATATAATTTACTTCATAAAGATATAATTTTATCATGAACAGTATTGCTACAGTAAATTCGCAAATCACTATTCACGTCCGAATATTTTTACTTCGATTTCTCCCTCGATCGAACTTCTTTCGATCTGAAATTTTTGGTGTATCCACTCCTCCTCCAGGCAAAGCTTCCATGTGAAAATTGCAGCCTAAGATGGCCTCTACGCCTCTCAGCGAGAGGCTGTACCCTAGGGACGCCCTTTCAGATTTCTCCCTCGATTCTTCACGAAATTGCATGATTCTTGTCCTCAAATCTTCTCCTCGATTTATAGAACAATCCCCTTTTTACAGTTTTTCAATTGGTGCCCCTGATCTCCAGATATTGCATCGCAAAAATTAGGCTTTTGGAGGTGGTGGAAGACTCATTCAAAATTAAAATTACGGCCGTAATTTCGATCAGGGCACCGCCGTATTTTGCATTTGTATGTTTCTAGGCTGAAATTACTGCCCATAAAAATAATTACGGCAGTGCCGTAATTTTTTCTGTGGATTTCTAGATCAAAATTACGGCCAGTAAAAACCATTACAACATTGGTGTATTTCTGGGCAGAAAATTACACCGTAATTTCTATTACGGTAGGGGTGTGTTTTTCAAACGTGCTCTGATTTGCATGAAAATTGATGGGTGGCTTTGTCTCGATGTCTGTAATTCATTGGTGTGCTCAGATCTTCCAAAATCCATCAAAATATGGCACATTTTAACCTGAAAATCATGAAAAACTAGAAAAGAAGTAGATTTTGTAATATTTTATAAAAAGGGCATGAAAATAAGCAAAGTAGTATAAATATGACAAAAAAAGAGCAATGAAATGACACAAAATATACTATAAATATGAGATAGAAGATACCTTGATCAAGGCGAGGCTGATGTCGTAGTAGGCACCCAAGCGTGCGCCCTCTGCAGTTTCACACACACGGATCACCTCGAGTCCTCTTCTTCCACGCCCGGTGCTAGCCTCGGGAAGAAAATCCAAGCCTTAGGAGAGCCCTCCAAGAAACTTGCGCCACCACCAAAGGGAGAAGCGCCAAGAGCAAGGAGGAAGAAGGAGATGCCGCCAAGTTCAACTTCACCTTGCTCCAAGGAGAAGAGGAAGAGGATCACTTGCGGCTTGATGGAAGAAAGGAGGAAGTTGCGCCCTTGTCCCTTGCTTTCGCCCTCTTTATGATGCTCACGCCTCCAAGGAATAAGTGTCATGAGTGGGCGGCTAGGGGGGTTATTTATAGGGCAAGGGGCACCTAAAACAGGGTTACAACTAAGCCAAGTGGGTGGCCAGGAGAAGGAGGGAATCAACTCCTAATCTAATTAGGACTCAAGTGAGCGGTTTGATCAAGATTTAAATCAAGTCCTAATCCAATTAGGACTCCAATTATTTATTTAATTAATTAAATTCTAATCCAATTAGGACTCTAATTAATTTTAATAAATCAGTCCATTAGATCCCACAAAAATAGGACTCTAATTAATTAATTAATTAGCCCCTATTTTATCTCACATGATAAATTAAAATCACATGAGGCATAGGCGCTAACCCTAGTCTAACTAGGGTTAAACATGCGTCTGCCCTCTTCTTCTCCTTAAGCCCATTAAGCCCAACTTTTCAATGGCCCCAGCCCAATGTCCATTATGCATGTTAACCAAGCCCTTGGATCCAATCCAATTTAACCAAGGTTAAATTAGGCTAACCATGGTTAATATGCCGTAAATGGAAGTTGGCCCTAATAAATTTCTTCCATCTCATCAGGCCCATTGGCGCTGATGAAATCTCTAAAATAGATCCGAATTATCCAATAACTCGATCATAAGGCTTCCCGTTCAATACGAGAACTCGAGTATCGTGCGACCCTGTAGGTTCCTCTGACGTTGGCAGTGCTGACCTATGGTCACCACAAGCAGTGAGTGGCACCTAGCAGTGCATCGCTGCTACCCAAGTCATCGGAATGGA
>CM050445.1:24294449-24312889 GCA_027562315.1 Costus pulverulentus | reverse complement strand
TAACAACCTGAATAATAACCATGCCTTTATAAACATAAGAGTTTATTACATGATACTGATACAATCCCAAGGCCTCAAACATTAGCCTTAAGGGCATACCCCAACACTAGGTAGCAGCAATACACTGCTAGGTGTCACTCACTGCTTATGGTGATCTTTGATCAACACTGCCAGCGTCAGAGGAACCTACAGGGTCACACACCTTGATACTTGAGTTCTCGTATTGATCGGGAAGCCTTATGATTGAGTTATTGGATAACTCGGATCTATTTGGGAGATTTCATCTGCGCCAATGGGCCTGATGAGATGGAAGAAACTTATTGGAGCCAACTTCCAATTTTTGGCATATTGACCAATGTAACCATGGTTAGCCTCATTTGACCTTGGGTTAACTTGGATTGGATCCAATAACTTGGTTAACGTGCATAATGGACCTTGGGCTAGGCCCATTGATAAGCTGGGCTTGCTAATAAGTTATCATGATGAAGAAAGGGGCTAAAAGGGTACAATGGGGATAAATCTCCTCCCATTGGTGCCTAAGGGCATAATGGGGAGGAGTATGTGATTTTGCTCCATGAAGCCAAATCCCAACCCTAACCTGGCCACCCCCCTTGCATAACCGACCTATGGCTCTATAAAAGAGGCCATAGGCACCCCTCTCTCTTGATGACATCCTTGGAGGCGTGAGCAATAGAGAAGGGCGAAAGCTGGGGGCCCTTGGTGCAAGTTCTCTTCCTCTCTTCCATAGCCGCAACCAATTCTTCTTCTCCTCCTCTTGGCGCAAGAAGGAATTGTTCTTGGCGGCTTCTCCTCATCTTCCCGAGGCTAGCACCAAGCGTGGAAGAAGAGGACTTGAGGCATCCGTGTGTGTAAGACTGCAGAGGGCGCACGCTTGGGCGTCACAACATCAGCCTCATCTTGCTCTAAGGTATATTCTATCTCATCGTATCGACTCCCTCGCATGCGATCTTCACTGGGTTTTTGGGACTGGCTCGTTTTGGGGATATTGCTTCCGCTGTGCAATGTTTTATGTAATTTCTATCTCTGAAAATTATAAAATATCCCCGGGGTTTCCCAACAGTGGTATCAGAGGGACTTGCGAGACTCGAACGATGTAATTTCATGTTTTTCCATGCTCACATGTCATATCTCAATTTTCGCAAATTGCATGATCACATGGCAAATGATTTTTCTAAGAAGGAAAAATTAGGGTTTCTTGTTTCTATCATCTTTTCAATCTCTTTTGGATTTTTGGGTTATTTTCTTGCATGATTTAAGGATCAGTGCACATGGTTTTGTCAAGTAGGACGGGCATTGTGTCTTCGGACTGGCCGGATCTCTTGATATGACAAAATTGCCAACCGAAAGGATCTTTGAAATCATCATGAAAGTTTAATCGCAAATAACCAAAAGATTTGTGATAAGAAGATGAGGAAAAGAGACTAGTTTTATGAAAAAGTAAAATTTCAGATTTTATGTTTTTCATGAGCATGTACAATTGCATGTGTAGATACCTTACTTATGCATAATGTTGTGATCATGAGTCAAGCCCCTTTTGCATGCCTGTGATGTATCCTTGTGAGGCCCGCGTGCTGCTTTTCCTTTTGCTATTAACTAAGAAGAAGATTAGGGTGGCGCATATACTTGGAGCTAGGCTCATGCATGAAGCTTGCGCACCTTGCATGGTGGCGCATCCTTGCATGGGGACGCAAGATAGGGTTTGGCCGAGCCTTGTGCTTATGTGCTATCCCTCTTGTGACTTGCTAGATGGCGCACCTTCCTTGGGGGAAGACCATGCCATTGGCCGAACCTTGGGGTGTACCCCTAGCGTTTGAGAGCTAAACCATGGTGAGGAGGACCTTGGAGCCAACCTTGAAGTTCAAGTTAGAGGTCGGCTAGGTTAGGTCTTGTCTTTGGGGCTTGAATCCTAGGTCAAGAGTTGAACTTCCTTTTGGCATGGGTTGGTTCAATGTCTTGAATAGGCTATGATCACATCATTCATTTATTGCTTCTAATATCTGCTAAAGCATGCCTGTTTTATTGTTATGTTATCACAATAGGATTGCATGCCTGTAACGTTAGACATAAGATAAAACTGATGATACCTCAAAAACCCTCATAAATAAATATTAAGTCTAGTAGCCTTCTAACGCGTAGCCCTCACTAAGCTATCGATCATTGGTGTTGTGAACTATTTTCCACCCTCGTGGGACACACCCACTTATCTTTAGAAAGTGCGTGGTGGCAATGGTTTCCCAGTCCATTTTAATCCGGCGCACCTTAAGGAAACTCGTTGGCCCTAGGCATAACGCTTAGGAATGGACTTGACTAGATTTTCACATGTGATGGGCATATGGTGGAGCTCTAGAGGCATCGTTGAGAGGTTAGGATTTCATGTTGTATCTAGCCCTCGCTAGACATGAAATGCCTAGACTGTCTCAATAAGGGGATTTGCTTGGAGCAATCGGCCGGCATGCCCACCTTAGGAAGCATGGGTTACTTTGTGCATCTCATCCCACCCTCGTGGGATGTGAAGCCTCATGTGGAAAAGGGATCCCATCTCACTAGGAAGTCTTAAACTTCCCGATTGACTTTGTGGGTTGTCAATTCGATTAAAATAGTGGGAGCCATAATCATTTAAAACAAGTCTAGTTTAAATGATTTGAAGTAGTACTAATCTGCTGTTTCTTGACTATTGTAGAACAATGGCAACGAACAATAGCGGTTGGTCACTACGATCTATCCTTGAGAAGGACAAGTTGGTTGAATCCAACTTGATGGATTGGTATATGAACTTGAGAATTGTGCTCAACCTCGAGAGAAAGCTCTATGTCCTTGAGCAGCCCATTCCTGAACCACTTCCATGCTCAGCCTCAGCGGCTGAGAGGGATGCTTATGATAAGCATCAGGCTGATACTTTGGAGGTTGCACAATTGATGCTAACCAACATGTCGCCCGAGCTTCAAGGGCAATATGAATTGAAGAGTGCCTCTGAGATTATTACTAATCTAAGACAGCTCTTTAATGAATTGGTTAGGCTCAATCCTCCTAAAGTTAATATTCAGTGTGTTGAGCCGAAAGGTTTGACCAAGGAACTGAAATTAAAGATGGAATGGATCAGGAACAATAAGTGTTATTCATGTGGAGGGCCACCTCACATGTTGAAGGACATAGTGAGACTTCAGAATGAGAAGAAGAGAGGCAAGGCTTCGTCTTCATACTCAGGTATTTATGTTACAGAAGTCAACCTTTCTACTTCTATGACATGGGTATTTGATACCGCATGTGGACCTCATATTTGTACAAATATGCAGGGGCTCAAGAAAAGTAGATCGGTGCGGCCTGGAGAGATTGACCTACGAGTTAGAAACGGGGCACAGGTTACTGCTGTTGCTGTAGGAGTTTTGACTCTCTCCCTGCCATCTGGACTTTAGTTAGAGTTAGATAATTGCTATTATATACATTCGCTTACTAAAAACATTGTATCCATTCCTTGCTTGGCAAAGAAGGGATTTAAGTTTGAAATAAATAAGAACTCTTGTTCTTTTTCAATTGCAAATATATTCTATGGGAAGGGTACTTTGTGCAATGGTCTATATGTGTTAGACATGGATAACTCTATTTGTAACATAAATAATAAAAGGACCAAATTGAGTGGTTCAGTTGGTGCTTTCCTATGGCATTGTCACTTAGCCCATATAAACAAGAATCGCATTCAACAACTCCATGCAAATGGGTTGTTAGATTCAAGTTCCTTGGAGGAATTTGATACATGTGAGCCTTGTTTGTCAGGGAAAATTACAAAGGCACCCTTCACTAAAATTGGTGAGAGGACAGGAGGTTTGTTGGATCTCATACATAGCGATGTGTGTGGGCCATTCAGTAAGCAAGCCAGAAGAGGACACAACTACTTCATTACCTTTACTGATGATTTCAGTAGATATGGTTATGTCTACCTGATGAGACATAAATCTGAATCCTTTGAGAAATTCAAGGACTTCAAGAATGAAGTAGAGAACCAACTTGGTAGATCCATTAAGGCTCTTCGATCATATCATGGTGGAGAGTACCTGAGTGGTGAGTTCCTTGACTATCTAAAAGAGTGTGGGATTTTATCCCAACTCACTCCTCCTGGAACACCCCAATGGAATGGTGTGTCTAAAAGGAGAAATCAAACTTTGTTGGACATGGTTCGATGTATGATGAGTCATGCAACTCTACCTCCCTCATTCTGGGGACATGCACTTTAAACAGCTTCTCTAATACTGAATAATGTTCCATCTAAGAGTGTCTCAAAGATTCCATACGAGGTATGGAGTGGGAGACGCCCTAATCTCACTTTTATCAGGATCTAGGGATGTGAGGCTTATGTCAAACGTCAGGATTCTAGCAAGCTAGAACCTATATCTGATAAATGTGTGTTTGTGGGGTACCCTAAGGAAACTAAGAGTTACTACTTCTATGTTCCCACCGAGAATAAAGTTTTTGTTGCTCGGGGTGTTGTCTTTCTAGAAAGAGAGTTTCTCATGAAAGAAGTTAGTGGGAGGAAGTTTGACTTGGATGAGGTCCAAGTGCAACCACAAGACACAGAGATGGAACCTGAGCCACCTGCACTGGTTGATGGGCAACCTGAGGCTCAGACATAGGCACCGCGTAGGTCTGGGAGGATTCGCCATGTACCTGAGAGGTATGGGTCGCTGCCGACCCAACACGATGGTATCTTCATCATTGAGAATGAACCCAAGACTTATGAGAGGCGGTCAGTGGACCGGACCCTGAGAGATGACTTGAGGCCATGCGATCCGAGATGGATTCCATGTCAGCTAACCAAGTCTGGGATTTGGTTAAGCTACCTGATGGGGTAAAACCCATAGGGTGTAAATGGGTCTTCAAGAGGAAGACAGACATGGATGGCAACGTAGTTACCTATAAAGGTAGACTAGGGCTAAGGGATTCAAACAAGTCCATGGGGTGGACTATGATGAAACCTTTTTGCCAATTGCTATGTTCAAATCCATTAGGATTCTACTTGCTATAGCTGCATATCATGATTATGAGATATGGCAGATGGATGTAAAGTCTGTGTTCCTTAACGAGAAGCTGACTGAGGAGGTGTATTTGACACAACCTGATGACTTCATCCATCCTGTAGAGGCCAATAAGGTCTGCAGGCTAAAGAGATCCATCTATGGATTAAAGCAAGCATCTCAAAGTTGAAATCTTTGATTTGATGAAGCTGTGAGAGATTATGGCTTTATCAAAAGCGAAGATGACGCCTGTGTATACAGAAGGTTCAGTGGGAGCTTGGTGACTTTTCTGGTTTTTTATGTCGATGCCATACCACCCATCGGGAACGACATCCCTAGTCTTCAACTTGTGAAGACATGGTTAGGGAAGTGTTTCGAGATGAAGGACTTAGGGGAGGCCACCTATATCCTATGCGTGAGGATCTACCGGGATAGATCCAAGAGGCTCCTAGCCCTTAGTCAGAGTACCTACATTGATAAGGTCCTGGAGAGGTTCAACTTGGAGCAATCCAAGAAAGGGTACCTTCCAGTGAGACATGGCCTTACTCTCTCAAAAGGCCAGTGTCCCACCACACAGGCTGAGAGGGATGACATGAGTGGAGTGCCCTATGCTTCGGCAGTAGGATCGATCATGTATGCAATGTTATGTACTAGACCAGACGTGGCTTATGCTGTGAGCATAACCAGTCGATACCAATCCAATCCTCGTTTATAGCACTGGGTGACCGTAAAGAACATCCTGAAGTATCTAAGAAGAACTAAGGACTTGTTCCTAGTCTATGGGGGACAGGAAAAGCTTAGTATACAGGGCTACACTGATGCGTCTTTCCAGTCTGACCCTGATGACTCTAGATCGCAGGCCAGCTATGTGTTCAAGATGAATGGAGGTGCTGTTTGCTGGAAGAGCTTCAAGCAATCCCTATTGCCGATTCTACAACTAAGGCTGAGTATATGGGCGCTTTTGAGGCAACCAAAGAAGCTGTTTGGACAAGGAAGTTCATTTCTGAACTTCAGGTGGTTCCCAGTGCAGTGGATCTCATTGAAATCTACTATCATAACAATGGAGCAATTGCACAAGCCAAAGAACCACGGTCTCATCAAAGATACAAACACATACTCAAGAGAATTCACCTGATCAGAAGGATCATTGATAGAGGTGATGTCAAGATTAGCAAAGTTGACACAGAGAACAATCTGACAGACCCATTGACCAAGGCTTTGGCGCAGCAGAAGCATGATGGTCACACTAGAGATATGGGGTTGAGGTTTCTCAACATCTAGGTCTTAGTGCAAGTGGGAGATTGTTGGTGTATATGACCTAGGACCTAGTTTTGGTCCATTATTGTACTACTTGACGTTGATATTTTATATATATCATTCTGGCATTGTCATTATCTATATTTGCTTACATCTGCGAACATGTACTTATATGATAATGTCCCTGTAGATAGATTGGATCTGTGATCGAATGATCGCCCCCAGTTGATGTACCAGAGTGGATATGGGACAACTCTGGTACTTGTGAGATTGGTATATAGGCTGCTTAGGCACGAGGTGCTAACGCAGACATATAAGTATATCAGTGGTGGATATACTAGATCGACCTGCTGTGAGGCAATGACTTGCTGTCATGAGTTATCCTCACAAGTGATAGGAGATGTATTGATCCCTTGACTTGAGGTCATTGGTCATTCTGTATGGTTAGGGATATGCATTGATATAACCTAATACCTCGCCGTAGTTGGGGGGTAATAACGGTTGTCATTGAGCATATCACGACCAATATGAGAAGGTCAATGGACAGACAGAGGATTTGCCCCTTCCTAAGGGAGGTTTGATATCCATGGAGCTCCTCTATGGTTCTATGACTGAAAGTGTATGGCCATACCCAGGTGAGACCAGATTTAGTTATAACCATGAGATTGGATGAAAACAAGTGGTGACACACTTGTCCAATCGGATATCAGTACGGCAAAGAGACTGGAATGCATCTATACCTAAATGCGATGATGGGGATATCAATGTCGATATTCCAATGACCTGGGTAGCAGCGATGCACTGCTAGGTGCCACTCACTGCTTGTGGTGATCTTTGATAAACACTGCCAGCATCAGAGGAACCTATAGGGTCACACACCTTGATACTTAAGTTCTCGTATTGATCGGAAAGTCTTATGATCGAGTTATTGGATAACTCAGATCTATTTTTGAGATTTCATCTGCGCCAATGGGCCTGATGAGATGGAAGAAACTTATTGGAGCCAACTTCTAATTTTGGCATATTGACCAATGTAACCATGGTTAGCCTCATTTGACCTTAGGTTAACTTGGATTGGATCCAATAACTTGGTTAACGTGCATAATGGACCTTGGGCTAGGCCCATTGATAAGTTGGGCTTGCTAATAAGTTATCATGAAGAAGAAAGGGGCTAAATGGGTATAATGGGGATAAATCTCCTCCCATTGGTGCCTAAGGGCATAATGGGGAGGAGTGGGCGATTTAGCTTCATGAAGCCAAATCTCAACCCTAAGCCTAGATGCCCCCCTTACATAACCGACCTATGGCTATATAAAAGAGGCCATAGGCGCCCCTCTCTCATGATGACATCCTTGGAGGCGTGAGCAATAGAGAAGGGCGAAAGGTGGGGGCTCTTGGCGCAAGTTCTCTTCCTCTCTTCCATAGCCGCAACCAATTCTTCTTCTCCTCCTCTTGGCGCAAGAAGGAATTGTTCTTGGCGGCTTCTCCTCATCTTCATCCTTGGCGCATACTCATTGGAGGTGGCGCAAGTTGTGAAGAAAGTATACTAAGGCTTGGATCTTCTTCCCGAGGCTAGCACCGAGCGTGAAAGAAGAGGACTTGAGGCATCCGTGTGTGTAAGACTGCGAAGGGCGCACGCTTGGGCGCCTGTCACGACATCAGCCTCATCCTGCTGTAAGGTATATTCTATCTCATCGTGCCGACTCCTCGCATGTGATCTTCACTGGGTTTTTGGGACTAACTCGTTTCGGGGATATTGCTTCCGCTATGCAATGTTTTATGTAATTTCATCCATCTTTGTACTACTAGACTCTGATATTCATATATATCTTTCTAGCATTTTTGTTATCATTGTTTGTCTACATCTACGATTGTGTACTTATATGATAATGTCCCTGGAGACAGATTGGATCTGTGCTCAAATGATTATCCCCAGTCGATGTACCTGAGTGGATATGGGACAGCTCTGGTACTTGTGAGACTGGTATATGGGCTAGTAAGGCACAAGGTACTAACGCAGACATATGGGTATATCAATGGTGGATATACTGGATAGACCTGCTGTGAGGCAATGACTTGGTGTCATGAGTTATTTTCACAAGTGACAGGAGATGCATTGATCCCTTGACTTGAGGTCATTGACCATTCTATATGATTCGGGACTTGCTTTGATACAACCTAACACCTCGCTGTAGTTAGGAGGTAATAACGGTTGTCATTGAGCTTGTCACAACCCATATGAGAAGTTCAATGGACAGACAGAGGATTTTCCCCTTCCTAAGGGAAGCTTGATATCCATGGAGCTCCTCTATGGTTCTATGACTGAAAGTGTATGGCCATACCCAGGTGAGAACCTGATTTAGTCATAACCATGTGATTGGGTGAAAACAAGTGGTGACACATTTGTCCAATCGGATATCAGTTCGGCAAAGAGATTGAAATGCATCTGTACCTAGTTGCGATGATGGGGATGTCGATGTCGATATCCATTCCGATGACTTGGGTAGCAGCGATGCACTGCTAGGTGCCACTCACTGCTTGTGGTGACCTTATGTGAGCACTGCCAATGTTAGAGGAACCTACAGGGTTGCACACCTTGATACTCGAATTTTCATATTGATCGGGTAGCCTTTAGATTGAGTTATTGGATAACTCGGATCTATTTGGGAGATTTCATCAGCGCCAATGGGCCAGATGAGATGGAAGAAACTTATTGGGGCTAACTTCCATTTTTGGCATATTGACCAAATTAACCATGGTTAGCCTCATTTGACCATGGGTTAAATTGGATTGGATCCAATCGCTTGGTTAACATGCATAATGGACTTTGGGCTTGGCCCATTGCTTGGTTGGGCTTGCTAATAAGTTGTAATGAAAAGTTAAGAGGCTTAAAGGGTATAATGGGATGAATTAATAGCATAGGCGCCTATGGTATCCTAGTTGAACTAGGATTTGCGCCTATGCCATGTTTGGTATCTCCTAAGAGATTAAATCAAAATGGATTCTATTAGATCATACATGATAATTAATTGGAAGGTGATTGGCGCATAAGGGGCTGTTTATTTACTTAATAAGAATCCTAATTCAATTAGGATTTGCGCCCAAGCCAATTTAGGCAAGGATTCATGATGGCTTGACATAGTCTACACGCATGAATGAATGTAATGCCTCTTTAGGTAACCTTTGGGCACATATGGCTCTATGCTTGCTTAGGCAAGGCTTGAGCGTATATGGATAAGGGATTTAGTCAACATAATTGATTGAATAAATCCCTAGAATCATGCCCTAATTACCTAGTCTTTCCAATTAACCCTAACCGCCTCTTGTTACTATAAAATAAGTCCATGCCACCCCCTCTCTTGATGATGCTTATTCCTTGGAGGCGTGAAGCATTAGAGGGCGACGGCATGCTTCTTCTTCCTCCTCCTTCCTTTCCTTGGCGCAAAGGAACAAGAAGGCTTGCGGCTTCCTCTCCTCTTCATCCTCCTTGGCGCATCCCTCCTTGGTGGTGGCGCAAGGTCATTGGAAGACTCTCCTGAGGCATGGATCTTCTTCCCGAGGCTAGCACCTGGCGAGGAAGAAGAAAGCTCAAGGAATCCGTGTGTGCGAGACTGCAGAGGGCGAACACTTGGGCGCCTTCCTCGACATCGGCTTCTCATTACTTAAAGGTACTTACTATCACATCGTGTCGACCCCCTCACAAGAGATCTTCACTGGGTTTTTTGGGATAGGCCTGTTTCGGGGATATTCTTCCGCTGTGCAATGTGTATGTACTCTATATGAAATATTGTAAAATATCCCCGGGGTTTCCCAACAGTGGCATCAGAGCTACTTGCGAGCCTCGAACGATGTTATTTCATGCTTTTCAAGCTCACATGCCATGTCTACATTTTTGAATATTGCATAGATGTTGGCGCATGGTTTTTCTTTAAGTAGGAAAATTGTAGGTCTCTTATTTCTTACTTATAATCAACTTCTTGTGGTTCTTTACTCTCTTCATGTGATGGGATAGACCCACATGTGGAAGAAAAAATTTCTCCTCTTATAATAGGATAGACCTATCTTGAGAGACTTGTTGGGATAGGGCATGGACTGGGTTATTGCACTTATCCTAGCAAGTTAGGGATTGCAAGTAGGGCAACTGGTATGCCTCTTGTAGACTCTTGAGAGAAACTTGGAATCAAAGATTTGTGATATGAAGGGAAGGAAGAGAGACATGTTTTATGAAAAAGTAAAATTTAGATTTTATGTTTTTCATGAGCATGTAGAATTGCATGAGTAAATACTTGATTGTGCATGATGTTGTGGTCATATGTCAAGCTCCTTAGCATGCCTGCGATGTATCCTTATGAGGCCTGCGTGCCGCTTTTCTCTTTGCTTTTAACTCAGAAGAAGATTAGGGTGGCGCATCTACTTGGAGCATGGTGCATACTTGCTTGGTTGTGCATCCTTGCCTGATGGCGCAACAAGCATCAATGGTGGAGCTAGGTTGCTTGGTGGCGCAAAAGGGCATGGCCGAACCTCCTTTGGTTTGTGAGCTAGCTATCTTGGCCCCTTGCATGGTGGTGCACCTTCCTTGGAGGAAGACTACGGCTTTGGCCGAACCTATGAGGGTGCTTCTAAAGTGTACCTCTATGGTTTGTGAGCTAAACCTTGAGAGAAGGACCTTGGAGCCAACCTTGAAGATCGAGCTAGAGGTCGGCTAGGCTAGGTCTAGTCTTAGGGGCTTGAATCCAAGGTCAAGAGTTGAACCCCTTTTGGCATGGGTCGGTTCAATGTCTTCAATGGGCTATGATCACATCATCCCTTTACTGCTTTATCTGCTAAAAGCATGCTTGTGTTATTTTATCGTTATGTTATCACTATAGGATTCCATGCCTGTAATGTTAGACATAAGATAAAACTGAGCTGATGAGACCTTAAATAAAAAACCTTAATTAAAATGTCAAGTCTAGTAGCCTTCTAACGCGTAGCCCTCACTAAGCTATCGATCAGTGGAGTTGTGAACTATTTCCCACCCTCGTGGGACACACCCACTTATCTTTAGAATGTACGTGGTGGCAATGGTTTCCCCAGTCTAATTTTAACATGGGTGTGCCTTCGCAATGAAACTCGTTGGCCCTGGGCATAACGGTTAGGAATGGACTTGACTAGATTTTCATATATGATAGGCACATGATGAAACTCTGGAGGCATCGTTGAGAGGTTAGGGTTTCATGCTTTATCTAGCCCTCGCTAGACATGAAATGCCTAGACTATCTCAACAAGGGGAGTTGCTTGGAGCAATCGGTCAGCGCGCCCACCTTAAGAAGCATGGGTCACTTTGTGCATCTCATCCCACCCTCGTGGGATGCAAAGCCTCATGTGGAATAAGGATCCTATCTCACTAGGGAATCCTAAATTTTTTGATTAACATTGTGGGTTGTCAATTCGATTAAAATAGTGGGAACCCTAGTCATTTAAATTAAGTCCAGTTTAAATGACTCGAAGTAGTACTAATCTGGTGTTTCTTGGTTGTTGTAGAACAATGGCTATGAACAATAGCAGTTGGTCACTGCGATCTACCCTGGAAAGGGACAAGTTGGTTGGATCCAACTTGATGGATTGGTATATGAACTTGAGAATTGTGCCCAAGCTCGAAAGGAAGCTATATGTCCTTAAGCAGCCTATCCCTGAGCTACTTCCATGCTCGGCCTCAACGGCTGAGAAGGATGCTTATGATAAGCATCAAGCTGATACTTTGGAGGTTGCACAATTGATGCTAACCAACATATCACCCGAGCTTCGAGGGCAATATGAATTAAAGAGTGCTTCTGAGATTATCTCTAATCTAAGGCAGCTCTTTGATGAATTGGTTTGGCTCAATCCTCCTAAAGTTGACATTCAATGTGTTGAGCCGAATGGCTTGACCAAGGAACTGAAACTTATGATGGAAAGACTCAGGAATAATAGGTGCTTTTCATGTGGAGGGACACCTCACATGTTGAAGGACATGTTGCAACTGCAGAATGAGGAGAAGAAAGGCAGGGCCTTGTCTTTATGTTACTGAAGTCAACCTTTCTACTTCTATGACATGGGTATTGGATATCGCATGGGCTCAAAAGAGTAGATCGGTATGACCTAGAGAGATTGACCTACGGGTTGGAAACGGGGCACAAGTTGCTATTGTTGCTGTAGTAGTTTTTGACTCTCTCCCTGCTTTCTGGACTTCAATTAGAACTAGATCAATGTTATTATGTACCTCCACTTAATAAAACATTATATCCATCCCTTGCTTGGCAAAGAAAGGATTTACGTTTGAAATAAAGGAGAACTCTTGTTCTTTCTCATTTGCAAACATGTTTTATGGGAAGAGTACTTTATGCAATGGATTATATGTCTTGGACATGGATAGTTCTATTTGTAACATAAATAACAAAAGGATCAAACTGAGTGGTTCAGTTGGCGCTTTCTTATGACATTGTCAATTAGCCTATATAAACAAGAATCGCATTTAACAACTCCTTGCAAATGGATTGTTAGATTCAAGTTCCTTGGAGGAATTTGATATTTGTGAACCTTGTTTATTAGGGAAAATGACAAAGGCACCCTTCACCAAAGCTGGTGAGAGGGCATGAGGTTTATTAGATCTCATACATACCGATGTGTGTGGGCCGTTGATGCGTTGCATGTACATCATATTTTAGTCTATATTTTAGATCATATTTCGAGCTTAATTGAATGATTTTGTGCTATTTTTAGTGTTTTTGCTTCACTTTGTATAGAATCTTCACTTTTCTTGGTTTTTATGAAAATGTAGGTAAAATGTCTCAAAAATGTTGGATTTTGCTAGTTTTAAAGCCAAAATACGATTCCCGAGGAAATTACAAAGTTGCACGTCAAATCTGGAGTCAAAACAATGAAGAAAGCAACTTTCACGGCCTTGGCCGTAATTATTGGGCTGGCCGTAATTTTTGGCTTCGAAGGGCGGAAAAACAGCTAAGTCTAAAAGTCCACATAAACTTTCACGGGTGAGGCCGTGAATCCTTCACGGTCCATGAATATTTCTATGCGCAAGAGTTTTTATACACAGAAAGAATTACGGCAGAAGCCGTAAACTCATCACGGACGGTGAAAGTTTCCGCCCCTTCACTTATCTCACTCGATTCGACTCCAAATCGAACCAGAATTGAACCAAACTCTCTAGAAACCTTCCTAGATGGGTTCTATACTGATTAGACTATAAAAGGAAGGGTTTTGGAAGGGTTTCAGGGGCTTCTAGGCACGAAAACAAAGGGCTGTAGTGGCGGCAGCGATAGAGGTGACAACTCAATTTCAAAGCATATTCCTGCGAGATTCCGCCTGAAAGCAACGATTGATCAACTATTCCTCATCTCCAGATCGAGGAGAAGGCGGCTTTATAGTTCTTTTAGTGATTTCTAGCAAATTTTCATGAGTTCTCACTTGTTCATCATCAACTCCATATATTTCCTTAATATCATCAGCGAGTCGATACTTGTTTCAGGATGATTGGGCATAGCCCACTGACTTTTATGCATCAATCTATATTTTTACTATTTTCATAAGAGTTTGTCATCATGATTTAGTTGAAATTGCATATATCTCGTAATTTACCTTGGCCAAGTAAGTTTACGTCTTAAACATTGCGAGATGGATCGAGAGGTGAATCGCAACGTCTGACCTATTTCAATTGAACCTGTAAATCTGATCACGAGAGTAGTTCGGATTTACCTAAAGGATTTAGCCGACTTTTCACATAACTTAATGGGTTTAGTTAGCTTGACTATCACAAGAGTAGGGAGTTAATCTAATTAAATACCTTATTATGCTCCGAGAGGAGGTAATATGTACCTTAGGAAGAGTCCCTTTCATGATAGATAAATCTTTGATTTAGTTATCTTTTTACCGATGCATAACTGTCAGTGTGGCGAACCCATGAAATCCCAATCCTTTAGAAACTGAACCTCTTAAAAGCTACTTTCAAGTTTGTCCGTGCGTAGAAGTTAGGAAAGACCAATGAAATATTCTGCCTAAATTTGAACAAGTCAAAAAGTCAGTACTTAACTGCGTAGTCCTCGTAGGATTGATAATCTTCTATTACTTCGATAAATCCGTAACTTACGAATACCTATCAAGTTTTTGGCGCTGTTGCCGGGGATCCAGCTAGTCAATATTGATTTAATCGTGATATTTATAGACTAGACATTTTTTATTATTTATTTATTTTTGTTTTTATTTTTATTTTTATTTGTTTGTTTTGGTTTTTGTTTTTTTTGTTTTATTTGTTTTTCATAATTTTTTTTATATAGTTAGTTTATTTTATTTTCCTCTTTTTGGATTAACACGTTGTATGAACAGAATAACTCAAAAATCATTTGTCTACATATTTTATATTTCCTGTTCTACATTATATATTTTTGAATTTTATTGCATAAACTAAAAAATAATATTTAACCAATGTCAATGGTGAGGTCAAACGTATGTGCCACCGGGGATGCAAACAAGAGAATATGGTATAGATTCATTACAATCACTTGTAGCAAGGGTAAATTCTTTTTCTCACACATTGAATATTTAAGAATGCAATATTCTGTTATTTGTGATATTTGTGGTTCTCATGGGCATCATTTCAATGAATGTCAAGTAGGGATTCCTCCATGCTTTAACTTGCCTAGTACTCACAATCAAAATTGGGAGAACCATGAAAATTATTTTTATTAGAATGACCCAGCTTTTATTCCATAACCAAACTCTTTAGTGAACCTCAAGAATCCAACTTAGAAGTCAGGCTTGAGAAGATTTTAGCTGATGCGACTAAACAAAATGAGAAAATTCATAGTATGTTTTATGGCACTGATAAAAATAATATAGAGGATGGAATCCAGGATAAATCTGAGAATTTTGTAGGATTGGATCAATCATTAGTCATGACTCTTGATTATGATTTACCTTCTTCAAATTTTGATGATTGTGATTTACCTTCCTCTACACTTTGCCAACCAAATTGATTCAGCTCTTTCAGTTACATTCCAGTTTACAGTTTTCAATATTCAGTTTGCTACCATCTTATCATTTATGCTTTTTGCTAGTTTTCCCTCCTTTGGATCTAAGGGATTACCCTTTCTTCTTGGGAGAGGCTTGCTTAGCATTTATTTGCTAACCAGTGAGGGATGTTTGTGCAGTTGCAGTTCAGGAGGAGTCAGGTCATTTGGCAAATCCCCGAAAGCGCAATTACGCTTGAAGTGCTTCAGGAGGCAAGAGAATCCATGAGATAGTTGTTAGAGTTTAGTTGTTACTTATTTTTGTTATTCCTAAAAAGCTAAAGTGTTAGCTAGTTGATCAGTTGTACACCTTTTACTATTGGATATGTTTTCTCAGATTTGGAATTACTAATAAAAAGACATGTTTTTCTTCCGCACTTATTGGATTTTACTCATTGCTTTTATTGAGGTGTAACATTTGGTATCAGAGGAAAATTTAGGAAACATAAGGTCCTTTGTTTAAACCTAAGGATTAGGATTAGGACTAAGGTGAAAATTTTGGGATGTCTAAAAGAATTCTGTTTTGATTTTCTAGATCATGGATGCTCGACGGGGAAGAAGACCTACCGAAGCTGCAGCCAATCCTGAGCAGTTAGCAACAGCCATAGCCTAGGCCATTCATGGATCAGCTGCTAATGCAAAGTTGACCCAATTGCAAAAGTTTGGTCCAGAACCCTTTAGGGGTGAGTTTGGCGAAGCTGAGGCCGAAGAATGGCTAAGATTGGTTGAGAAGGCCTTTGAGCTTGTGCAATGCACTGATGAGGATAAAATTTGGTCCTCTAAATTTATCTATAACATCAGTTTGTACAAATAGAAATAGCATCACAAAAATCTCAACAGGAGAAGTAACAAAATTAAATCAGAATTTACCTGGAGTATCCGCCTCAGGATCTTGAATCTCTTGTCGGGACACAGCAAATATTCTAGCTTCTGATTTGCTCCTCTTTGGGCAATCGATTCTTTATATGTTACCTTTATGCTTCAAGGAGAAGCGGATGCTTGGTGGAGAACTCAGAGGGCGACTTTGGCTAATGGTGATGTTGTGATTACTTGGGCTCAATTTGTGGAAGCTTTCAATGCCCAATATGTTCCTGCCAATGTAAGATCTATTAAGTTATTGGAGTTTTTATCTTTGGAGCTGGGTAAAATGTCTGTCAAGGATTATGATCGAAAGTTTATTAGCCTTAGTCGTTATGCTCCTATGATGGTAGCTACTCAGGTTCAAAAGATTGCTCTGTTTATTAAAGGATTGAACCCAGAGTTAAGAACTTGGTTAGCCATGTTTGAACTTAACACTTATGCTGAAGTTGTAAGTAAGGCCTTGTTAGCTGAGCAAGCAAGGATGGAGTTTGGTCGGGTACCTAATGATTCTAAGTCTTCAAGTGGTTCCAAACCTTCTGATAGAGAGCTTGTGTCATCTAAGAGATTTAAGAGTACCTCAGGAAGAGTTAGACCACCTCAAGTAACCTCTAGGACAGCTGATTCTAGTCTGGTGTTTTGCAAGTTCTGTGGTGACAAGAATCATCTTTCCTCTAAGTGTCCTAAGGGCCAGTATGTTTGTTTTCATTGTAAGCAACCAGGTCATCAAAGAATCGATTGCCCAAAGAGGAGCAAATCAGAAGCTAGAATATTTGTTGTGTCCCGGCAAGAGACTCAAGATCCTGAGGCGGATACTCCAGGTAAATTCTGATTTAATTTTGTTACTTCTCCTGTTGAGATTTTTGTGATGCTATTTCTATTTGTACAAACTGATGTTATAGATAAATTTGGAAGACCAAATTTCTTTTAAGGGTGGTAGAATGTTATAACCCATATTTTTGAAAAAATAATTTTAGAAAATGCAGATTTTTGTTTCAGGATTTTTCGATGATTTTTATGGAATTTTTCAGAATTTATTTGAGTCAAAAATAAATAATTTTAGTATTAAAAGTTTAAGTTGCATTCGCGGAGGCTTGAACCCGCTCCACAACTTTGTTTGTGGTTCAGCCGAACCACCAAGCTATCTGCGCGGTTCAATATTAAACCGCGCCGATTTATTTTGATTCAGATTTTGGTTTAGTTTTGGGTGACGAGTTGAATTGTCGTCTTCTCCGCCTTTCGCGGTGACTGAGTCGCCGCCGCATCTTGCTATTTTTGGGACGCGTCTCGCGTCTATTTAAGAGGGCTTCGACGCATTTGGAGGCGAATCTAACCCTAGCAAATCTCCAAGCCGCGTCGCGCTATCTAGAGGAAGAAATTTTGCTCGAACTAGTTGCTGGAGTTCGATCAGCGCCGCCTCAAATTCCGACCTTCTAGCACCTCCATCAATATGAGTTGGCTTCGATATGGTGTCATAGCAAGGTATTCACTTTCTCCTGGTGTTTCTGTTAAGTTTCGTTGAGTTTCTAGGTAGTTTAGGTTGCCGACGGCGGTAGTGCCACCATCGACACTGTCGACTATCGCGAGCGCTTCGTCTGCCTGTCGAAAGCTCGCCGCAGCCGGCTCTGGTGCTTCACCTTGTTGTCAGAAGCCTCCTGGTGAAGTCTCGAAGCGAGCAGAGGCTCGACGCGCCCTCAGGAGCTCGCCGGCGCAAGCGACAGACGCCAGTCCGGCGGCCTTGCACGGCGGCAATGGGGTGGCGCGGCCGAGCGACTGGCTCCATTCGTTTTAGGGTTTGGGGTTCGGTTTATTTGAAATAAACCCGGCCGGCTAAGTTTTCAAATTGATTTGAATCGGCTCAACAGATTGAGCAGTTCAATTTCAATTTCGGCCCAGTTATTGAATTCAATCCGGTTCGACCTCGATTCGGTCGAATCTGGACTGGTTCAGGTAGCCATTGGAAAGCTTAGACAATTTCCTATCCAATGGTGTATAGTGTGTCTATAGGTGAGTTGTATAATTTGAGTAATTTAGGTTGTAAGTATCGGTTTGGCTTGGTTCAGGGTGAATTTGACCGGTTCACTGCAATCTTGAGCGGTTCAGTGGGTTCTGTTGGGGTATGCCCTTAAGGCTAATGTTTGAGGCCTCAGGATTGAATCAGTATCATGTATAAACTCTTATGTTTATAAAGGCAATGGTTGTTATTCAGTTTGTTACATTGTCTGCTGCAATAAGTGTGCTTCTGAATAATGTCTCA
>CM050445.1:24256649-24278081 GCA_027562315.1 Costus pulverulentus | reverse complement strand
TCTCGCATGGATCCTTGGGAAAGGAATGTGTTTCGGGTGTAATGCTTCTTCCGCTGCGTCCTGGGACTGCAAAAATTTTAAATTACACCCGGCATTCCCTAACAAGACAAACAATCACAAGTATAATCATCATAATAAAACTATTCTGCCAAAAGTATGAGTTATCTAATCATTAAGAAATCATTGTAAATTACACCCATGTCCCAAAATATGATTAAGCTAGCATGGAAAGAGAAATACAATAAACCATAGTTTCAAAAGATCAAAAATCAAAGGAAATGAAGAGTTAAGAAAATACAGCATGGTTGTTAAATATTTCATAGCCGTATTTTGCAAGGAGGCGTCAATGAACAGTGGCGGCGCTTCCCTTTTCTTTGATTTCTTCTCCAATTGAACTCCTTTTCCTCTGAAACTTCTGGGTATCGTCTCCTCCTCTAGGCCAAGCTTCTCCTTGAAAATCACGACCTTAGGTGTCCTCTACGCCTCTTGGCGTGAGGCCAAACCCTAAGTAACTT
Organism: Costus pulverulentus; assembly: GCA_027562315.1. Classification (NCBI taxonomy): domain Eukaryota; kingdom Viridiplantae; phylum Streptophyta; class Magnoliopsida; order Zingiberales; family Costaceae; genus Costus; species Costus pulverulentus. The sequence continues at coordinate 24,277,566 of CM050445.1, read as the reverse complement.
TTCTCTCAATTGCTCCCTCAATACTGGATAAACATTCTCCCTTTCACTTTGTGTGTCTTCTCCTCTTAAAGCCAAGTCTGCAGCAACTTTCGGATCTCAATTTGGAGGTCTGGATCAAAAGATATGGTCGTAAAAATCACGTTTTTCAATGGAAATTATGGCCTAAACTATGCAGTGCCGTATTTTGGTTCTATGAATCCTGTGTCAATATTATGGCTCGTAAAAGTTATTGTGCCAGTGCCATAAAATCTGACGAGTTCTCTGGTCTGAAATCTCTGATAAATATGACACCGTGAAATGGTTTACGGCCGTGCCGTAAAATCAGCAAAAGTCTATGGTTTGAAATGCTCCAAAATATGGCCCATGTAATTATTTACGGTGGTGCCATAAAATCAGGAAAATCTTCTGGTCTGAAAACTCCCCAAATTACTGCAGTGCTTAGATTTTACGGTATCGTACGTAAATACAGTACCGTAAAATAAAATACGGTGCTGACGTATTTTGGTTCGTTACTCCGTTTTACGTGAAATTTGTCATGTGATCTCCTTTTGATGATGGTGACTCTTCTATGTCTTCGATTTAGCTTGAAAACGCCTCAAAATAGTGCCTTTTTACCTGAAAATTATGAAAAAACCAAAATAGAAGTAGATTTTGCAATATTTGATAATTTTGGCATAAAAATAAGCAAAAGATCTTCAATTGAGCATGAAAAGATATATAAAATGATACAAAATATACTATATATTTTGGTGTCATCATCGCACACCTTGACACTCGAGTTCTCATACTAATCGTTTAGCCTCTAATCGAATCATTGTGTGATTCGGATCTTTTTGGGGAACTGATGCTTTGAAACTTTTATAGAGAAGATGATATTTTATTTTAGTTCATTGTTGACCACTAGTTGACTCTAGTGGACCACGTTTGACCTTTGTTGACCTGTGTTATCAAAATGAGTCAAACAAGGGTCTAGGTGAAAGTTTGGGCTTAGCACTTTAGTCACATGAATAAAATAAAATTAATAATTGACAAAAGAATTTTTCTCTTGGTTAATTAATAAGCTTGGGCGCAATTTATAATTAATTGTGTCTGCGGGGATTCGAACCCATGACACTTAATTGTGAATAGACGCCTTTGTTCATTATCCCACATGGGAAAGATCTCCAGTGTGTATCAGGCTTTGCTATTATAAATATAGAGGCCCACCTAAGAGATGGTTTGTACTAGACTCTTCTCTTGTCTCTAGTTGTCGCCTCTCCTCTGCTCCTTGGCATGAGGGTCTAGGAGGTGACAACAAATAAAAGTTTTTCGGCATCAAATGTTGGGACAAGTGGCAGTGCTACCCACTCCTTGTCGCCAACACCCCTTCTTCTCCTTAGCGTTGGTGCAAGTTGAGAAGGCTAAAGGCGTGGATCTCATCTTCTGGGGCTAGCACCCAGCGCGGAGATTGGAGAGGACTCGAGGAGTCCGTGTGTACGCGATTGCAGAGGACGGGCCCTTGCGCGTCTTCATCATCGGCCGCTCCTAAAAGTTACTTGATAAGGTACTGCCCTCTTCACATCCTTTGTATTTTTCGTAAGACGGTCCTTATTGTTGAATTAGGAATCTCGTTTCGGGCTCGCTTCTGCTGTTTTCATTTTCATTTAGCCTGGGGATTCCCAACACAGATATGGTCAATATCACAGTCAAATTAAAGATGAATGAATCTAGTTTCATATAAAATTTGTTTCGTAAGATTTGGATGTATAGGTCATGAGATATTGGGGTTAAAGCAGAGCAAGGTCAGGCAGGAGACTACAATCTCAGCAGAAACAACATTTCATAATCATCACGCATTTTCAGATTCGACTCCATAGAACAGAAAACACAAGATCTAAGATCCAAATCGAAATCATAAGACACAAGGACATGAAGTTTTCTAGAATATGAAGGGAAGAACTAGATTTATCAAAACAAAGTGTAAGATTACTTGCCTAAAGGTGTTGAAAGTCCTCCTCCAATCCCTTCCTCTTGTTGGCGGCTGAACTAGGGCTTCTCCCAACAAAAGCGTGACCAGCCCAGCCCCCTTCACAATTTTGCTTTACCAAAATATCACTCTCCAAGGCTTAGTTGGTAAGTTGTTTCCAAAAATACCCCTTAAGACTCCAACAAGAAGATTTAAGCCCTTAATACCAAGATACGATCCTCACCCTACAAAAATTTCAAGATTTCAAGCATGTTTAATTAACCAAGGGATATGATTTACTAAATTCATTATTGGCATAACATCATAAGGGGTTCATAAATTTTAGGGTATTACACCTCTCCCTCCTCAAAAGAACTTGTCCCCTAAAGTTGCATTACCTTGATTATCAAAAAGATATGGATAGATTCTTTTCATATCTGCCTCTAATTCCCAAGTTGGCTCTTCAATTGAGTGGTGTTGTCAAATAGCCTTCACAAGTGGTATAACCCGGTTTCTCAAGATCTTTTCCTTCCTATCCACAATTCTTATTGGTCTTTCAACATAAGATAAGTCTTTTTCAATCTGAATAGGCTCATGCTCAATGACATGCGATGGATCATGATGATACTTCCTCAACATGGAAACATGGAACACATTATTAACATGTACCAAGGATGGTGGTAAAGCAATTCTATAAGCAACCGAGCCAACCCGTTTAGGAATTTCAAAAGGTCCAATAAATCTTGGGCTTAGCTTCCCCTTCTTCCCAAACCTCATAACACCTTTAGAAGGAGAAATCTTTACAAAAACATGATCACCAACTTGAAACTCAAGTTCTCTTCTTCTATTGTCTGCATAACTCTTTTGGCGGCTTTGAGCTACTTTTAGTTTATCCTTTATCACATGTATTTTCTCAGTGGTCGCTTGCACTGCATCTGGGCTTAAGAGTCTTTTATCACCAACCTCTTCCCAACAAATAGGAGTTCTACACTTTCTCCCATACAAAACTTCATAAGGAGCCATTTGAATACTTGATTGAAAGCTATTATTGTAGGTGAATTCAATAAGAGCAAGATCCTTACCCCACTCTCCCTTCCAATCCATGATGTAAGCCCTTAGCAAATCTTCAAGAGTGTAAATGGTTCTTTCTGATTATCCGTCTGTTTGAGGATGATAAGCTATGCTAAATTTGAGTTTAGTTCCCAAAGCTTCTTATAGTCTCTTCCAAAATCTAGAAAGAAATCTTGAATCTCTATCAGATACAATTTCACCTAGAACACCATGCAATCTCACTATTTCATTTATATACATACTAGAGAGTTTATCAAGTGAGTAAGTCATTCTGATGGAAAAGAAATGTGCAGATTTTGTCAACCTATCAATGATAACCCAAATAGCATCATGATTTCTAGAAGTTCTAGGCAATCCTGAAACAAAATCCATTCAAATGCTTTCCCATTTCCATTCCGGTACCTTCAAAGGTTGAAGTAAGCCACCTGGTCTTTGATGTTCAGCCTTAACCAATTGACATGTTAAACATTTGGAAACATACTGTGCAATATCATTCTTCATCCCACTCCACAAAAAAGTTTTATTCAAGTCTTGATACATTTTAGTGCTGCCTGGATGAATAGAATACTTTGAGTTGTGAGATTCTTGCAATATGCTGACCTTCATTTCAGAATCCTTAGGAACGCATATTCTATCCTTGAACCTCAATATGTCATCCCCTCTTAAGCAAAAGTCTTTCCTCAATCCATTTACACTATCTTCTCTAAGTTGCATTAGACTCAGATCCAAAAGCTATCCATCCTTAATTTGTTGAAGAAAATCAGATTCAATCCAAAAAGAAGCAAGTAATACCTTTAGCTCATGTTTGATCACTTTAAGACTCAAGGCACTGAATTCTTGAAGTAATTGCCATTGTTTCACCATTAATGATGCTATTATCGTTGAAGACTTCCTACAAAGTGCATCTGCTACCACATTAGTTTTACCTGACTGATAATGAATGGTGCAATCATAGTCTTTCAATAGCTCTATCCATCTTCTTTGCCTCATGTTCAACTCCTTTTGAGTAAAGATATACTTTAAGCTCTTGTGATCAGTGTAAATCTCAAAATGTTTGCCCATACAAATAGTGTCTCCAAATTTTCAATGCAAAGATAATAGCAGCTAACTCTAACTCATGTGTTGGGTAATTCTGCTCATAATCCTCTAATTGCCTCGAAGCATAAGCAACCACTTTACCTGCTTGCATTAACACACACCCAAGGCCCTTGCCTGAAGCATCAGTGTAAACCATAAATTTATCATCTGCATTAGGAATAGTAAGGATTGGAGCACTTGTCAATCTCCACTTTAGCTCTTGAAAACTTTGTTCACATGCTTCATTCTAATCATACTTCACACTCTTCCTTATTAGCCTTGTGAGAGGGCTTGCAATCTTGGAGAATCTGTCAACAAACCTTCTATAATAACCGGCCAAGCCCAAGAAACTTCTAATCTCTGCCACATTGCTTGGTCTCTCCCAATTCACAATAGCTTCCACTTTCTTTGGATCAACAGATACTTCACTTGAAATGACATGCCCTAGGAAGCCAATTTCCCTTAACCAAAATTCACTCTTACTCAACTTTGCATAAAACTTCTTCTCTCTCAGAATAGACAAAACAATTCTTAAAAGCTGTCTTTGGAATGTCTTCATTCTTGATCTTTAATTGATAGTAACCAGATCTCAAGTCAATTTTTGAAAACACTTGTGCTCCTTGCAACTGATCAAATAAATCATCAATTCTAGGTAAAGGATATTTATTCTTAATGGTTACCTGATTCAGCTGCCTGTAATCTATGCAAAGCCTTAGTGTGCCATCTTTCTTCTTGACAAATAATACAGGAGCACCCCATGGTGAGACACTAGGCCTGATAAACCCTTTGTCCAAAAGTTCATGCAATTGCTTTTACAACTTAGCTCTGTCACTGCCATTCTATAAGGAGCTTTAGATATTGGTGTAGTATTTGGAACAAGATCAATACCAAAATCAACTTCTCTATCTGGGGGCAAGCCAGGTAGGTCATCTGAAAACACATCAGGAAAATCTCTAGCCATAAGTATTTTATCCACGCTAGGTTCAAGTTCTTGACATTCCTTGACATAAGCTAAGTAACATTCACAACCATTTTGAAGGAGCTTAGAAGCATGTATAAAGGATATAAGGTTTGGATATTGATCATAAGAAAGACCCTTGATTTGTAATTGGATTTTGTTTGAAAGATTTAAGGTAACTACCTTTTGGTAACAATCAACAGTAGCATGATGAGATGAAAGCCAATCCATACCAAGTATGATATCATAATCTTGGAGATTTAAAAGGATTAAATCAACTGGAAGTTTATCTTCTCCCACCATGATTAAGCAAGAAGGATAGACAAGATTAGCAGTTAGAGAGTCACCAATAGGTGTGGAGACTAATATCATAAGATCGAGTTGTTAGGGTTCCTTTTCCAAATGAAGTGCAAAGTGATGTGCAACAAAAGATAAATTAGAGCCAAGATCAAACAAAACTCTTGCAACTTTATTGGAAATACAAAGAGTACCTTCCACTACCGACTTTGAAGCTTTGGAATCACGTTCGGAAATGGCATAGACTTTGGCATGGGCTACGGGCTTTGTGGGCATTGATTCCTTTGCCTTGTTGAATTTACAATCCTTTATCCGATGGCCAAACTTTCCACAAGCAAAGCAAGCTCCAGTAACTCTATAGCAAGCCCTTGATTTATGATTTCCACCACAATTTGCACAAGACTGAACATTCTTGGTCATTCTTAACTCATCATTGGATCATTTAAACTTTTTAAAGGACCCTTCGTTTTTGTTTATTCTTTTATCCTTGTAGCCAATTGTCCTTTCCTTTCCTCTTTTGTTTGTCAACTCAAACATCACGTCCACATGCCTCTCAACAATAATTGCCTGATCAACTAAGTCACCATAGCACCTAAATTTTAAGGATGAAAGTCTTGTCCTTATGTTGTGTCTTAAACCACCCATACAAACATCAATTCAGAGATCGTCAATCATAATTATCATCATAATCAAATCAAGCCCTATTCCCCAAATCAATCCTCTGATACCACTGTTGTCACATCATTAGATAATAACAATCCATAATAGAAAAATCATACACATAATTTTTGCAAGGATCGACAATCAAAATCAAGATCTAATGCCTTGAACAACAAAATATATATTAAAATGTCATCATCTAAGTTGCAACAGGACAATATCCATTCTTTCAAAGTCTTTTACCCAAAAGTAAAGCAAAGTCATACAATCCAAAATCTGAGAGCTATACATACTATCAACATAGACCATTGTAATCAAATTTCAAAACTAGACACATTCTCATCACAACAAGTCACAATATCACTCCTTAATACAAGTCTTTTATGGAACATACAATGTTGCCAAGATTACAAAATTCTATGTTTTAGCCAAAATTGCAAAATGAGCTTCCAAAATTTCATACTTCTGCCCACAATGTGTAGCCAAACTAAACTGCAATAAGGATTAGTGCAAGCAAGAATGAGCATAAATTGCCCAGTAAGTAACCCCAAGGGCTAAGGGGAACAAAACCAAAGAGGATAAACATATCAATGAAATAGTTAACACAATGAAACAATAATGAAAGATAACAAAATTCTCTTGAGTACATAAATTAGGTAGGGAAAACAAGATAGCAATACATTCCCTATGGATAAGACATTTGAGTCACAAGTAGTCATTGATCATTATTGAACATTCGTATCACAAGTAATCATTGATCATTATTGAACATTCATATCATGAGTAGTCATGGATCATAAATGTGCATTCATATCATGAATAGCCATGTACCATAGATGTCCATTCATATCATGAATAGTCATGTATCAAGATGCGGGGGAGATAATCATAATTCATAATCCCTTTCACATCTGGAAGTTGAACCCATCCTCGTTAGGAGAGAGAGCAAACAAAAGCTAGCTAGAGCATCTTAGGGCTCTTCATACGAATAGATAGTGAGATTCAAGCAGTGGCTCCCATGAATTCATGAGGTGGCCCCCACCTTTTTAGGGTGTGGCACTTTGCTCCACAAATATCATAATGTAGTGAGATTCAAGCGGTGGCCCCCATGAATTCAAAAGGTGGCCTCTACCTATTTAGGGGTGTGGCACTTTGCTCCATGTAGCACTTTGCTCCCAACTACTATATGAGAAGTGGGACTCAAGAGGTGGCCCCCACTTTTTTAGGGGTGTGGCACTTTGCTCCCAATAACTCCTTTGAATGGAGGGATTCAAGAGGTGGCCCCCACCTTTTTAGGGGTGTGACACTTTGCTCCACATCTATAGGTTATGAGATATTAGGGTCGATATCACATTCAAATTAAAACTGAATGAATCTAGTTTCATGCAAAATTTGTTTCGTGCGATTTAGATCTATAGGTCATGAGATATTGGGGTTAAAGCAGAGCAAGGTCAGGTAGGTGACTACAATCTCAGCAGAACCAACATTTCAAAATCATCATGCATTTTTAGATTTGACTCCATAGAACAGAAAACACAAGATCTAAGATCCAAATTGAAATCATAAGACACAAGGACATGAAGTTATCTAGAATATGAAGGGAAGAACTAGATTTATCAAAACAAAGAGCAAGATTACTTGCCTAAAGGTGTTGAAAGTCCTCCTCCAATCCCTTCCTCTTGTTGGCGGCTGAACTAGGGCCTCTCCCAACAAAAGCGTGACCAGCCCCCTTCACGATTTTGCTTTACCAAAATATCACTCTCCAAGGCTTAGTTGGTAAGTTGTTTCCAAAAATACCCCTTAAGACTCCAACAAGGAGATTTAAGACCATAATACCAAGATACCATCCTCACCCTACAAAAATTTCAAGATTTCAAGCATGCTTAATTAACCAAGGGATATGATTTACTAAATTCATTATTGGCATACCATCATAAAGGGTTCATAAATTTTAGGGTATTACACAAACATATTAATCACATGACCAAAAATGACTCCACACTGTTGACTACACCACTACACAACAAATTGATAGAAAAACTGAGTTGAACTCCTCGATGCCTAACTACCCTCCAAACACCACCGCCGAAGTTTGCTGGACATCACCAGAGGTCGCTGGAGATGACAGAGGTGAGAGGGAAGGGAGCACAGGGTTGGGAGGTGGACGCCCGCACGTCCGCCCATCTCTTCCACCCTACTAGCCTGGGGACCCCGGCCACTAGTATCCCATGCCAGGAGCCTGCTGGTCACTCCCTCGTCGTCATCGCTGATGATACACTAGCCGAGTAGACACTCCTTGAAGCCTCATCCCCTCTTCCCTCGTCGGGTCTGCACCGAGGGAAGGAAACCCTGCCGCGTCCCCCTTCTGCGCTAGCCACGCATGCCTCTAAGGAGTCAAAGCACCGCCACGTGATTGTCGCCCTCTTCGTTTGTAGCCGAGTTGTGCCCTCTGTCCCCCCACACCCCTGGACAAAATTGCCAATTGCTACTTATGCACACCCGTCCCATCAAGCTTGGATGCCCATATGTCACCGCTGTCCCCTCTAGCCAGCTCGCACCATGCGGCCGTCATCCCGCTGGCCAAGAGCTTCATTGGCTGTGCTTGTACCATGCGGGATCGACTTTGCGGCCCAAAGCTCCTCGCCTATTGTGTTTGGCTACACACCTCTATACGTCGAGGCGCCGCTGACTCTCCTCGTGCCACGCGGCATCACCACTCTGGTCGGAGTCTCCCACGTAATTCCGTTTTGCTTATGTCAACGCTGCCTCCGCTGGCTGCTATGCTGCCGTCCACTGGGCTCAAAGATGCTGTCGTTGCCTGCAAACATTGCTGTCGCCTCCCATGACAGCGCCTGGCAGTCGCTTGCCGCTCACCGCCGACTACCGACACCAACGCCTGGCAGCCACTTGATGCCATTTGCTGCTGACAATCGGAACGGGACGCAGCACAAGTTGCCACCGTCCCCTGTGTCATATGCCACCGTTGCTACCCAAATTTCTCGTAAGCCTTTATCTCTAATTAGGCTGAGATTTGGGCCAATTTTGACCTTGACCAATCAAAATATGGGCCTAAAGTACAACTAACACAAACCTAGCATTGTCAAAGTTGCATTCAGTGTCATCACCACTATTTCTACCGTTTCCAATAGTGAAATAAAAAAAGTATCTATATAAAAACGTAGTTGCCCAAGTGCCAAGGGTTAGAGACACTTGTAGAAAAAAAAAGTTTATCAACCAAGAAGATGAACAATGGCAAACTAGTTGACAGTGGAGATGAAAGAAAAAAAAGAAAGAAAGAATAGTTTTTAATTGAACTTTGACTCCACTGAGAATTGTTGACAATTTGTTGTTGAGCGGTCTGTGGCCCAAGTGCGGAAACTTCAAAGAGTACACGTGAAGCTTTAAAACTTTTGAACGCCTAATGCCCATTTTATACTATTAGTGGTATAGGCACATAGGTATGTATGTATGTTTTGTAAATTTTATATAATTGATGCACTTGAGAACACAATTACCAAGATAGAGTTGGTAATCTCCAATTCCTATGTGCTGTCTTGTAAGCTGGTTACGATTCCAATGAATTTCATGCATGGATTATATGAATGTGTGAATGAAAATTTTGTTCCTTCCCTGTTGCACGACCTACTCTTCTCTAATTCTATCTCCAACACTAGTAGTTCTATTTCCTTCCACTAGTTGCCCTTTTTCCTTATTGTACTCAATGGAGAACAGCTTGGTTGTTGATGATATTCTATATACATAGTTATATATATTAGATTAGAAAGAGGCACAACGGCTCGCTGCATGTTGTCCACGAACTTATTAGGATCATAACCATGCATATATAAATGCGACTTGATGCCATATTTACAGGACAGAGAAGAGAATTAACAAGCGAGAACCAAGTGTCTTTTCTTCTCTGATGTCGCTTTAGTAAGAAACAGACAAGCAGTAGGTGAACTCGTTTGACTTGCTCGCCTATTTCCACCCGAATAGATATAATCACCATTCCACTGATTAAAGATATCATGGCCCTATCATTCTTTACCTATATCATGGTATGAGACAAAGTGGGAGAACACTGTTCTACCTGATCACCGGCGCTGAAATAGCTATGAGGAACTGTGTGAAAGTCTGTGAGATTCCCCTGCCAGATGATTGCCCACCCTGCCTTCTGTTGCTGCAAGGCCTATATGCTGCTTTCATGCATCATATTTTTCTCCCTGATTTAATGGTTTTCCAGAAATCTTGTCAAATCCCCGAAGGCAACTACAAATTGGTGTAGTAGAAGCCACATGATTGTCTCACCTGTCTACCTTTTCTCTTATATACAGCGTTGAGGTACTCTGGCCAAGTCATAAATGTCCATCTTCATCGCCATGTTCTCCAGCCGTGCAGGGAACCAAGGTTAGCTGTAAATTAAAAGGAGCTGCCTCTTTTTGCTACAGGGTAGTGCGTCGGGTGTGTACTAGTTGCATGGTAAGCAATAGGTTACTGGTGTTTCTTTGATTAATGCATGCATGGTTGTCGGGAAATCACCACTTGTGCATTGTTGTAAGACTGCAAAATATTGCTTCCAAGTATAGCATCCTGCCTACCAATTCCTAGAACTAAGCGGAGATAATTTTGTTTTTGTTTCTTTTTTATCTACCCTGGTTTCTGCTCGAGTGTTTAACTTCTTTGTGAAATTTGGGTCTACGAACTCATTTGCTGGAAAGAGGAGGAATAAACCAATAAAGTTTCTGCAGGAGGCATTGTTGAAGAAAATCCAGAGTTGCAGAGTCAAATAGGGTTCATGAAGGCAATCTTCCAAATGTTCGATCGGCAGCATCTCCTAAGAAGAAGGCGTCTTGATGGTCAAAGCAATCATAAAACTCTTCCGAGCAGAAATTCACATAGAGAAGATATAAAAGAATGCTCCCCACGAGATGTTTTGGTATGTAGGGTTTGAATTGAATGTCCTGCTAATAATCACCTCTTTCTTTCTTTCTAATAGCTTATAATTGTTTATTGTGCGTGTCAGCAGACAAGTCTGAGCAGAAACTTCAATGAGCATCAACTAACTGCAATGGAGTCATCAAGAACCTCCTCATTTTCATCGTGTTCTTCTTTAGACTTCACCAAATCACATCAAGGAGAAAGTCCTTCCGTTGATCAAACCTTATACAGAGCGACGTCTAAAAAGGATTTGCCAGACTCGAAGAACCATGAAGGTGATGCCCTCCTACTTGTTCACCGGAAGCCACATGATCGCCAGTCTCTGGATTTTCGTGACGTCATAAAGAACTCCTTATACAAAGATACTGCTCTTGCTTTACCTGTAGCAACTTCACCTAGAATGGAGGATTGGAAGAACAACAATAAAGAAAAGCTCCGCAAGGATTCCTTAAGGGCCATTCAGCTGTCAAAGTCAATGGATGCATCATCACATAGCTTTCCTCAAATCGATGGGAGTTCAAAAATGAATGTTAACCTCGGCGAACCTCTTGGCGCCCTGCAGAAGCTCAGACAAGGCCCCCATTACTTTTCAGAAACTAATGAACCACCCAGAAGGTCATACGAGGCAAGGAAGACTTCACTATCTCAGGTAACAAAGGAACCTCCTAGATTCTCATACGATGGAAGAGATCCACGCTACACTTGTGCGGATCCTCAAGAAAGCCGTAGAATCTCTTGTAAACTCAGAGAGCTCCCTTGGCTGTCATTAGATAGCAGGGAATGCTTCCCGAGGAGCTTTGACTGCGATTTAAAACAACGCGCAGCCGCTCGTAAACAAGTCGACAGAAGCACCATCAGCAGCAGATCTCATGTGACCTCGGAACATCAACAAGAACCAGCGAGTTGCAAGCGGCCTCCGGGTGTCGTTGCAAAGCTCATGGGCTTGGAAGCAATGCCCAGCTTGAGCCAAGACCAATTGCTAGTGGACAATGCCAACATTAAAAGCAATAATCTCTCCAGAATGAGCGCAGGCAGACGTGCAAATTTGGCGTCTGAAAAAGAAACAAACACTCTGTACAACACAGAGGACAACCTCTCATTTTGTACCAAATGCTACAGCAAGGCATCAGTCACTCCACAGCAGAAAAGGCCTGAATATTCTGCAGCGAAAAACATTTCCAGATCGAAGCTTCTGAGCGAACCTGCTCCTTGGAGGCATCACAGTAAGAAGCAGCACGAGGAATCTGTCTATAGTGCGATAGAGAAAAGATTGAAAGATGTTGAGTTCCAGCAATTCAACATGGATCTCAGGGCTCTTAAGCACATATTGGATGCAATGCATGCAAAGGTAGTACAGACCGACAAAAGTGAATCTCAGCTCTCCAGAGCTAATTTGTTTCACAACACTCAACGTGAAAGTGGTCAGAATTTAGGGTTAATCGATCCCCAAAATCATAGTATACGCCTTTCTACATTGACTGAAGGAGACCAAACTCCAAGAGCTTTTGAGTCACCAATTGTGATCATGAAGCCTGGAAGATCTTTCAATCCTCCATCTCCAGATCTTCCTTCAGAAAGCTTACCACCTCTCCAGAGGTTCCTGGCCAACAACCCAATAGATAAAAAGAAGGCATCAGCAGTTAATGTCAAAATTCTTAAGGACCAAGCTCCAAAATCCATTTACAGGGATCCTACTAGTCAAAATCTTCTTTCTTCCAATAACAAGTGCAGGAAAGGAGAAAATGACGCACAGAAAAGTTGTTCAGAGTTGCTGCAGGTCTCACCTCGGTCTCAAGTACTGGAACCTGGAGAAGACAATGGAAGACCAGAAAAGGCATCAAATAATTCTCTCAGCCCAAGATTACAGATGAAAAAAATTGAGATGGAAAAGCGGTATCGTCCTCCACGACCATCATCTCAGGCAAATATGCAGCCTGCTAATAGATATACTTCAGAGTCAGAGTCTCCAAGAATCTCGCAACAACCATTTCAAGCGCAAAAAATTGACGACCCAATGAGTAATGACACTAGAAGTGATACAGGAAACCTGAAGCGCCAGGATGATAGGAAATCTTTCAAGTCAAATGGCGATGTAGTAAAACTCTCCAAACGCTTTACTGGCAAGGCTGCTACCAGTGTTTCTGCATCCATGAACGTAAAGGTGTGAACATTCTTAATTTCATCTATTATTTTCAGTAAAAAATGAATAAAAATCAAGGATAGTTTATTTTCAGCAATATTACGGCACAAATTCACTCCGGTCAAGGTTTTTTAATGTTTTACATTGTGCACGGTAGAGAGAAAAGAAAATTATATACACGCATCCGGAACAAGTTAAGTGGTCGTGGTTACACAAAAAAAAAAAAAAGAAAAAAAAAAGTGGTCGTGGTTACTAGTTTGAAGTTGATCCTGTTCTTTGTACTACAAGATGATGCTAATAATCTGAATGCCACTATAAAAACTATTCTGAAATATCAGCACGTAGGTAATAGAAACTTTTATTCCTCTTATTTTCTACCGCATGGAAGTATATTGGATAATAAGAAACTCAACATTATCATTTAACATCATCATGGTCTGTTCGCTGCTTATATTAAGTGCTTTGGAGCTCAGACAAAAGTCTATAACACCTTTTTCTTACTTGCTCAGAAGAAGTCACGTAATTCAAAAGACAAATTATTTATTGATCTAGCATCAGCTGCAGCGGAGCAGCCAAGTCCAATCTCTGTCCCAGGTGCTTCACACGGCCAGGATAACTTGACTAGTGCAAGAATTTCTTCAAATGCATCTGAAGGTAAGGCTTATATCGGATAAATTTGACGTTTAGATTTAGCCTCTATCGATCAATAATCATTTATGTTAGGAATGACACTAGTTTTGGAATAAAAAAATTGCCAGGCATTGAAAAGGAAAATTCAGTTAAATGCTGCTTGCTTGAAGCTCCATCACCCAAATTAAGGTTTGGATTCATTAGCAAGAAGCTTGAAGACATTGAGGCCCTGGTTCAGAAGCTAAGCCAGCTAAGTTCAAGTAATGGTGAAGCATGGATAACTGACCCAATTGTTTTGTTCACCAAAGAAGCGCAGAGTGCAGACCATCGGTATGTGTCAGAGATTCTCCTGGCTTCTGGTCTTCTGATGCTAGATCTAAAGCCCAGGTCAATAAACACAACAAACCAACTTCATCCTCCAGGCTACCCAATTAACCCTGACATGTTCCTTGTCTTGGAGAAAACAAACTCTGCGAGGCTTACCAAACTGGAGACCACTGATGACACTACCCGGCTGAAGTCGAATCTGGAGATGCTCCACCGCAAGCTGGTATTCGATGTGGTTAATGAGCTTCTTTTTCAAAAGTTGAAGTTGAGTAGCCCAGGCACACTACTTCATTTTGGGAATGCCAGGTTTCAAAGCGGACGACTCCTGCTAAAGGAGCTTTGTTCTGACATTGATAATCTCAAGGCTGAGAGGTTTTCTGCCGTCGACGTTGATAACAGATTGATGTCAAGTGAATATCGTATGATGCGGCAATCTGAAAGTTGGTTTGAATCTGCCACCGAGTTGCAGATGTTAGTATTGGAGTTGGAGAGGTCAATATTCAGAGATCTGGTTGATGAAGTTGTTAGAGCCCTTGCCACACAACCTCTCACTTGTCCTAACAAGCAATTGTGAATATTAGCAAATTGAATAACGTTACCAGAACATTTTTATAGTTATTTTATGACTTCGGTTAACCTTTTGTTTTCTCTTGACGTAGGCGAGTATCATACATCATATGTATATTATTGGTAATGTATCGAGTGCGCACAAAATTAAAGAAGTTATCGAGTTCTTCAAGTAATAGCTTTTTTGATGTGATCATTTGACATTCAGAAATGTGTTACGAGTTAGCACATTTTTGGGACTGAATAAGGAGGAGCAAATTTTTAGGCGCGGAGGATTCTTAAGCATGTCATTTGCAAATCATTGGATTTGGTGAAAACACACATCTCAAAATAGAGTTATTTTAAAGTTGCCTTAAGATGCATAATTTTAAAGCATCCAATAGTTAATAGGTCACCTTGCCTAAGAATCTTGGGAAGACCCATGCTAAAAAATTTTACTCGTGGTAGAGAAAATCACCATTACCTACTTTCCTCGTATAAATTTCACATAGTTATTTTACTATTGCTTTAATATGCATATATTTAAAGCTTCAATGGTTGATAGGTGACCTTGCCTTAAGAATCTCGGGCAAGGTTGTTGTGGGGTGGAGACTTGTGATGAGCAAAGCAGAAAATGGTATATAAAGATCAACAGCCAGATATCCAGGCAAGAAAATTAATCCGTTATGAAAAGTTGATATGCCTTATAATAGGTTCCAAATATCGAAAAGTTGATATGCCTTATAATAGGTTCCAAATATCCAAAATTATAACCGACTAAACCACCTTGTAGAATTAAACTAGTTTTTATAGAATGTATAAAACTTGGAGAGCTAAGAACTATGAGGCAAGTAGAAGGTTTGCAACAAAATAGCTAGTCAATTCGGAAATTTAAGACAGTGCAGAATTTTATCAGAATGCAAATGTTGCCATGGCCTCCAGAGTGATTGGTTGGACTTGGATTCGACCCAATTGTTTTAGATGATAGAACAAGGTTTGGTCTTTCCAGTCATGCACAAAATGAAGTGTTTCCTTTGCCCGACTTCATAAAATACTTGCACAAAGAATGCTAATCAAATTAGTCTACCAAAACAAATGCAGGAATTAATTTAGATAGCAAAAGATGCTATGTCTTTTAGCTTGATCCATTGTCGCTTCAATTAGATCAACTCATCCATCTAGTAGATCAAGATGTGTTCTTTCTAATCGTGCCAAAGTTCTGGATCTTTGCTCTACCAAATGCTTAAGATACCTACAACAAATAGCATAATCAGATTAATATTGAACCAAACAAGAAAACTTGGAAGCAGGAAGTAGAGTTGTGGAAACAGGCAAGCGAGGCTTGTGCTGATCAGTGATGCGGGAGCTTGGGTGTTCGTCGGCGACTTTGGTAACAGGGGACGGTGGAGAACGTGAGGACGATGTCGTAGCACCAGCAGAGGCGGAGAAACGGCTCTTCAATTGGAATAGGGCCAGTTGGGAAACTGGAGGCGGCTGTTTATCGGAACAGGGGAGGTGTGTAAGTGGCAGGGGCGGTCGCCGTTCGCCGGATGGTGGACGAAATCAAAACCTGCTACAAGTGGAGATTATTGTGGTGGAGGAGAAGATGTGGACGGATTTTGGGATCAATTGGTGGCCGCGCGGAGGAGAACGATGAAGAAAGGCAGAACTAGGGCGGAAATAGGGCATTAACAGGGGATCTGGTCGGCGTTTCGAATCCAGTGATCGGACCGGCAGATGGACGGATGCCGGTGGCTGGAGCTTAGTCTTGGGGAAGAGGAGTGATCGCCGAGTATCAGACCGGTGGATCGTCGGCGGCGTGCTCACAAAATTTCAGAATTCCTAGGAACATTCGTCACAGGCTGGTTCGATTACAGGAGGAAAGAAAGATTAGGGAAGGAGGAAGAAAGGGAAGCTAGGTGACACAAGCACCTCAGAGGGGAAGAGGATGGGAAACATCCAATTCCATTGGAAGAAAATTATTTCATTGACTCAAAATTTACTCTATCGATTACAATTTTCATGCGATACATATATGGGAAGCTTTGAGAGAGACGTTATAGGCTTTCCTTCTTTGATTGGTTGCATAGACGTTAAACTTTCCTTCGATGCTGTAGAGAGCCATTGCAACTTTGTGAGATGTGAATCGGCTGTAGAGACGTTTAAGCTTTCCTTCGATTGCTGTGGGCTGGCGCTTGATGAGCTCGTTGATTCGTGCGATGCAATGAGATCTCTTGATTGGTTGAGTTGATCTTTAGCATATTTTGCTGATTGGCTGGATAAGATATCCCATGATGAACGTTGCCGGTTGGATGAGATCCTGGGTTGGAGTTAGCGCATATGGATGCAAGTCCTAGTTGGTGGAATGCGGCAACTCTTTCTTTGAACTTGAATCTCTTGAGGTGATTGAAGTAGTTCTTCCATTATTGAGCTAGCTTTCTAGAGAGAGTCTTGTTAGCTTATTCGCGAGCTTCCGAGCCTTCGTCTAGGGTAGTCGTATGCTCCACTTGTACCTTCATGGTTCGTGGTCCCTGCCCCCATCAATTCTCCCCGGGTGAAAAAATTCTTCCCAGAAGAATTGTTATTGCAGTGGTGAAGAAGTTCTGGAGGGGCAAGAGTCAATCTGCATTGTCCAAGCTGCAAGTCAGGGATACCTGCATTGAATTCTCGTTCTCGGCCATATTCATTAGTAAACTTGCTATAAGGAATTCTAGCATCTAAGTGGCATGGGATAATGAAATCAATATGCCCAATAACTTGAAAAGTAGACAAAGCAGAATTATTTTCAATTATTTTAGGTTGTGTTGACTCTAAAGCTGGTTTCAGGGTATGGGTAGAAGGACCTAAGAGGCAAGACTGAGAGTCCAAAGGGTCATGGTGCAATTCTACTGTGTCAATAGGTTGAGGTTGACCTAAGAGTTGAGGTTTAGGGTTGTCTATAGCTTGAGATATTTTATTCCCTAAGTATTGGTCAATCCCAATGAAGTCTATAGATTAGGTTCATAGCTATCTAGAGACACAGCTCCTATGTCTTTGGATTGGGTAAGTGGGTGAACTTCTATGGACTCACTATGATCAAGTTGGTTTAGGCCTAAGTTTTCATCGTCTATGGTTTGAGTAGGCTCAATTTGCTCAAGGAGTTCAAGTTCTATAGGTTGAGGATAACTTGTTTCACAGGGAATTAAGGGTTGAATTCCTAGAGGCATTTGTTCTAAGGGTTCATGTTGTTCTTTTATGTCCTCTATGTTTAAGTCTAGCCTAATGTCTTTAGGTTCAAGTTCTATCTTAGGCTCAAATTGGGTTGTCCCTATGTGTTCATAGTTTGGGGTGTCATCTTGTTTGTTGGTGTTTTCTAGGTTCAAGTCACCTAAAGGATTGAGTTGAATCTTAGTCTCGGTGTGTGGTTGGGTGAATTCTATGGTTTGATTGGACTCTTGTTGTAGGCACAGGTCACAAATTCTTTCTAAGAGTTGCTTTATATTATCAAATCGTTTATCAATTTCTTTATTCATATTATCAAATTGTTTATTCATCTCATAACGAATGGCATTAGTGCTAGCTTGTGTTGACTCCAGACTTCTAGGATAGATGACGTGTTTTAACCCTGTAAAGTTGACACTATAGGACCAAGGTTCTTTATGATGATAGGCTTGAACACTACGAAGGAATTCATTACCTAACAAGATATCAAAACCTTCTAAGCTGAGAACATCACACCAAATGTTGAATTTTATACCATCCAGTTGAATAGGGACGAGAAATTGAAAGTTAACTAAGGTGGTAACTCTATATTCTTCCCAGAATATGGTATATGGGTGACTGTGTTCTTCTAAGGTAAGACCAAATTTATCAACAGCCCTAGCAGATATAGCATTAAAACTAACAAGATGGTCTAACACGGTTCCACCCTTATGTTTATTACACCAAACAAAGGTAGTAAAACTTTCAGGTCTAAGGGTGATTCTTTTGTAAGCTTTCCAATGAAAAATTAATTCACTTGCATTAAAATAGCGCATGATGATAAAACAGGAAAATTAATGCTGGAAATGACTATTGTTTAAGTGCAGTGCAGGAATACTATCTCAGCATGTAGAAAACAGTATATCATGGCTAATTCAAAAAATAATTGCAGCATATATATGTGCAAAAAATAATGCCAGTTGAAGACTGCAATTTGATATAGGTTAAGCATAGAAACCAGGCAGAAAACAGATTGGAAAAATTCAGCATTCAAGTGCAGAATTTAGAGTCATAATCAATGAATAAATAGCTGCCTTATGGGTGCTTAAATTGAAATACGCTGATGGTAATCCAAGTTGCAGTTTGATAGAGATTAAGTGCAGTAAGAAGGCTAAAAATTTCAGATTTAGAAGGATGAAAACCAGATTTTAAAATTCAGAAATGAAGTGCAAAATTCAGCGTATGGAGAATATTTCAATAGCTCTCAATTTGATATAGATAATGTGCAGTGATAGGTTGAAAAAAAATCAGGAAACTTAGAATTTTAATGGTCCAGATGCTGTAGAATAGATAAAACCGAGAGTGCAGTATGAAGATAACACATGCAGAATTTGAGAAGCTTTGCAAAAAAAATCATATGCAGTTTTCTTTGACAAATTATTTTCAATGCAAGCAATAATTTTTGTTTTTTTTAATCAATAAAGAGCAAATTGTTGGTGTATATGCCCTGAAGACCAATGTATGGACATGGTCAGACATTCTTTGAATGTACTTTGATAGAACTATTATTCTTTATAGAGGCATGGTTGTTATTATGCAGACTTCTCTACCTGCGTTGATGTATTGAGTTGCATATATAATGTCCCAAGAGTTTGGATTGGATCCGTTCTCGTAAGATATCCCCAGTCAAGGTACCTTAGTAGATATGGGACAGCTTTGGTGCATGTGAGACTAGTGTATGGGCTGGTTAGGTGCGGGGCATAGTAACGCAGACATACAGGTGCATTGGATGCACTGGAGTGATCCACCATGAGGATTGACTTGTCTAGTCAACAAGTCAATCTCACATGCAAGAGGTTTGCATTGATCCTTAGACTTGAGGTATTCATGTCTAGATTTGATGATGGGTATGTTTTGATACAGTCTAACGTCTCTCCGTAAATGGGTGATCAAAACGACTATCATTGGACATATTATAAGTCATGTAGAGATATGGATGACCAATAGTAGGATTTGCCTCTTCCATATTGGAAGTATGATATCCACTCGGGGGCGCCCCACCTTATTGGTGCATGACAGGAATGTGTGGCCACACTTGTTGAGTCATGACCAATGCATTAGATTGATAAACTTGAGACTAATCTAATGGCAGGATATCAGTTTAGGCAAAGGGATCTATAATGTAATGGGAATCCTTGTTGCTTGTTATGATATGGGTAGTAGTGATGTGTTGCTAGATACCCCTCACTACTTATGATGTTTACATCGTTGCCATCGTCATTAGGATCCTACGGGGTCACACGCAATAGATTCTTGGCGTTGCTTTAATCATAAGCCTTAGGATCAAGTTATTGGATAACTTGGATCCATTTGGAAGATTTCATCAGCGCCAATAGGCCTGATGAGTTGGAAGAAAGTTATTGGAGCCAAACTTCAATATTGGCAGGTTGACCCGAAATTGACCTTAATTGGTCACATTTGGATTAGGGTTTCATTGGATTGGATCCAATGGCTTAATCAACCCATGCCATGAAGTTTGGGCTAGCTCATTATCAAATGAGGCCCAATAATAAGTTGTCATGAAGAGGGAATTGGCTTAAAGGGTATAATGGGGAGAAACCCAACCCCATTGGCGCCTAGGGGCATAATGGGGTGTGGGTGGCATAAATTGCTTCCTTTGGAAGGAAGTGACGCCTCCCCCTTCTGAGAGGTTACCTAGTTAACAAGCGACGACTAGAAAAGCTTGCTTCAAAATAGGAAACTTAAGAATCGCTTATGGCAAGGCATATGATCAACCCTTTAAACTCGCATAGAACATGTGAAGGCATTACCTGCGCCATGATGTGAGAGGCTACTTGGAAGAGGAAAGGGGCGAGTGCCTCTTCTCCAAAGAGATCACACACAAGATGAAGTTGACTTCCTCCCTTGCGTTCCTTTGTGCTAGCAAAGACACCAAGGAGTCCTGATCGTCCCTTGCAAAAGGATGTGTGCGTTGGCCGGTCTCCTTCTTGAGTGAAGGCGATACACTTACAGGATGAATATGAGTATTCTCATGTATCGTGGGGCGATCAAAACAAGAGGTATATTCGGCCACCACAAAACCAGTGAAAACCGAAACAATAACCACCTCTATAACTCCCACTTAAAC
>CM050445.1:24236167-24247076 GCA_027562315.1 Costus pulverulentus | reverse complement strand
CCCCCCCCCCCCCCCCCTAGTTATATAAAGTTGTAGGACATTTAACTACCCTTCTCTTAGCCTCAACGCCAAGACATGGGAGCATGGACAAAGAAAGGGTTTAGGCCCCTTCCCTAAAGAGGCCATCCGGTAAACTCTTTCCCCTGGTATTTTCTTCCTTTAAGGTTGCATGTTAGGAAGTTGCTGCATTTTCCCATTGTTTGCATTGCTTCTGCATGTTGGTTGCTATTTTGGCTAGAGCTACATACCTTAGGTTTTCCTTGAGATTTTGGTCCTACTTCAGTGGTATCAGAGCAAGCCTAGGGTGCTCTTTAGTTTGCGCAAACAATTTCTATAAGTTGTTGAGTTTTCTTTTGACTGCACTGTGTTTTCTTTTTGTATTGAGTTTTTGTGTCTCTGATTTTCTAGAAGCTTAGGCTGTCTAAATCTGAGTGGCACTATAGATCATATAGTTCTAAGAAGATTGTTATATACTGTGTTGAAATTTTGGTTCAGGACAAACACCTCAACCTACACTGGCCTCCCTGATATTTGTTGTAACCGCCCACTGATTTCTGATTTCTTCTTGAGTTTGATTTCTGAACTATTACTGAAATTTTTGTGCTGAGTTGTGTAAGATAGCAGCTTGAAAACTTTGCTATCTTTCGGTTCCCATTTTGCTGCAAAACTCCTTGGAAAACCCTTGCCGAACTCTGATTTCAATCTTGCCGACCTTTTGCTGAAATTCTGTTTTCTAGATTCTGCTACTGAACTTTGCTTGGATTTCTGCTTTGAATTTCGGAACCGAGAGTACCCTCAAAGTATCTAAGTAATAGTTAGAATTCAGGGTTCTCTAGCTGCATAAATTTCGGTCATAGCAAGAACTATTGCTGTTGGCCGAGAGCTTGATTAAGAGAAGGCTGAATTCTGAACTTTTTACACTCTGTTTCTGAAATTTCTAGACTTGCTTTCCTGGTTTGTGTTGAGCTTCTGAGCTAGATCCTCATCTCTGATAGACTATAGTTGATATTGTTATGTGGAGGTGTGATCTAAACTTTGATTTAGAAAGAAAAAAAAAGGGGGACATCACTAAATTTCAAGCGCAGTTTGCTCTCGACATCTTTTGATTTTCTGCATGTTGTTGGTTTTGAAACATCTTCTAATCTGAGAGAACCTGAACGCTATTTTCCTTAATAGGTAGGCATTGAGGCATCCTTTGACTTCACACAAATAAGCCACAGCAGAAGACAATTGCTGTATGTTCGGAAAAATTTTGAGGGACAGCTGAAATTCTGCATTTATTGTTTCATACCAACCGCACCTTTGATTTCTCGTGTTTGATTAGAAAATTTTGGAGGCTATCTGGAGTAGTAGGTGAACTTAAAAACTCTCTTATTTGGATAGGAGGTGAACCTAGCAAAGGCCATTGCAAGGTTCACTGAAAGCTTGAAAACTCATACTGTGTTGTTGAGTTTACTGTAGCATACCAGCTGAGTTTTTCTGCCGACTGATTACTCTCTTGCATAGCTGGATCTCCGAGTCAATAATAATAACAATCTATTTTCAAACTTAAGAGCTTACTGATTTCTTATTGCAGCTAAAAGCATGATTGTGTGTGCTAAACTTGAAACCAATTGCTTGAGTGCTGTTTGCTTGTTCTTTTATCAAACTTGCAGTGAAAACCTGCTGTTATATATGCTGAAATTTGCTGAACCTTATTCCAATTTCTAATGCTATTGTTGATCACTTATATCTGGTCTCAACATTCATGATTGTGCGTCACATAAAATCTGAACATTTGCAACTTGTATGCTCATTTACATGCCCTATAGTTCCTGAATTTATTTTGAATGTGCTGCTGAAATTTTTGTACACTGCCCATTTGCTGAATCTGAAACTTGTATGCTATAGTTTTGATATCTATTCTCCTTCAAGTTACTGTTACATTAAGACACCATATAAAGGGGACCAAATCAATATAGGGATGAGACCTATACCCAGTCATATGAACCAGACTAAACAAACTTCACTAGCATAAATAGCAAGTTAGTTACTTAACCAAGGGACTGACTCGGTTGGAGGGTATATGGAAAAGTTTGATGACCTACACTTAAGATTTAAATTCTACAAAGAAACATGGGAGCATACAAAACTATTTATAAGAGGATTAAAAGAAGAAATTAGGGAGTCCGTAGTATACCACTCAATTAGAAATATAGATAATGCCTACCACCAAGTACGTAGGATTGAATATGACATTGAGATGGCTCGGGAGAGGCAAGTTAAAAATGATTTGTCTGCAATAAAAGATTTGTATCAACAAGTCATAAGCTTAGTTGCCCAAGAAATTGAAAAAGAAAAAGAATACAACATCTATAATCCCAATTATACTAGTGAGGATGAAACAAAAGAAATAGAAACTGACCATGAGAAACTTAAGGGAACACATCTTCAAGAACCTTCTCAAGCACATACCACTATCTTTGAGCCTAGAATAGAATCTGAAGTGGAAGTTCTTGTGATTGATCAGTTCAAAATTCCCCACTTGAATAAATTTAGTGAGTTGAACCATACATTGATCCCTCCAAAACCTATAATTTGTCATCGGTACCGGCTAGGACCCTCCTCATTACTAGCACTCTTAGGACCTAGACCAGCACATTTAACATCATTATCCTTAGACACACCCCAGCCCTCTCCTAAGCTTGACTTAATTGAAAATCATGAGAAAGTGCAGGAAGATGAACCAGGGCAAGCTGAAATAAAGCCACTTCTTGAACCCGCTATTGATCTATCCTTGAAACCACCACCCTTGAACTCTGAACCTGATCAAACCACACCTGTGGAATCACCCCAACTTATTCCCACTCTTGATTTGATAAAACTTACAACCACACAAAAGGAGCCCCACACTGCATCACATTACTACATCAACTAAACAAGAGCGTATTAGCAAAATTTCCTCTCAACTCCTCCTTCATTTACCCCTAAGGAAAAGCAACCAAAGCTAACCAGTGTTATATAAAGCCAAAAGAGTGAGCTATAAAACTCAACAAGATCCACTTTGCCCATGCAACAAAATACATTTTTCATTACATTTTAAACAAGTCATATCATATGCAAAAGAGAAGCATCAACATGGAATTTTTCAAATGAATATTGAAAACTCATATCATAATGACAACCTAAACATAGAGCTTAGGGATGATATGAATCATGCGTTGCATTTTCATCATGTTTTTGCCTATATTTTACGTGATATTTTGGGATTAATTGAATGATTTTATGCAATTTAAAATGTTTTTACTTAACTTTGCACAGAATCATCACTTTTCTTGGTTTTTATGAAAATTTTGGTAAAATGGCTCAAAAATGAAGGATTTCATGAGTTTTGAAGCCAAAGCATGATTCCTAAGGAGATCACGAACTTACACGTTAAATTTGGAGCGAAAACGGTGAAGAATTCAACATTTACGGCCTTGGCCGTAATTATGGCTCAGCCGTAATTTTGATGTCGAGTGAAGGGCGAAAAACGGCTAAGTGTTGGAATGCACAAAAACTTTTACGGGTGAAGCCGTGAATCCATCACGGTCCGTGAAACTTTCTATGTAAAAAAGGTTGTACACATAGAGACATTTACGGCCTCAGCCGTAAACTTGTAACGGACCGTAAAAATTGCCGCCCGACGAGTTTTTCACTCGATTCTCCACCGATTCATACTGGATTTGAACCAAACTTCACAGAACTATTCCTTGATGGGTTCCAAACCAGTCTAACTATAGAAGATCAGATTTTTCGAGGGTTAGGAGGGCTTTTTCGGACAAACACAAGTGGCGGCGACGACAAGGGCGAAATTCAAGTTTTAGAGCATATTTCGGCGAGATTCCACGCAAAAGCGACGATTGATCGACTCTTTCTCATCTACAGATTGAGGAGAAGGTGGTTTTATTGTTGTCTTAGTGATTTTCTTGCAATTCTTATAAGATTCTTACTTGTTCATCGTACAAACAAGTTTTACTTTACGAACATAAGTGAGTAGATCCTTGTTTCAGGATTTATGGGCGTAGCCCGCTGACATTCATGAATTGA
This sequence comes from Costus pulverulentus, assembly GCA_027562315.1. Lineage (NCBI taxonomy): Eukaryota > Viridiplantae > Streptophyta > Magnoliopsida > Zingiberales > Costaceae > Costus > Costus pulverulentus. Next base: position 24,243,008 of record CM050445.1, on the reverse strand, counting down.
TCTATATTTTATACTCTTTTCATACGAATTTATTACCATGATTTGACTAAAGTTGCATTCATTTCGTAATTTATTACTTTACAAACATTGCGAGAAGTACCAAGAGGTGAATCGCAACATCTGATCTATTTAAGTTGAACCTTCGAATCCAATCACGAGAGTGGGTTGGATTCATCGGAAGGATCTAACGGCTTTTCATAGAACTGAATGGGTTTAGTTAGGTTAACTGTCACGACAGTAGAGACTTAACTTAACTAAACACTGTATTACACTCCGAGATGAGGTGATATGTACATTAGGAAAAGTTTCTTTCATGATTTATATTTTCTATTAATTGAGTATTCATTAAATAATTCATGTTTGTCAATGTGGTGAACCCATAGTATCTTGAATCTTTTAGAATTAAAAACCCCCTTTAACGCTGCTTTTGAATTGTTCGTATTTAGAAGTTCAATACCGGCGCATATTTAGTTTGCCTAGATTCAAACAAGTCAAGAAGTCGGTAATTAACTACGTAGTCCTCGTTGGGAATGATAATCTTTTTATTACTTCGATAATTTCGTGCACTTGCTGAATGCTATCAAGTTTTTGGTGCCATTGCCGGGGATCAGACCAGCCAATATCGATTTAATCGTGAGATTTATAGACTAGACATTTTTTTTATTTTTGTTTTAGTTTTTGTTTTTGTCTATTTTTCACATATTTTTTTCTTTATTGTTAGTATATTTTATTTTTCTCTTTTGGGAATAACACATTGTATGAACAGGATAACTCAAAAATCACTTGTCTACATATTTTATATTTTTTGTTCTACATTGCATATTTCTAAATTTTAATTGCATAAATTGAAAATTGATGTTTAACCAATGTCAATGGTCAAATCAGAGGTATGTGCCACCGGTGATGACAAGAGAATATGGTACGGATGCATCAGAATCACTTGCAGCAAAGGTAAATTCTTTTATTGAACATATTGATTATTTAAGCATGCAATATTCTAAGTTGAAATATGTTATTTGTGATATTTGTGGATATCATGGGTATCATTTTACTGAAAGCCAATTAGGAATTCCTCCATGCCTTAACTCTTGCCCTAGTGCTCACAATCAAAGTTGGCAGAACCATCAAAACTATCCTTATCAGAATGACCCAACATTTATTCCACAATCAGATTTTAGTGAACCTCAAAAATCCAACTTAGAAATCTTACTTGAAAACTATATAGCTGCTATGGACAAACAAAGTGAGGAAATTCATACTATAATTTATGGCACTGATAAAAATGACATAGAGGAAGAAATCCATGATGAATCTGAGAATTTTGTAGAGTTGGAACAATCATTTGCCATGACTCCAGTCACAGATTATGATTTACCTTCTTCAATTTTTGATGATTTTGAAAATTTGAATGATTGTGATTTACTTTCCTCAACACTTTACCAGCTATCTAGTCCCCTCTCACATAATGAAGTGCCTTGCAACACAAATACTTGAGACATGTTTAAAGAAAAATTTGAACTTTTTGAGTCTTATGAGAATAAAGATGAAAATTTTAAGGATCCTCAAGTAAGAACTAGTGAGGTAGATGGTGATGAATTTGATAGTGTGAGGATGGAATACTCCATTGAAGAGAAACAAATTGAGGAAAAAGATGAGAAAGAGAATCCTGAGCATATTATACCACCATTACCATGTGAACCATCAATTCCTTTTCTTGAGAGAAATCCATTAGAAATTTGCATGACAGATGATGAAGGAGATGATATTGAGGATAATGATGATAAGGTAGATGAACTATTATTTGATTCAAATGCTACCACAGGTACCAAAAGATGATTACACATGAGATTCTTGATCACATTGACATTGAGGTAAGAGAAAAATCCAATGAAAAATTTGAAAACTTCTTTATCAATCCAAGGTATAAATTCTTTGATTTTGATTCTAATCTTTTTCCAGTTACTGGTATAAATTTAAAAGAAGAATGCATGATTTTACTCTTGGATAAATATAGAAAAATTATTGAGTATTCTTCGCATGACTCTAACTTTTATTTTTGTATGCATGTGGACACTACAACATGGATCCACCTATTTAACTGGATATATTTGGTGGACATACTTTTGAGACGGAGGAAAAGAAGAAGATTATATGCTCTCTACTATGGCACAGATTCACTGACTCCGCCATGACATGAAGCTGTGGTCAAGCTAATGACCTTAAACAAGCGCTTTTTGGGAGGTAACATAAATTTTAATTTTTATTATTCTTAGTTTTATTTTTTTTTATTTTCTTTAAATTTTTAGGAATTTTTTTTGCAGCATGTATTGATGAATTTTTATTGATGAAAAATCTTTTAACAAGTTGTTTTATGTGCAGGATTTTTTGGAAAATTTTTACATGAAAAATAAGCACCAAACGAAACTTTCATGGGTGTAGCCGTGAGTCACTCACAGACCGTGATTCTTGCGGCAATCTCTTTGTGAGTATACGTAACTGTGATTTTGATAGTGAACATGATGATATTTGATATTTGAGACTTGTTTACTATGTACAATATGAATATCTTCGACATGACATAGTTTCTAGATTTTTTGGGGGTCATGTTTTCATCTTTTGATATAATTGTATAGATTTTTGCCAACATTATTAAGGGAATTCTTGCAAAATTTTTCTGAAATATGTCATTAATTGATTTAATATTTATGTATATGCAACAATTTAAGTCTAGGGTGTCTTCATGTATTTTGATTGTATTCAAGCTTTATATATATGTATTTTGAATGTTTATGATTGTTAAGGATAATTAAATTTGTTTAATCCTTGATTTTAAACTTAGGAAATATTTTGAGTGATTGATTTGATGACTTAGGGAATTTTTGAAATTTCATATAGACTTAGATTATTGAGTAAATTCAATTCTGGTATTGATAAAATGCATATGTGAATTGTTATATGTTCATACGACACGTGCATAGTATCTTTATACTTGAAGTTTAATTTATCTATTTATGCTTGATGGAAATTTTTATGAATAGAAAATTGGTGATAAATCTTTAAATTGAGATTTGCTCTAACTCCTCTGGTTGCATGATCTGAGGTCATAAGTTAACACTGGCCGGATTTCTCCATACATATTTGATTGAAAAAAAAAGTGAAGACTCCTCTACTTGGCACTGCAAAAAATTGGCAGTGGTATCGAAGACATGAGTTGAAGTTTAATAAAAAAAAAAGGGGGGGGGGCAGAAAAAGAGAAAGCTGTAGGTTAAGTGGACAACTCCGCTGACTTTGTGTTGAGACTATGAGTTAAATTATATTACTTAGTGGTATACTTTAAACAATATTATGATGCTAATAGTAAATAGCACATAACAGTTTAAAGACCAAATTGCTTTAAAAATCTCTTATCTTTAATATCACTGAGATTCTTGAAATAAATTTTTGTTTATTGAGTAAGATGGATTTTTTAAGTTGAAAGTATTTGATATTTAGTGTGTGAAGAATGAATACTATGATATGAATTATGAATTTTATCTTTCTTGGATTGTAACCTCTTGGGAATTTATCTCTATAATGATTTTTCTTGAATTACTTGAGTTAGAACGATTGATTGCTTAATTTGTGAACTAAGGATATTATTAGGGGCAAAAACAAATGAGTGTTCCTTATCTTTACATTCTTTATACATATCGAGGTATTGCTTGAGGACAAGCAAAATTCTAAGTCTAGGGTATTTTGATGCATTGCATTTTCATCATGTTTTTGCCTATATTTTACATGATATTTTGGGCTTAATTGAATGATTTTATGCAATTTTTAATGTTTTTTACTTCACTTTGCACATAATCTTCACTTTTCTTGGTTTTTATTGAAATGTAGGTAAAATGGCTCAAAAATGAAGGATTTCATGAGTTTTGAAGCCAAAGCATGTTTCCCGAGGAGATCTCGAACTTACACGTCAAATTTGGAGCGAAAATGGTGAAGAATTTAACATTTACAGCCTTGGCCATAATTATGGCTCAGCCGTAATTTTGATGTCAAGCAAAAGGCGAAAAACGGCCAAGTGCTGGAGTGCACAGAAACTTTCACGGGTGAAGCCATGAATCCATCACGGCCCGTGAAACTTTCTATGTACAAAAGGTTGTACACACAGAGACATTTACGGCCTCAGCCGTAAACTTGTTACAGACCGTAAAAATTGCTGCCCGACGAGTTTTTCACATAATTCTCCACCGATTCGAATCAGATTTGAACCAAACTTCGCAGAACCGTTCCTTGATGGGTTCCAAACTGGTCTAACTATAAAAGATCAGATTTTTCGAAGGTTAAGAGCATATTCCGGTGAGATTCACCCTTGATGGCTTTTTCGGATCAACACAAGTGGCAGCGGCGACAAGGGTGAAATTCAAGTTTCAGAGCATATTCCGGTGAGATTCCATGCAAATGCGAAGATTGATCGACTCTTTCTCATCTACAGATCGAGGAGAAGGTGGTTTTATTATTGTCTTAGTGATTTTCTTGCAATTCTTATAAGATTCCTACTTGTTCATCGTACAAACATGTTTTACTTTTCGAACATGAGTGAGTAGATCCTTGTTTCGTGATTTATGGGCATAGCCCACTGACATTCATTAATTGATCTATATTTTATGCTCTTTTCTTACGAATTTGTTAGCATGATTTGACTCAAATTGCATTCATTTCATAATTTACCTTGGCCACGTATAATTGCATATTAGATGTTGCGAGAAGTACCGAGAGGTAAATCGTAACGTCTGATCTATTTTAGTTGAACCTTAGAATCCAATCACGAGAATAGGTTGGATTCGTCTGAAGGATCTAATGGCTTTTCATAGAACTTAATGGGTTTAGTTAGGTTAACTGTCACGATAGTAGGGAGTTAACTTAATTAATCACCGTATTACACTCCGAGAGAAGGTGATATGTACATTAGGAAAAGTTCCTTTCATGATTTATATTTTCTATTAATTGAGTATTCTTTAAATAATTCATGTTTGTCAATGTGGTGAACCCATAGTATTCCGAATCTTTTAGAATTTAAAAATCCCTTTAACGCTGCTTTTGAATTATTCATATTTAGAAGTTCAATACCGCCGCATATTTAGTCTGCTTAGATTCAAACAAGTCAAGAAGTCAGTAATTAACTACGTAGTCCTCGCTGGGAACGATAATCTTTCTATTACTTCGATAATTTCGTGCACTTGTGGAACGCTATCAATGAAGAACCCAAGTAAATAATGATATTTCTAATTTATGAGTATCAAAATCATTATGGACACAAAAGATGTACTCATCCCATGAGTACCAAAATGTTACAAAGGAACTAGTGATAGCATTATTAACTCATGATTATCAATGTATCATAGATAGAGTAGTGGGAATAAAGCAAAACAAAGTCCTCCACGTCTGTAAGCAAGACTAACCCACGTATGGCAAAACCCACAAAACAAAAGCCCGCAAAGGCTCACCATGGCCCAATTAAATATGAATGGAGGGACTCTAGAGGTGGCTCCCATGGACTCAAGAGGTGGCCCCCATTATTTCTAATGTGGCACTTTGCTCCATGTAGCACTTAGTTCCACATCCATCACTTAATTCCCATAAATGAGACCAAATCCATTTTCCACTAAAGTTGTAAGGGCTAAAGACAAATGTGTCATAACATAAGCAAAGTTATCATGCTATTGTAGTATTCCAAACACTTGCCCTTACAACATGATTATGGAGAAAGTACATAGGAACATTTGGTCCAATACCAACAAATTATCAATGCCCATGAATCAAAACAATATATCAAACTGATCAATTCATCAAAATATAGCCTGTTGGAAAGATCTGTGAATCTACTTTCGTACAAAATAAGAATTACTCAAAACGGAGTTGTGAATCGGAAGTTCTGAGCAAAACAACACAAGTAGGTTAGTCTAGTATGATAGACAACATATACTAGATGTTGCTGCATAATTGATGCCCTAGCTCTAATTAACTATATACAATATTGGATGCGTTGGAAAGGTTTTCAAGTCTTCTTTCACACAAATCATTTCTCAATGATAAACCACTTGTGTGTACAAAGATATATATGAAGAACCCTAACAAGGTCATATTTGCATACTCACATCACCTTAACCATTCTTTTAACATTCTCCACATTAGTTTACCACAAACTTCAAAATTCATTTGGAATTTAACAAATCAGACTATAAACTAGATCTTTAGGATTTGAACATCATTTTATTATCATAATATCAAATTATCATAGTTATTACACCATGAATGTAGGGCATAGGGTAGAAAATTGCCTTTTGCAAAGATTTACTTTCTCTAATTTCTTCTTCCCCAAATTCACCACCCTAGTTTGCTCTCCCAACCTAAACGTGAATCACAGGTGAAAAAAACTATTTTTCCCTTTTGTTTCCTTCATTTTTACCTCATTAGTCATCCCCAAGAATGAGGTGTCTTCACCTTGTTTCCTCTTCACCTCATGCAAGCTTGAGATGGCTTAAAAGCCAAGCATGAGGTGTTTTGCACTTTATTCCTTCACTTTATATTCTTTCTCTCTTATTTGTTTTGACTTTACAAAATAATGAGAAATCACTTATTCAAATGCCCAATTAAGTGCTCAATATGCATCCTAAATGATTGACTTACACTTTAGTCTTTTTTTTATGCATTATTCCTTTTTGAGCTAATATGGGTATTTATCTATAATTACTTGTAACATCCCGTTATCTTAACCCCAAACAAATGGCACAATTCACAAATGATACAGGATGTTTCATATAAGATCGATTCATATGCTAGGTAAAACCGAGTTCAA
>CM050445.1:24222094-24236067 GCA_027562315.1 Costus pulverulentus | reverse complement strand
ACTAAAAATCTCTAGTTAATTAACTATTAACAACCAATACATAGAAAAATATCACAGTCAATAATTTTATTTAATTCAAAAATAATGCTTACCAGGACTTAAGATCCTATCCTTGGATCTTACATTACTTCATACTCTTCATAATGATGTTAGAAGATAAATCATGGACATCACAGTTGCAAGAAATGGTCTTCCCATAATTATTAGAAGTTTCGTGTCCTCCTCTATCTCGAGCACGACAAAGTCAACTGGAATGAAGAAATATTCGACCTTGATCAGAATGTCTTCCAGGATTCCTACTGGCTTGCGTATTGAGCGGTCAACAAGTTGCAAAGAAATTGGTGTTGCCTTCACATCACTAATGTCTAGTTTGCTATATAGAAAGAGGCATTAAACTGACACTAGTGCCTAAATTACATAGTGTGTGGTCAAAAGTCAAATCCCCTATTTTGCATGGTATCGAAAAGCTGCCCGGATCTTTTAATTTTTCTTGAAGCTTGTTTTGAACAATGGCGTTGCATTCTTCAGTTAGCACCACTATGCCTGGTTTCAATCCTTTGAGAAATTTCTTCCTTTGTCAAGCAGTTTCAATCCTTCTTTTCTTATGTCTCTTCTTTTTTTTTTCTTTTCTAAAATTATATCAATATTTTCATGAAATTTTCTATTCACACACTCAAGAGAAGTATCACTTTCAAAATTAGAAGGTTCATCAAATAACTTATGCAAATCATTAATAGCATTGTCCATTACATCAATGCTACAACATGATCCTGAATATGATGGTTTTTCAATGAATTTACTAACTCAAACTCAATTATGTTTTCTCCAATATTTAGTGTGAGTTTTCCTTTCTTAACATTAATGTCTGCCCCTACTGTGGCTAAAAATGGTCTACCAAGGATAATTGGGTTTTTATAACTTTCCTCCATTTCTAACACTACAAAATCTGCTGAAATGAAGTACTTACCTACTTGGATTGGAACATTTTCTAAAATTCCAACATGATACTTTACCAATGAATCAGCAAGCTGCAAAGATATGGAAGTTGGTTTGAGCTCTCCCATGTCTAGTTTCCTGCAAATAGATAAGGGCATTAGGCTTACACTAGCACCTAAATCACATAAGGCTAGGTCAAAAGCCATACTCCCAATTGAACCAAGAATAGAGAAACTACCTGGATCTTTTAATTTTGGTGGCAACTTTTTTTGGATGATAGCACTACATTCCTCAATCAATGCCACCGTGCCATAGTCCTCTATCTTTCTTTTATTTGATAAAATTTCGTTTAAGAATTTAGCATAAGTGGGCATTTGAGATAAAGCTTCAGTGAATGGAATATTAATATAAAGCTTCATTAAAACATCAAGAAATTACCCAAACAGCTTATCTAATTTTGCTTGAACTAGCCTCTGGGAAAATGTATGGGTGGTCTATAAGGTGTAGGTGAACTAGGCCTAAGAATCTCAGGCTGACATGGCTCATCTCCTTTAGGTTCATCACGCTGGTGAGGTGGCAAACTAGTATGGGACTGCACATGTACAAGAGGTTCCTCTAGGACTGGTTCACTGCTCTGCTCAATATTAGGCACTTCTTCATCCTCAAATCTACCTCTAGGTTCATCTAATTGCTTCCCATTCCTAGTAGTTATTGCATTGCAATGTTCCCCAGGGTTTGGTTTAGGTTTAGTAGGCAATTTCCCTAGGGGTCTATAAGAAGTGGTAGCTTGTTGTGCTATCTAGTTTTCAAGAATTTTATTATGAGCTACTAAAGATCCTATTTGAGACGTAAGTTGACTAACTATTCCTTTAAGATCTTCAATTCCTTATTTTGATTTGTCATGATTTGGTTTTGATTTGTCATGAATTGATTTTGACTAGCCATAAATTTTTCAAGCATGGACTCAACACTAGGATTTTGGGGTTGGTTTTGATTTTGATTTTGTCTCTGTTGATATCCTCTATTCTCAGCCTGTCCCCCTATATTATTGTTACTTTTCCATGATAAATTTGGGTGATTTCTCCATCCAGGGTTATATGTACTAGAGTAAGGGTCATTATTTCTACTTTAATCGTAACCTCCCACTACATTAACTCGTTCTACACCCTGATCAGCAATTACTTTACACTCCTCAGACTAGTGTCCTTCATTACCACAGACATCACAAAAAGTAGAAGAAACTATAGCAGATTGGATTTGAAAAGAATCAAATCTATTACACAAATAATCTACCTTTTCAACCAAAGTGCACCAGTTATCATTTTCGTTCATAGCATGTGGAGGTCGATATATCACTCCTCTCTCAGTGATCCACTGGTTGTGGTTCAGCGCCATCTCTTCAAGTAGTGTGAAAGCATCATCAATGGTCTTGTTCATGAGGGCTCCACCTGCAGCAGCATCAACAGTCAGACGGGTATTATAAAGCAAACTATTATAAAATGTATGAATCAAAACCCATTTCTCTAAGTCATGGTGAGGACACTTCCATTGTAATTCATTGAAATGCTCCCATGCCTCACTAAATGACTCACCATCCCGCTGTGCAAAGCTTGTAATCTGGTTCCTCAACTAGATTGTCTTGCTGGGTGGAAAGTACTTCATCAAGAAAACATTAGACAGTTGATTCCATGTAGTGAAGGTTCCAGTAGGTTGAGATTGAAGCCAAGAACATGCTCGGTTCCTAAAAGAAAAAGGAAATAGTCTAAGTTTTAATGCGTCACTAGAAACACCATTAATTTTAATTGTATCACAAAATTCAAGAAATAAAGCAAGATGTTGATTAGGATCTTCGAGTGGCGATCCTCCAAACTGATTCTGCTGGATCATAGATAGAAAAGCTGGCTTGATTTCAAAATTATTAGCCTCGATCGCCGGTCTAGCAATGTTATAATGTATCTCCTGTGGATTTCGTGCTGCATAACCCCTAAGTGATCTCCTTTCTGCCATGATTACTTTTTTTTCTTTCCTTTCTTAAAATCTGAGTTTCCTTCACAATCTAAGAGTTTTATTAATCTCAGGATCTAAGGGAACTAGAGGTCCTAATCTAAGAGTCCTGCGCATACACAAGTAGATAAATCAAATAAACTCAGAATATGCAGAAAATAATGGAAAACAGAATTAATCTCATATTCTAAAAAAAATCACAAGAAAATAGTGAAAAAGAAAACAAGCTTAGTCTAGCAATACTATCAATTACTTCAATATTAACAAAAACCAAGGTCCTTGTTGTGTCTGCAAGTGCACGGATACTCGAAGTAATAAAAAGATATCGAACCACAGAGCCCTCATTTGTTAAGTACCGAATAATTGATTTTTCACTAGCTAAGCAATTGATTATGATGCAAGTAAACGATCGGAAAGTACACGAAAAGTCAGAGAGAAAAGCTGGGACTAGGGTTTCTTCCACCTTAATTTCAATAACTAGTTGGAAATAAGTGCTCGTCAGTTCAATCTTATTATGGTAAAGATATAATTTATTTTATAAAGAAATCATCTTGCTTTCACGCATACAATTTATAAAGAATCAATCATCACTTTCGCATAGGATTTATTCAATGCTAAAGATAAGTAAATCATTGACAAGGAGATTTAAGATCACTTTCATGCCTCCAATCTTTATGTCAACCATATCAAGTGAAAACTAAATACTTTTATGCTTTAGTTTCACGGGTTCTACTTAAGAGTTTCCAACGATCCAATACCTAATTTCTTACTATATTTTCATGTTTAATTCATTAATTCTTCCTAGATTAGATTGTCAACAAGTCAATAAACTTCTAAGATCTATAAATAAGAACAAACCTAATTTATTATGATCAGTTCCTAAATCTCAATTTTAGGGTTCCAAGTTTTGTAAGTCACTTTTCAATCCATATCACAAAAACTCCAATACATATTGACAATATGAAACTAGAAAGGATTAAAGACGATCATCACTTAAGTAGAATTATCATAATAAAAGTATCCTGATGAATTAAAGATCATCTAGTCATTGTGAAATTAAGGGGATTACACCCCATGTCCCAAAAAGTGTTTAAGCTAGCATGGTAGAAAAATTACAAAAAGTCATAGTTTAGAATGATCAAAAATCGAAGAGAAAGATGAAATTTTACTAAACATAGGGCTATAATGAAAATTACAGCCCCTAATTTGCTACAAAACTCATGATGAACAGTGCGGCATCCCTTCTTTCATTGATTTCTCCTCCAATCGATCTCCTTTCGCTCTGAAACTTCTAGGGTATGTTCTCCTCTTCCAGGCGTAGCTTTCTTTCAAATTTCATGGCCAATGGTGCTCTATACACTTCACGGTAGTGAACCCTAGGGCAGTAGTGATAAACTTGATTTCTCTCCGAATCATGAATCAAAATCGGGGCCTTCTGTTCGATGATGTTCGCCTCTTCATATAGAGTATTCCTTATTACGGTTCTTGAATTGGGCTATAGTAATACCGGGAAAATCAGCTGTCTGGATCATAATCATGGCCGTAATTTCTATTACAGCTGTGTTGTCATATCTTCTATGAAGAAACTAAAAAGAAATGCGGGTGGTAATGTAAACCACGGCAGTGCCGTATAAGTGCAAATCTTTCTAGAAAGAAATCTCCCAAAATTATGGCCCATAATATTAATTATAGTAGTGTCGTATTCTTCTCTGGATAGAAATCGACCGAAATTATGGTAGGTCAAATAGATTACGACAGTGCCATAGTTTATTTTGTAGGTTCAGTAAAACCATGACACCATAATATTCTTTACGGCCCTGCCATAATTTCGTCTGAAGCTCCGATAAGCATGAAATTTGACATGTAATCTTCTCTTGATGATGAGAATTTGTCTATGGACTTGAATTGCCTGAAAATGCCTTAAAATGATGCTTTTTACCTGAAATGATCAAAAACCAGAAAAGGTGTAGATTCCATAATATTTTATAAATATGGCATAAAAATACGTAAAAGAGCATGCATATGACACAAAAAAGACCTATCAAATGACATAAAATATACTATGAATTTTTGTGTCATCAGTAGGCCTCCAAATTGATTATGCTGAACCATTGATAAGAGGGAGGGCTTTATCTCAAAGTTATTAGCCTCCACTGGAGGTCAAGAAATACTTGAGTGAAGAACCTGTGCATTTGGTGCAATAAAATCTTTTAGAGTTCTATTGTTGTTCGCCATTGTCAGATCAATAAGAATAGGTTCAGTTCTCCTCGATATTTCTCTAGCACTCAATTCCTTTAATCGTCTTCTGCGATGGAACGTCCTTTCAATTTCTTGATCAAGTTCGTATAGATCTTCTAATCCACCTGATCGTAAACCTCTACGCATATAACAATTAAGCGCAAATAACAAAGACTAAGAGAAAAACTAAATCACAATAACAAAAAAAAATAAAATACGAACAAACAAAATGAAGAAATGAAAACAAAGAAGCAAAAGAAACAAAACGTCTAGTCTACTAATTATTAAATCACTTTAATATTGATTGCCTGTCCCAGGCAACGGTGCTAAAACTTGATGTGTGTCATACTATCGCACCACTTACCACAAGCGTGACGGTTTTGTCATGATAGTACTTAAGTGTCGATCCCACAGGGACAATGATAAAGTACCAAGTGATTATGAATCGATAGCCAAACAATTGATTAAGTGGTTATAATAAAAATTATATTTGCTATGAAATAACAAGTTCGAATAAAAGATACAAACAACAAGACTACACCCTAGTTCCGATAAAGAAATTATGCTATCATAGCGTCGTTATGATACAAATCTCTAGAAGAAGAAAGAAACAAAGGAAAGATTTGAAGATAGAAAAGAGCAAACTCTTCAAAGAGGGTAGTAATCCTCTTTCTCCAAGCCTTTTAGAATGGACACACAAAGAATCTATTAGTGTTTAGGCCCTAAGACCTATTATTGGTCTATCTTTTATACTACTTGACATTGATATTTCTTATATATCATTCTGACATTGTCGTTATCATGGTCTGTTTACATCTACGATTGTGTTCTTACATGATAATGTCCCTGGAGACAAATTAGATCTGCACTCAAACTCATGTCCCCAGTCAATGTACCTTAGTGGATATGGGATAGCTCTAGTACATATGAGAATGGTATATGGGCTAGTTAGGCACGAGATGCTAACGCAGATATATGGGTATATCAGTGGTGGATATACTAGACTAACCCGCTATAAGGCTATGACTTCGTGTCATGAGTTATCCTCACAAGTGACAGGAGATGCATTGATCCTTTGACTTGAGGTCAATGACTCTTCTATATGGTTAGGGACATGCTTTGATGCAACCTAATACCTCACCATAGTTGGGAGGTCATAATAGTTGTCATTGAGCATGTCACGACCCATATGAGAAGGTCAATGGGCAGACAGAGGATTTACCCCTTCCTGAGGGAAGCTTGATATCCAAGGGCCCCCAATGGTTGCATGACTGAAAGTGTATAGCCATACCTAGGTGAAAGCTTGATTTAGTCATGACCATGAGATTGGGTAAAAACAAGTGGTGACACACTTGTCCAATCAGATATCAGTTTGGCAAAGAGACTGTAATGCATCTGTACCTAGTTGCGATGATGGGGATGTCAATATCGGTATCCATTCCAATGACTTAGGTAGCAGTGATGCACTGCTAGGTGCCACTCACTGCTTGTGATGAACTTTGTTCATCATTGCCAACGTCAGAGGAACCTACAAGGTCGCACACCTTGATACTCAAGTTCTCGTATTGATCGGGAAGCCTTATGATCGAGTTATTGGATAGTTCGGATCTATTTGGGAGATTTCATCAGCACCAATGGGCCTGATGAGATGGAAGAGACTTATTGGAGCCAAACTTCATTTTTGGCAGGTTGACCCGAAATTGACCAGGGTTGGCCACATTTGAGTTTGGGTTGCATTGGATTGGATATAATAGCTTAATCAACCTATGTAATGAAGTTTGCAGTACCTCAATACCCAATGAGGCCTAATAATAAGTTGTCATGAAGAGATAAGAGGGCATAAGGGTATAATGGGGATAAACATAACCCCACTGGCGCATGATGCTTCATTAGGAAGCAATTGGCGCATCCCCCTTCTTCCTTGGATGGAAGGCTTGCCTCTATGGCAAAGTTTGGGGCACATATGGCCTTTAGGACTTGTATGGCAAGCTCTAGGCACATATGGTAGAAGGCTAGGTGTTTATGGTAAAGACTTGGAGTCTTTCTTTGCTTCAAACCCTAGCCACACACTTCGCTTTGCCCTAGCTAAATTCTTCTTCATGTGTTGCGCCTATATCTCTTGCCTTGCCGTCTGATGTAGGGACATCTTCAAGGGTTTAATTATGTGTGACATCATTTTGAAAACTTGTTGCATTTGATACTTTAGGACTTGTTTAATTTTTGTATGTTGCAACATTCTCTTATTTTTAGCACTTGTTGTTATTGTTGGTAGTTAGGAATCTAGCCTAGGATTTATTTTGAAGTCTTTGTTTTGGTTTAGTGGATGTAATAGGTTGTTCTAGCCTAGGTCTTATGCACACATGTATTGCACATGCAAGCACCTAGTTTACCAACGATATTATGACCTTGTCATGGTTCAATCATCATCAGCCCAGCACCCAGTTCAAGTCTACCCCAACTCAAGTTTGCCTAGCATCCAGCCCAATCAACATCAGCCCAACACCCAGCGCAAGTCAGCCCCAACTCAAGCCTACCCAACACTCAGTGCACACTCAGCTTGTTCCAACATCCAGCATAAGACATCCTTTCAGCCCAACCGACACAAGCCATACACGTTTGTTCCAACGACTACAAAGATCACATCATCCAGCGCATCATCACAAAGCTTCAGCAAACAGCCTTATCCGTCAATAGGATCGTCAGCCAGGAATTGATGACACCAAAATATATAGTATATTTTGTATCATTTTAGATATCTTTTTATGCTAAATTGAGGATCTTATTACTTGTTTTCATGCTAAATTCATCGAATATTGCAAAGTCTACTTCTATTTTGGTTTTTCATGATTTTCAGATAAAAAGACATTATTTCAAGGAGTTTTCAAGAAAAATCAAACACATAAAAGAGTTACCATCATCAAGAGGAGATCACCCAAGAAATTTCATGCAAAACGGAGCAACTCAGCAAATTACGGCAGTATCGTAACCTATTTTACGGTGCCGTATTTTCATACACTACCGTAAAATCCGAGCCACAACCGTATTTTGAGGAGTTTCCGAACAGAAGGTTTTTTGGATTTTACGGCAGTACCGTAAACTAGATTACGGTACCGTATTTTAGAGCTCTTCAGAATAGAAACTTTGCTTGATTTTACGGCACCACCGTAAAGGATTACATGGGCCGTATTTTCCAGTCACTTCCGAACAGAGAGTTCAGCCGACTTTACGGCAGTACTGTAAACTAGATTACGGTGTCGTATTGCCCAGACAACATCAAACCGGAAAATTCGACCGATTTTACGGCAGTGCCGTAAACTATTACACTACCGTATTTCTGTTGTTAAATGCGATTGTCAGGTCAATTCTGAAGTCCGATTCTTGCGGAGATGATTACGGGTGAACCAGAGGTTTATATTCGAAGCTGTAAGAAGCAATCAGGAAGCTTTTGACAAGAGGATTACACACACACCGAAAGCCCCAATTTCATCGACTGTCGAGGGAGAAATCACGATTCATGCCGCCGCCTAGGGTTCCGCCGCCGCAACCAATCCAGACCACCTTCGGCCATGATTTTCATACTAAAGCTTCATCTGGAGGAGGAGATAACGTGCCAGAAGTTTCAGAAGAGAAGGAGATCAATTGGAAGAGGAATCGAGGAAAGAAGAAGGACAGCCACTATTCATCAAGAGCTTTTGAAATTACGGCTGTGAAATATTTCACAGTCGTCCTGTATTTTCCCAAAACTCTTCTTTTACTGATTTTTGAACTTCTAAAATTATGGAATATTGTATTTACTCCACCATGCTAGCTTAAACTACTTTTGGGATATGGGGGAGTAATTCACTTGATTTCTAATGACTAGATGACTATTTTTTTTTCACTATTTCGTCATGTTTAATATTAGCATGATGATTTTGCTCATGTGATATTTGTGCTTAGACTCTCTATAGATCCATGTTACTAATCATGTTTTTAAAATTTTTGCTATTGACTGAAAGGTAATTGCTTGAGAATTCAGAACCCTAGAATTGCATGTTAGGAACCCTTCCTTAGGTTAGATCCAATTTGTTCAATTCTAGTAGATTAATTGTCATGATAATAACATGAATCTATAGATAGAGTCTAATTGTCAAATGTGGAGATCTTGCACCAAAGTGAGGATCGGAATGTTGGAGATCCATGAGTAAAACTAGTGTTGAGGCTCGGATGCACGAAAGTGATCCTTGAGATTCCACTAGAGATTATCAACCTAGAATTCGGATGCACGAAAGTGGTCCTTGAGTTCATTGATTGATGATTTACTTATCTTCAGCGTTGGGACGAATCTTGCGCGAAAGCGAAGATTAATCCCAGCAGGGTTGTTTGCACGAGAGTGAAACAATCCTTTTATTAAGTAATTTGCATCTTCATCATGATAAAATTAAACTGACGAATTCTTTATTCATGTCTAGTCATAGAAATTATAGTGAATGAAACCCTAGTCCCAGTTTTCTCTCCGACAGTATTCTTCTATGTGTTTGTGATATTTGCTTGACTTTCATTCGACTACCTAGATAGTAAGAAATCAATTGATCAGTACTTGACAGCATAGGTCTCTGTGGGTTCGATATCTTTCTTTATTACTTCGAGTATTCGTGCACTTGCGGACACTACAAGTTAGGGACAACAAGTTTTTGGAGCCATGCCAGGGAGTGACAATAGCCCTGTATGCCAATACCTGTGGCCGTGACCCCTGAAATGAGTCTACCTGCTTGTATTTAAAAGTGTGTCCTTTCAGATCACAATAGGAATGCCAAGGGTCACTAGAATGTAACGTTGGGAACTTAAGTTTTAAGCTTGCGCATGTCTCACTTTCACACTTTAGTCTGAAATATTTTGAACCTGAATTCCTGTGTTTGCATTTGTGAGTTGAGCTTGCTCCTCATTGGGTTGAGCTTGCTCCCTTGTGGTTACCGTTCCTTCAATCATCTCCATGCCTCCATTGCCGACCATCCACACTCATTCATCCGAATAGCTACTATTCCATTGCTGAGGTTGAGTTTTCAACAAACCACACCAAGGATTGAAGCTGAACCGCATTGCAACAATTGTTAACAACCCTTAGGAATCAGAAGTCGAAGCTCCTTCCCTTGGAAGATCTAGAAGGGGTTTGGCCCCCTTCCCTTATGGGGGCCCTAGGTGCATTCTCTCCATTCTATTTATCAATACTGCGCTTACCATTTTTTGCTAGAGCTTCATACCTAAGGTGATCTAGGGCGTTAGGATTTCATCCTTCAGCAGTGGTATTAGAGCGTACCTTAGGTGCTCGCTTGTTGTTCTCTAAAAGTTTTCTGCTCCTGCATTTTAGTGCTCACTGAGATTTCTGTACATTGTTTTCGTATTGCTGGACAGAACTCTGTGTTACTTCCTCTGAATTTCTAGACTACGCAACTACTTTTAAACCTCTATCTTTAATTATTTTGTGGCAAACCTGTTAATTCTAGCGGCTGTTATTATTATCACTTGGGTTTCACTTGTTGTTTTCTACACTGAATTTGTTTGATAGAAGGTCGGGTACTATAGCTTAGTAGGCTAGCTGAGTATATTACTGAAATTTGTTGCTGAAAGTTCTATGGCAATTTTCATGTACCTACGCTTCTGATCTTTTTTCTGGTAGGTCTGAGGGTTTTGTGCATTTGATTTCTGGAATCACCTCTAAATTTCTACAAACTGGCTGTGTTTTGAATCTTGATTTGATCTAGAACTGATCCTAAGACCATCTCACTTAATAGATAGGTTTCAGGGTGTTCTCAGGCTATACAACATCAGATCATAGCACGACTCCATCGCTCTTGATCTTGGCAGCGTAAAAGGAAGGCAGGAAATTTCTGAACCTACCGTTGCTTACCAGCCGCCCTCTTTGATCTGTTTTTTGAAATTAAATCTGAATATTTCCTGAAAACTACTGACAACCTAACTTGCTACGTTACTTGCTAAATGTTGTTGAACTTGTCGCTGAAATTTTTGTTACTATAGCTTACCGGGCAAGTTGAACTTTGTGAGTATTGTTGTTTTGTCCCCTAGAAAACTCAGCGTTCTAATCTGATAGAACATCCTGAGTTTAGAAGGCAAATTGGGTGTAGGTTCATCTAAGCATTGGGTGGATCAACACACTAAAAATTGCTAAAGCCGCACACTCCTTCTCGTTTCTGATTTTCAGCTAGAAGGTACTGTTACTTACCAGCTTGAGATGTGATATTTGCTTATTTGTAGTCTGAATTTTCTGGAATACTATTGTTATAGCTCCTTCCATTACCTTTGCACTTAATCCGGTTAAATACTTTTACTACTGTGCTCTACAATTGGGCTTTCATTACTGCTAGACATTCATACTCAACAGGACATTGTTGTTGTAGGCTAACTGCATTTGTTGAAAATTGATCTTACATCACCTTTAACTGCTGTGTTAAGCTGGGATTAATATTTTCTACATTGGACACTTGCTGACTGATGACACCAAAATATATAGTATATTTTGTATCATTCTATGTATCTTTTCATGCCAAATTGAGGATCTTTTACTTGCTTTTATGTTGAATCCATCAAATATTGCAAAGTCTACTTCTATTTTATTTTTTCAGGTTTTTCAAGCAAAAAGGCACTATTTAAAGCGATTTCAAGTGAAATCAAATACATGGAAGAGTTACCATCATCAAGAGGACATCACCCAAGAAATTTCATGAAAAACGGAGCAACTCAGCAAATTACGGCAGTGCCGTAATCCATTTTACGGTACCGTAATTTCATATAGTACCGGAAAATCCGAGCCCTGTCGTATTTTGAAGAATTTCTGAACATAAAGTTTTCCAGATTTTACGGCACTGCCGTAAATCAATTTACGGTACCGTATTTCAAAGCGCTTTAGAACAGAGACTTTGCCAGATTTTACGGCACCACCGTAAAAGATTACACGGTACCATATTTTCCCGACGATTTCGAATAGAGAGTTCAGCCGATTTAACAGCACTACCGTAAACTAGATTACGGTGCTGTATTCCCCAGACGACATCAGAATAGAAGACTCGACTGATTTTACGGCAGTGCCGTGAGCTATTACACTGTCGTAATTCTTGTTTTGAACGCGACGCCCAGGTCAATTTCCATGCCCGATTCTTGCGGAGATGATTGCGGACCATCCAGGGCTTTACATTCGACGCCGTAAGAAGCAACAAAGGAGTTTTGGAGGGGAGGATCACGCACAGATGGAAAGCCCCAAGTTTTATCCAGTATCGAGGGAGAAATCACCAGAGAGGCGGCTAGGGTTTGGCCTCACGCCGAGAGGTGTAGAGGGCACCTCAGGCCTTGCTTTTCACGCAGAAGCTTTGCCTGGAGGAGAGGAAGACACCACAGAAGTTTCAGAGCGTTTGGAGTCCGATCGGAGGAGAAATCAAGAAAAGAGCGGTGACAGCGCTGTTCATCGAAGCAAATTACGGCTGTAAACTCTTTTATAGCCGTGGTGTAAAGTTGTTTCTCCTTTCTTTTCGTTTTCAAATCACTTTGAGACTATGATTCTTTGTATTTTTTCCTACATGCAAGCTTAGACATATTTTGGGACATAGGGTTTAATCCCTTTGATTTCTAATGATTAGATAATTCTTCTTTTTTTCGTCATGATAATCTTTGTTGTGATAATTCTACTTTTGTGATGAGTTGTCTTTAACTTTCCATAGATCTATATTATTATCCATGTTTTCTAGTTTTCGCAATGAGACTGAAAGGTGATTTGCTTGAGAACTTGGAACCCTAGAATTGCATGTTAGGATCCCTTCCTTAGGTTAGATCCAACTTGATCTGTTCTAGTAGATTAATTGCCATGTTTAATAATATTAATCTAGGATTGAGTTATTGTGTCAAATGTAGAGATCTTGCATGAAAGTGAGGATCGGAATGTTGGAGAACCCTAGGTAGAACCTGTGTTGAGCTCGAATGCATGAAAGTGATCCTTGAGGCTCCACTTGTGATGATCAACTTAGATTTCGGATGCACGAAAGTGATCCTTGAGTTCTTTGTTGATGGTTTACTTATCTGCAACATTGGGATAGATCTTGTGCGAAAGCGAGGATTGGTCCCTGCGTGATTGTCTGCACAAAAGTGAGATAATCCTTTTATGAAGTAAATTAGATCTTTATCATAGCAAGATTTGATTGACGAACCTTTTATTTATATCTTATCATTGAGATCAAGGTGGATTAAACCCTAGTCCCATGTTTATCTCTCTGATTATCCTTCGTGTCAGCTATACTGCTTACTTTCATCATATTCGATTTACTTAGCTAGCGAGAAAATAATTATTTGGTAATTAACAATAAGGTCTCTGTGGATCGATATTTTTATTACTTCGATAATTCCGTGCACTTGCGGAAACCTATCAAGTTTTTGGCGCCGTTGCCGCGGATTAGTCCAAAGTTTACGCGTGCCAAACTTGTAGTGTTACCTTACTGGAATATCAACTTTTTGGCGCCGTTGCCGGGGATCTTAGTTTTGTTAATATCAAAATAGTTGTTAGTATTGCTAGACTAGGTTTTATTTGTTTTAGATTTAACTTTTTTTTTTTTTGCAGGTTTTGGATTTTCACAGTTGTGACAGAACTGAGAATTTTTGAAATTTGTGAATTTACTTGTGTTTTAGATTTTCTATTTTTTTTATATTCGTAAAAAAAATGTCTTTTTATCATAATTCATGGGCTTCTGAAAGAGGTAAGGTATACATGCAAAAAGGTGAGCATAAAGATTATTCTGGGATGTCTATTGCAGAAA
>CM050445.1:24209219-24222084 GCA_027562315.1 Costus pulverulentus | reverse complement strand
GTATACATGCAAAAAGGTGAGCATAAAGATTATTCTGGGATGTCTATTGCAGAAATAGCGAAATTACACTCTTATCATAAAGATTATTCTGGGATGTCTATTGCATAAATAGCGAAATTCCACTCTTATCTTGTTACATGCAATATTTGTAAGTCTTATGATCATTTTACTTATGAATGTCAATTTAGAAATCATGCAAATCCCAATTTACCATGTTATCAAGATGATCATTATTATTCTAGTTGGGAAAATCAAAATTCTTTTTATGATGATTGCCATGATCATGTTTCTGTGCCATGCTTTGAGGATACTAAAAAATCTAGCTTAGAGACTATATTAGAAAGATTTATGGCTCATCAAGAAAAAAATATTGCTAAACAGAGACAAATCCTGACCGATCAAAGAAAGCAAATTGAGGATCCTAAGGGTTTAGTTAATCAAATTTTTTTTCAAGAAGAATCTTTGACTGCAAATACTGAATTGCTAGAAGCCCAGATTGCACAACATGCATGTTTATTTGAGTTTAATACTTAAAAGATTGAATTAGAAAATTCCCTTTGTGATTATGATTGTTTTGAGATAGAGCCTTATGTGAATATTAATAAATCTCATTATGATTTTGATGATTGTAAAATTGATTCACCTGATAATTTAATTGTGGAAAAGTTTGAGAAAATTGAAATTGAAAAACCTTCTTTTGATGATAATTCTGATTTTGATGTAAATTTATATATGGTTAAATCTAATGAGCATGATGAAGGTTCAAAAATTATAGACATTGATGAACCCCACTGTGATTTTGGTGATATTTTTGAAATTAATGATAAATCTCTTGTGGTTAACTCTGATTCTATTACTTCTTTTTCATATGATTCTGATTTTGACTCTTCTGATGATGAATTATTTGTGGGGAAACATGAGAAAATTAATTTTGAAGAGTCTCATCTTGACTTTAATGATGATTTTGAAATTGATAAATTGTTTAATGAAGTGCATGAAGAACCTGTAGATGATTTGAATATTGTGAAAATTGATGAATCTCACCATGTTGATATGTTGCCCATGTCTACTGTTGAATCTTGTGGTTTATCTGAAAAATTATGTTTGATGATCCAATACTTGATTCTTTTGATCAAAGTCCTTTTCTTATTACTATTGAAAATATTAATTTGAAGAAAGGACTCATGATTTTGCTTTTTGATAAACATAGGAAAATCATAAAGATTTCTTTGAGTGGATTTGAGAAGTATGAATTTAATTTCTGCATATTTAAGAAAGCCACTTTGATTGTGATTTATATGAATTTCTGGATTTTTGGATTAGTGGCTAAACTTTTAGGACAAAGAAAATGCAGAAAATTATTTGTTCTTTACTTTGGAACTGATTCACCTGCTTCACCATGATATTGATTTTTGGACAAGCTAATGACCTAAAAATTAGCGCTTCTTGGGAGGCAACACAAGCACTTTTGCTTAGTTTAGTTGCTTTTATTTAGTTAATTTTAAGGATTAATTTTTCTTTTTGTTTTGCAGGGAGAATAAATTTTTTACAAAATACGGCACTGCCGTAATCTTCTTTACGGTACCGTATTTTTGATCTGATTTCCACCGGAGAGTTTTTGGTATTTTACGGCACTATCGTAATATTGTTTACGATACCGTATTTTTGAGTCATTTTTAACCCGAAAGTTCTTTGTAAATTATGGCACTGCCGTAAAGCATTTCACGGTACCTGTATTTTAAAGCTGCCCTCTACTTATTGAGTATGTTTTCTAGCTGCGATTTTAAGAAACTGGGTTGGGAAAAAATTTTATCTCTTGCACCATCACGAAGTACTCATATTTGTCTATGATCTAGATTTTTTTTCTGAATTTTAAAGTCCATGGATCATTCTGAAACACATAGCAACTTTTCAATTCTGATTAATTTCTGCAGCAGTTTTTTCTGACTGTTCTAACTATCGCTTTCACTGCCACTTTTTAAGATGTTTCGGTGACGTGAAACCTAGATTTTTCACTTGGAATTGGAAGATCGTGTGTCATTCTACCTTGTGGATTAATTATTTTCATGAAAATATTTTCTGGTCATTCTTGGACACATAGCAACTTTTTGAATCTGATTAACTTTTATGCAGTTTGTGCAGTTTTTAATCTAAATAGCCTTCTTTCTGTTGATACCCTAAATTCCTGAAATATTTTGATCCTTCAATTTTCATATGTCTGAAAAGAACATATCTCATTCTATTACATCGTTCTGTCCATTTTCTATTTGGATCATTAATTTTATTCTAGGGTATGGCTACTTTTCATAAAAAATTCAAAAACCGCACAGTTTGCTTTCTACTAGTTATTGATTATTTTGCATCCAGATTCAGAAATCTTCAAGAGCAACTACCTTCCACCTCTAGCCACCACTGCATCTGCCTCTGACATCACTGTATCCTGCCGTCGACATTGGATTATACCATTTGCAGATTCTTACTTCTTTTGCTGCCTCTTATTCCATTTATTTTATTTATGCAGTAGAATATTCATTAGTGACTGATTTTCTATTTTTGCAGTGCTATCTCTTGCACTACCACCGACGATCTCACCTCCAGGACTGTGATCTCTAGCAGGCCACTAGAGATTACTCATTCTACTGTCGGCATCCTCATCATTGACAGCAGCTTTTCAGCTAGCCTTTGTTCACCCTCTGCTTCTTGCCTGCTCGACTCTTTCCACCGGCATCCTCTTTAGACCTCCGGCGACATCTCTGACTCTTTCTTGAGAAAATTATTTTTATCATTATTATTTTTAAAACTGTTTTTGATCTGAGCCTTATGTACCTTAAATTTTGCAGAAAATTTTTCAAAAGGCACATCTTTGGACCCAACTGCATTGCCCTGACAATGATTGAGCATGATCTATATAGTTTTGTGAGTATCACTTGCACTCTCTTATTAATGACTATTTCATATAGTGCATCTTTGACTTTATCATATTTATACTACTTATTGGTTTTCTCTTGAAAAATGATTTTATGGAACTCATTGTTTTGATGATGATATTATTCAAATGTGTTGTTAAAATTGATGAAAGCATATGATCCACTTTCTACTATATGATGGCATGATTTATTGATAAAATTTCTATTGATAAAATTTCTATTGATAAAATGTCTTCCTTGATGATGTGAGTATTTATACTTGTGATTAGAGAAAAACCCTATCATGTTAGATTTATTTAGTCAATGCATATCTATTTTTGAAATTCGACATTGGTTGGTGCATGAAATTTTGGGTAGATGTGTTATTTGATGAATAAGATCTAAAGGTGAAACTACTCCTTTAAATAAAATGAGCATATGAGTATGATTTGTGAATTGATATCAATTGATCAACCTAGTAGATGTTTAGTCTATTTTGCTATTTGTTAGAAAATAAGAATCCAAGATCCATAAAAATAGTGAGAGACGCCCCTACTTGGCACTATGTAAAATTGATAGTGGTACCGAAGACATGGGTTGAAGTCTATGCATGAAAAATAATGAAGTGAAAAATAATAAGACTCCTCTACTTGGCACGGTGTAAAATTGACAGTGGTACCGAAGACAAGAGTTGAAGTCAAAAATAAAAAGTGTGTATCTAAGTGGGTACATGCCATCTTCACAAAAACAAACAAAATACATAAATAAATAAATAAATAAAATCATGTGTGGAAAAAGATATTGGAAACCTAATTCCTGTAAACAAAAGCATGATAGATTTGAACTAAAAACTGGGTGAAATCATGAGATTGATAATTCTATTTATTATACAAGTTACAAAGTTTTATTTGATTGTTGTGGATCTACAGGGTTGAGTTCTAAGGATGATATCTTTATTTGAAGTTTTGTAAATCAATTGGTGGAATTTTTCATTGATAGGTTGTATTTTAGAAATTTATTGAGCATGAAAAGGTTAATCTTTTAATCAAGTTTTGATTTTTGCTTGAGGACAAGAAAAGTTTGAGCCTTATGTATTTTGATGACACCAAAATATATAGTGTATTTTGTATCATTCTATGTATCTTTTCATGCCAAATTGAGGATCTTTTACTTGCTCTTATGTTGAATCCATCAAATATTGCAAAGTCTACTTCTATTTTGGTTTCTCATGTTTTTCAGGCAAAAAGGCACTATTTAGGCGATTTGAAGTGAAATCAAATACATGGAAGAGTTACCATCATCAAAAGGAGATCACCCAAGAAATTTCACGCAAAATGGAGCAACTCAGCAAATTATGGCAGTGCCGTAATCCATTTTACAGTACTGTAATTTTAGACAGTACCGTAAAATCCGAGCCCTGCCGTATTTTGAAGAATTTTCGAACAGAAAGTTTTCCAGATTTTACGGCACTGCCGTAAACATTTTTACGGTACCGTATTGCAAAGCACTTCAAAACAGAGACTTTGCCTGATTTTACAGCACCACCGTAAAAGATTACACGGTACCGTATTTTCCGGATGATTTCGAACAAAGAGTTCAGCCGATTTTACGGCACTACCGTAAACTAGATTACGGTGCCGTATTCCCCAGACGACATCATAACAGAAGACTCGACCGATTTTACGGCAATGTCGTGAGCTATTACACTACCGTAATTCCTGTTTTGAATGCGACACCCAGGTCAATTTCCATGCCAGATTCTTGCGGAGATGATTGCGGATGATCCAGAGCTTTACATTCGATGCCGTAAGAAGCAACAAAGGAGTTTTGGAGGGGAGGATCACGCATAGATGGAAATCCCCAACTTTTATCCAGTATCGAGAGAGAAATCGCCAAAGAGGCGGCTAGGGTTTGGCCTCGTGCCGAGAGGCGTAGAGGGCACCTTAGGCCTTGATTTTCACGCAGAAGCTTTGCCTGGAGGAGAGGAAGACACCACAAAAGTTTCAGAGCGTTTGGAGTCTAATCGGAGGAGAAATCAACAAAACAGCGGTGACAGCACTGTTCATCGAAGCAAATTACGGCTGTAAACTGTTTTACAGTCGTGGTGTAAAGTTGTTTCTCCTTTCTTTTTGTTTTCAAATCACTCTGAGACTATGATTCATTGTATTTTTTCCTCCATGCAATCTTAGACATATTTTGGGACATAGGGTTTAATCCCTTTGATTTCTAATGATTAGATAATTCTTCTTTTTTTCGTCATGATAATCTTCGTTGTGATAATTCTACTTTTGTGATGAATTGTCTTTAACTTTCCATAGATCTATATTATTATCCATGTTTTAGAGTTTTCGCAATGAGACTGAAAGATGATTTGCTTGAGAACTTGGAACCCTAGAATTGCATGTTAGGATCCCTTCCTTAGGTTAGATCCAACTTGATCTGTTCTAGTAAATTAATTATCATGTTTAATAATATTAATCTAGGATTGAGTTATTGTGTCAAACGTACAGATCATGCACGAAAGTGAGGATCGGAACGTTGGAGAACCCTAGGTAGAACTTGTGTTGAGACTCAAATGCACGAAAGTGATCCTTGAGGCTCCACTTGTGATGATCAACTTAGAATTCGGATGCACGAAAGTGATCCTTGAGTTCTTTATTGATGGTTTACTTATCTGGAGTGTTGGGATAGATCTTGCGCGAAAGCGAGGATTGGTCCCTGCGTGATTGTCTGCACGAAAGTGAGATAATCCATTTATGAAGTAAATTATATCTTTATCATAGCAAGATTTGATTGACGAACCTTTTATTTATATCTTATCATTGAAATCAAGGTGGATGAAACCCTAGTCCCATGTTTGTCTCTCTGATTATCCTTCGTGTCAGATATACTGCTTACTTTCATCATATTCGGTTTACGTAGCTAGCGAGAAAATAATTATTTTGTAATTAACAATAAGGTCTCTATGGATCGATATTTTTATTACTTCAATAATTCCGTGCACTTGCGGAAACCTATCACTGACCCGTGGTGCTATCCTGGCCATAACCTTGTTGAAAAACCCTGCTATTTTCTTTGGATTAAATCTGGGTGTAGAATTGCTAAAAAACTCAAAGCTGCATTACTTTCAGCTTTATAAATTCTGATTTTTGAATGATTTCAGCCTGTTTCCTACGCTTGATCTCTATCAATATACAACACTTATAAGTGCAACCTTTGATGTGTTTGATTTTGATTTCCTTAAATGTTGAATTATGATTTTAAGTCCTGCACTTGATTCTGAAATTTTCAACCTGGTATTCAACTTTGTTGTCCATTTGACTTGTATAAAACTACAATCATCAGCTGTTATTATTTCCTGTGCATACATAGGCGGCAATTGCTTTGAATTCACCTTGATAACCTGCTTTCTCCATGCTGAATATGCTATTCTTGCACTGCTTATAAACGCTTTCAGCTTGTTCATTTGCTTGTTTAAACATGGTGCGTCACTTTCATCAAAGGGAATTAATAGCTAAAAGAGAACTTATCATTGATAGGGGTTATAAAATAATCACTCGTAGGCCTAGTTGCTTCACAACAAACACCTTGTGCAATGGATATCATAGTAGAGCCATTATTGATCATTAAGTCAAGTATAATGTTATATCCACTAGATCCCACGAAAAATTTGGCCTTACCTTAGAAAAACATGTTAATCCTTACATGATGACTTGGGATGACTCTACTATATCTGTAGTTGATTTTCAAAGCTTAGTCCCCATCACATTAGATAATATCAAAACTGAAATTTGGTGTGATGTTAGAGCTTAGAAGGTTTTGACATTTTATTAGGGGCAGAATTTATACATGACTATCAAGGGTATTATTTTAGCAAACCTTGGTGCTACAGCTTTATATATAAAGGGTTAGAACATATAATTTACCCCAAGGATAAAGACCAAACACAAGCTGAGATCTCTAACATTTGTGATAGGATGGGTAAACAAATTGAAGAGGTTATATGAGAGGTTAAGAGACTTATGCAGCAATCCTCACAAAAAGAGGCTGAGAGTTCAATCCCTTTAGGGCTTGAGCCAACCTTAGAGCATACTCTAGAGCTTAACCCAGGTCTTGATGAAGCCAATGATCCTGAAGAATCTCCTATACAAACATTAGATCTCATTGATCAAAACCAGGAGACAGAACTAGAAACAGAAATACGTTCCCCTAATTATACAAGTGAAGATGACATAGAGCCACAAGAGATAGAAAATGACCATGGACAAGCTGCGATAGTACCAAATCGAAACCTATCTCGCACAATGAACAACATTTGTCAACAACCCCCTCTTGATCCTTCTATGCTACCATCACCCTTGGACCCAAACCCTGAACTTGAACAAATCTCACCCTTGGAATCACTTGACTCTATTCCTAAGCTTACAGAAATAGAGAACATCACACCATTAGGGTTAATGGTTACTGATGAGAGTCCTCACCATTTGAACTGAAAGATAACCTTAGAAACTAATGAAGGAATGTGTGACCCATTGGTAGATTTTGACCAGGAACAAATTGGAATAACATCACTACAAGAGCAAGTAAATTGTCATCCTCTAAAACCATCTAGGCTGCCATCAAACTTGGCACATAAATCTGAACCTCAACCCACAATACCTTTTGGAACACCTCAGCCCATGCCCTCCACCCAAGAAGACATTCATGAGGAAAACATACAACACATTCTTGAGCTATCAGAACCTTTAGGGACTGAAACTAATAAGCAATTACTTAACACCTCTAAGGAATTAACCAACTACCATGATGATTTTAAAGTTGACTCTTGCTTTGATAAAACCATGACTATACATATGCTCCACATGGAATCATCCTTTGCTCTAAATGAGAAATTGAATGGTAAGGTTTTTCATGCGCATGATGTTGGTTTACTTCTTCCTGAGTAAGTCTCACAAAAAATAAGCTTAATGCCTACAATTTCATGCTCATTCCCTTCATATTCCCCTAAAATTGATAGCAATCATTGGATAATTTTGTGGCAGCTAATGGGGATTACTTTTAACATTCCTCCCGAACACCCACCAAGAAGAGAGACATGCCTATTGTTTTTACCGTTGTCTTTGGAAGCTTTTGAATGTATGCTCACATTTTCTTACCATGTTTACAAGTTACCCTCCCACAACAAAATTATGGTCCCACACTCACTTGGGAATTCTTATGACACTAGCATTGTTTACTTTATTATCTTGCAACATATTTCAACGTCACTTGACAAGCATCTTTACATTGATTTCATCATAAACATGGACTCATCCCATGCATGCAATGCCTATCTATATAGCTCCACATTTGTTTATCATGTTTTCAAGTCGTATATTGATAGGACACAAAAGAAAATATGTACTTTCAAATATTTGCCTTTTATTTGCAGGCATGGGGATGTTACAAGCGCAGAGAACAATTTGCATACATTGGGAAGGCCACCTGAACCACAATGGAGCCTCAACTTTAATTCTCCGGAGGAGAATTCTGCAACTCCCCGGAAAGCTGATGTAGGGGCAGGGAACTGAGACGATCTCTACACCCTTGGCCTACCACCGGAATCTCTACAAGCTTCAATTTTAATTCTCCGGAGGAGAATTCTTCACCACCAGAGATAGCTGATGTAGGGACATCTTCAAGGGTTTAATTATGCTTGACATCATTTTGAAAACTTGTTGCATTTTGATGCTTTGGGACTTGTTTAATTTTTGTATGTTGCAACATTCTCTTATTTTCAGCACTTGTTGTTATTGTTGGTAGTTAGTAATCTAGCCTGAGATTTATTTTGAAGTCTTTGTTTTTGTTTAGTGGATATAATAGGTTGTTTTAGCCTAGGTCTTATGCACACATGTATTGCACATGCAAGCACCTAGTTTACCAACGATATTATGACCTTGTCATGGTTCAATCATCATCAACCCAGCACCCAGTTCAAGTCAGCCCCAACTCAAGTCTGCCTAGCATCCAGCCCAATCAACATCAGCCCAACACCCAGTGCAAGTCAGCCCCATCTCAAGCCTGTCCAACACTCAGTTCACACTCAGCTTGTTCCAACATCCAGCATAAGACATCCTTTCAGCCCAACCGACACACGCCATACACGTCTGTTCCAACGACTACAAAGATCACATCAGCCTGCGCATCATCACAAAGCTTCAGCAAACAGCCTTATCCATCAATAGGATCGTCAGCCAGGAATGCCAAGGGTCACTAGAATGTAACGTTGGGAACTTAGGTTTTAAGCTTGCGCATGTCTCACTTTCACACTTTAGTCTGAAATATTTTGAACCTAAATTCCTGTGTTTGCGTTTGTGAGTTGAGCTTACTCCTCTTTGGGTTGAGCTTGCTCCCCTATGGTTACCATTCCTTCAATTATCTCCATGCCTCCATTGTCGACCATCCACACTCATTCATTCGAATAGCTACTGTTCCATTACCGAGGTCGAGTTTTCAATAAACCACACCAAGGATTGAAGCTAAACCGCATTGCAACAATCGTCATCAACCCTTAGGAATCAGAAGTCGAAGCTCCTTGCCTTGGAAGATCCAGAAGGGGTTCGGCACCCTTCCCTTAAGAGGGCCCTAGATGCATTCTCTCCATTCTATTTATCAATACCGCACTTACCATTTTCTGCTAGAGCTTCATACCTAAGATGATCTAGGGCATTAGGATTTCATCCTTCATCACCGCCCCTTGCTGATATAACATCTTCATATGTGAGAGCACTCCAAGAAGTTGCTGTGAGCAACCAAGGGGCGAGAGCAAGAGGACATTGGCGCATCTCTTCCATCAACCTAGCCGCAAGCCTTCTTTCCCTTTCTCCTCTTGGTGCAAGGAACTCTTGGGCTTGGCGGCTTCTCTCCATCCATCCTTTCTCCTTGGCGCATCTTGCTTGAAGGTGGCTGATAGGGCCTTGACGGCTGCTACTGCAAGTGCATGGTCTATCGCATAATAAAATAAGTATCGATCCCACGAGGACTAGGGTTCAAGTACTAACTGATCAGTCAATCAATAGCTAGGTTAACAATTAATGGAGAAATGGCTAATATCCTAGTGCAAGAGATTAAATTAAATCAAACTAAAATCAAGCAGAGCAGAGAGCAAAACAATCGGGGTTTTAAATCTATGAGAGAGAATCGGGGTATCGGGTTTCACCGCACTGAAACATGTAGAAATATTAAGGCTTGATGTTTTAATCAAGTTTTATCTAAGTTCTCAAGGTAATCCTTCCTAGGGTACAGACGCGCTCCCTCTCAGGACACGGTCCGGTATCTGACTTAACCCAAGTCTCCTACTCTCGTGGCTTACCCCGTTAAACGGATCCAATGGGTTATGTGAGGGATTAGGGTTCCTAGGGTGATTTTGAGTGCTCTCTTCAAACATGAATGAAAACATCCTAGACATGAATAAGAACAAAGATAAATAGAGAAATATATATATCAAGTCATAATATTCAACATTCATACAGTGAGCTATGCCCAAACCTCGAAAAGAGAGTTCACGCTATTATATACATCGTGAAATACATCAAATCTCTCACGCCAATGAATTCAAACCAAAGGGAAGGGTAGATCCTTGATGGAAGAAGGTCCAGCACAAAGATCCATGTCGGAAAGGAGGAAGAATCACGCCGGAACAGTGTTGTCGCCCAGAAAATTGCCCTGAAACCTTAGGTTGTCGCCCTTTTGCTTTGTTCTCCTCAATTTCTTGAACAAATCCAATGATTTTGGTCCCAAAACGTGCGTATGTAAGTTAGGAAGGTCTCCACCAAATTTCAGCAAATTTCGCTTCTAAAATAGAAAGTTATGGCTGAAAAACCGAGCATCTATCGTGCAGGATGCGGGACGATATACGGCCGTGCATGGATGCACGGCCATGCTCATGTACGGCTCAGTGACTGAGAAACTTACTCTTCATGTCTGTGCATGGATGCATGGCAATGCCCGTGAACATCTCATTGGAGCCTAGGATAGTCAGCTCATGCACAGCTGTGCATGGATGCACACCCATGGCTGTGCATTCTGTAGAGGGCTTTGTTTGTTCTGAAATTTGGCGTGTAGCTTCGTCTCTTCATGAGGAATCGTCCCATGTCTTTAGATCCTCCAAATTCTACCAATTTTAGGGTGAAATCCCTATATTTCAATAAAACATAGGAAAAGTGAAGACTCTAAAGAATATTGAGCATTTAAGTAAATAATTGAGACGAAACATGCAATTTACTCCAAGATAATAGTAAAATTAAGCCACAATATATCATATATTTGCATCTCATCAGTGGCGCAAGCATAGAGAAAGGACCCCAAAGGCTTAGATTTTCTTCCCGAGGCAAGCACCAGGATTGGAAGAAGAGGACTCGAGGATCCGTGTGTGTGAGATTGCAGAGGGTGCACACTTGGACACCTACCTCGACATTGCTTCGCATCTTGCTCTTAGGTACTTTCTCCTCTCATCATGTCGACCCCCTTGCAAGAATTGATCCATTGGGTTTTTGGGACCTGCCTATTTCGGGAATATGCTTCCACTTTGTCATGTAATGCTTGTAAAAATTTTAAAATATCCCCAGGGTTTCCCAACAGTAGTATATAGTTACTTGCGAGCCTCGAACGTTGTTTTCTATGCTTTTTGTATGCTCACATGTCATGTAGATTTTCAAAAATTATATATGCATGGCGCACGGTTTTTCTAAATAGGAAAAATTGTAGGTCTTTTGTTCCTTATCTCTTGTGGATCTTTGCCTTCTTCACATGGTGGGATAGACCCATTAGTGGAAGAAACAATTTCTCCTCTCATGGTGGGATAGACCCATCATGAGAGACTTGATAAGATTATGCAGGGCATGGACTGGGTGATTGCCCTAATCTTAGCAATGAGTATGTCTCTTGTAGACTCCTGAGAGAAACAAAGAACTAAAGATTTGTGATAAGAGGTGAAGGAAGAGAGACATGTTTTAATAAAAATTAAAATTTTAGATTTTATGTTTTTCATGAGCATATAGAATTGCATGAGATAGTGCCTTGTTTGTGCATGATATTGTGGTCACATGTCAAGCCTCTTGCATGCATGTGATGTACTCTTGTGAGGCTTGTGTGCCACCTTTTACTTTTGTTTCGTAAATTACATGAAGAAGATTAGGGATGCATCCTTCCTTGATGTATCTTGGCGCATGTATGCTTGAAGCTTACGCACCTTGCTTGGTGGCGCAACATGCTTCAAGCTTGGTGGCGTATCCATACTAGTTGCACAAGTAGGGCTTGGCCGAGCCTCATGGCTTGAGGGCTATCCCTCTTGGCTCTTGTATGTTGGCGCATCTTCCTTGGAGGAGGCACCATGGCATTGGCCGAACCTATGGGGTAGCTTCTAGGGTTTCCCTGTTGGTGTATATGCCCTGCAGACCAATGTATGGACATGGTTAGGCATTGTTTGAATGTACTTTGATAGAACTATTGTTCTTTATAGAGGCATGGTTGTTATTATGCAGACTTCTCTACCTGCATTGATGTATTGAGTTGCATATATAATGTCCCAGGAGTTTGGATTGGATCCATTCTCACAAGCTATCCCCAGTCAAGGTACCTTAGCAGATATGGGACAGCTTTGGTACATGTGAGACTGGTGTATGGGCTGGTTAGGTGCAGGGCACAGTAATGCAGACATACAGGTGCATTGGATGCACTGGAGTGATCCACCGTGAGGATTGACTTGTCTAGTCAACAAGTCAATCTCACATGTAAGAGGTTTGCATTGATCCTTAGACTTGAGGTATTCATGTCTAGATTTGATGATAGGTATTCTTTGATACAGTCTTACGTCTCTCCGTAATTGGGAGACCAAAACGACTATCATTGGGCATGTCATAAGTCACGTAGAGACATGAATGACCAATAGTAGGATTTGCCCCTTCCTTCAGAGGAAGCAT
>CM050445.1:24194034-24209097 GCA_027562315.1 Costus pulverulentus | reverse complement strand
ATGTGTTGCTAGATACCCCTCACTACTTATGATGTTTACATCATTGCCATCGTCATATGGATCCTACGGGGTCACACGCAATAGACTCTTGACATTGCTTTAATCAGAGGCCTTAGGATCAAGCTATTGGATAACTTGGATCCATTTGGAAGATTTCATCAGCGCCAATGGGCCTAATGAGTTGGAAGAAAGTTATTGGAGCCAAACTTCATTTTTGGCAGGTTGACCCGAAATTGACCTAGATTGGTCACATTTGGATTAGGGTTGCATTGGATTGGATCCAATGGCTTAATCAACCCATATCATGAAGTTTGGGCTAGCTCATTATCCAATGAGGCCCAATAATTAGTTATCATAAAGAGGGAATTAGCTTAAAAGGGTATAATGGGGAGAAATCTCACCCCATTGGCGCCTAGGGGCATAATGGGGTGAGGGAGGCGCCTTTGCTTCATTATGGAAGTAAAGGACACCTAGCCCTTCTTCCTTGGATGGAATACTTGCCTCTAAGGCAAGTCTTGGGGCTAATATGGCTTGATAACTTTTATGGGAAGTTCCTAGGCGCATATGGATATGGGGAAGAGGTATAAGGTAATATCTTGGAGACTTACCTTACCTCAAACCCTAATTTCTCCCAAGACACCACCCTAGCCGAATTCCTCTTGCTTGTTACGCCTAGCCCTTCTCCTTGGATGGAATGCATGCCTCTAAGGCATGTCTTGGGCTGATATGGCCATTGGGCAAATTAGGATAAGTTGAATGAGGTTTATGGTAAAGTCTTGGAGACTTTCCATACCTCAAGACTCCTTTATCCTAGCCGCCCACTTGGCATGATCCTAGCCATTGCCCTAACCGCCCCTTGTCCTATTAATAGGACCCTTGCCGCCCCTCTTGTGAGTTGTTGATCGTGTGGACAACATCTTGAAGGGGTGACATATCTCTTGGAGAGACTTGGAGTGCAAGGGCTGAAGAGTAACTAAGGCTTGGTGCAAACCTCTTCCTTGGAGCCGAAAGTTCTTCCTTTCCTTCTCTTCTTGGCGCAAGGACTCTTAGTGCTTGGTGGCATCTCCTTGTCACAAGCTCTCTCCCTCCCTTGGCCATAGGCGCGTCTTGCTTGAAGGTGGCGCAAGCAATGAAAAAGAAGGAAGCAACTTGGCGGCATCATCTTCCTCCTCATCCCCTCCTTGGCGCATATTCTCTTAAAGGTGGCGCAAGTGAGGTGAAGGCTTGATTCTCTTCCCGAGGCTAGCACCAAGCGTGGAAGGGAGCAACGATCAAGGAGTTGACGCGTGGATACTTGTAGAGGACGAGCACTTGAGCATCTTCAACTTGGCACCTTCATCCTAACAAGCAATAAAGGTACTAACCCTAACACATCCTTGTGTTCTCTCTCTCGGATGGATCCTTTGGAAAGGAATGTGTTTCGGGTGTAATGCTTATTCCGCTACGTCCTGGGATTGCAAAATTTTAAATTACACCCGGCATTTCCTAACAGTGGTATTAGAGGTACTTGCGAGAAACACAAGGTGTATGTTTGCTTGTATGAAAAATTTTTTGAAAAACTTTTCTTCTATCCATGCGCGTTTCACGTAGAAAGCGTTTTCATCCGAACCTCTCTTCTCATCTTTGTGGCCGAAACTTGGATTTTGTTTATGGTTGATTTAAGACCAAAGGCGCACGTGGTTTTGTCAAGTAGGATGGGCATTATGTCTTCAGATTGGCCGGGTCTCTTGATCTGACAAAACTGCCAGACGATAGGGTCTATGAAATCATCCTGGAACTTGATCTAAATTTTAGCATAAATTTTGATAAGAGAGTGTTTTGGATGATGTTGGCGCATAAGGTGCTAAAATTTGATTTATCCAGATTTTCAAATTTTACATGCGCCACTTGATTGGGTTGATATGGTCATAGAGAGTGCCCTCCTGTGTTGTGATGTGGAAGCATGTTTCCACTTGTGATGAATGCTTGTAAAATTTCTTTCCACCTGCGTGTGGTTCTCTCCCTATCTTGTTGTAAAGAATTTTTCATCTTCTTTAGAATAGATGTAGAATTATAAGAAAGGTTAAGGCTTCATCTTGACAACAAGAAGTCCTCTTCAATCGGAGTCAGAAGTAGCGCCAGCTTTGGAAGCATGGTGATGGACTTGCGGCTAAAGGAAGGACACATGCTTTCGGCTTCTGGCATGGGCTGATTTGCTTTAGGGACTCGCAACCCTTGGATGCACGATAACATGTCACATGGCTCGTGACAAGTTATGTGTATGAAAAGGGCTATGACCATATCGATCAAACTAGCATGCCTGTGATGGTTTATTATTTTGTCCATAGCATGCCTGTGATGATTTTCCTTTGCTGCCAAAACCATAGGAAAACTGCATGCTAGAAAAGAATAAAATAAACATGCAAAATTCTCATTGAAATATCAAGTCAATAGCCTTCTAACGCGTAGCCCTCATCAAGCTATCGATCGGTGGTGTTGTGAACTGTTTCCCACCCTCGTGGGACACACCCACTTATCTTTAGGAGGTGTGCGGTGACAATGATTTCCCCAGTCCAGTTTTAACCTGGGCGTGCCTTCGCAAGGTAATTCGTTGGCCCTGGGCATAACGGTTAGGACCAGACTTGACTAGTTTTTCATATATCACATACATGATAAATCACTAGAGGTAGTTGTTGAGAGGATAAGGTTCTGTGTTGTATCCAACCCTCGCTGGACACAGGGCGCCTAGTCTGTCTTAACTAAGAGGAGTTGTGCACGGCACAATTGGCTGGCATGCCTACCTAAGGAAACATGGGACTCTCTGTGCATCTCAACTCACCCTCGTGAGTCACGGAGACCTCGTGTGAAATTAGGATCCTACTCACTTATTTCTATGTTGAGTTTCAGAGTTCTCAACTTGTTCTTGGAAATGGTGGGAGTATAGCATTTAAGTTAAAGTCCTTGTTAAATGCTTTATCATAGTACTTATTTTTCTGATTTGCTTGTTGTAGATGACATCTCCTGATCTAAGATCGAAACTTTATAAAAACAAACTAGATGGGACAAATTGGACAAAATGGTTCAAAATTTTGTCCAAGATACTGGAACCAGAAAATAAGGTGCATCTTCTTGAAAGACCTCCAACCCAGCCCAGTGTGTATTTCACTACTGTGTGGGAGTGGAATGTCTATCCTGAACATTGTGAAGATAACGAACAGTACACTGCTCTTGTCTTAGAGTGCATGACCCCAGAGGTCAAGATTGAGTGTGATGAGATGGGGATTTATGACCTCATCATACATCTCAAAGGTCTCTTCACACCATGCTCTGTAGACAATGATCAGGAGAGTTCTGTTGGATCTTCAGAGTGTATGCCTATATCTGAGAAAAACCGTGGTTCTGTATCTTCGAAGCTAATACTTCGGAAGACTGGGAATGCATGGGTATTTCGAAGAGGATTAATGGCCAAGAAGAGCATGGCAAAGAAGAAGGGATGTAATCCATCCGCTTCAGGTATTGTGTTACCAAGGTCTTTTGTCTACTTTTGTTCATGGTTATTGGGTACCGCATGTGAGGCTCACATATGTTTTACATGTGCAGGAGCTCAAAAGAAGTAGGACGATGAGGCTAGATGGGATCGACTCTCGGGTCAGGGACGGAGCATTGGATGCTGCTGTTGATATCATCTCAATGCCTTGAAGACTTTATCTAGAACTTTGCTATTATGTATCAGCTTATGTATTAGAACATCATTCCTTTTGGAAAGGATTTCAGTTTGAAATAATATATATGATACTTTTCTTTCTAACTGAGGTGTTCTATTGAAGTGATACAGTTGATAATAGTTTGTGGCTCTATATATATAACACAATATCAGATCCATTGATTCAATTGACACCCTCTTATAGCATTGTCTCTTGAACCATAGAACAATAGTCACATCCAAAGGTCCATGGACTATTGGGATCATTATCCTTTCAGGATTATGATACATGTGTGTCTAGTTCAAAGGAACAATGTGACAGATGCTGCCTTCACCGTAAAGGGTGGACGGATTAGTGGCTTGTTGGATCTATTATACAGCAATGTGTGTGGACCCATGTAAACAAGCACTAAGTAGTGTTGTATACTTCATTAGGAATGGATATGCTTTATCCAACCCAAGTACTTTGGAGAAATCCAAGAAGTTCAAAATGAAGTATAGGATCAAATTGGAGGATCTATTAAAGCACTTTGATTAGATCAAGGTGATTAGTGGAAAATTTAATGAATTTCAAGGAAAGAAAGAGAAACACATTGGATGTGGTTCCATCCTTGAATGGTCATGAAAATATACTACTATGATGCCATGCAAACAAATATACTGCCACTCCACAAGAAAGTGTCTAAGGTAGCTTTTGAGATGCGAACTGCAAATATCCCATTCCTTCAATGGAATTGGGAATGTAATATGCAGTGATCTCAAAAATATAGTTTTATGGGGCACTGAAGAGTGCTAATTCTATCCCGAAGAGAACAAACTAATTGTTGCTCAGATAGCTGTCTCTCTTGAGAAAATATTTCTTTTGAAAGAAGCTAGTGGGAGTAGATTGATTGGGACAAGGTCTAGAATCAACCACAATATAATTAGACACAGATGGAGAGTAGAATCTCACATACAGTTTGAAAGTCAACCTGAGGTTCAAGTAACACAGGAACCACATAAGTCTGGATCGATTCAATATGCTGGGCATGACAAATTTTTCATCAAGACTTATGAGGAAATAGAAGCGGTCGATGGACCAGATTCCAAGAAATGGCTAAGGGCCATGAGAACCCAAAATGGACTCCATGTCTGCTGATCAAGTCTGGGACTTGGTTGAGCCGCCAAAGGGGTTATACCCACAGGCTGTAAATAAATCTTCTAGGAAGATAGACATGGAAGGTAATATTGTTACCTTGAAATGCAAGCTAGTGAACAGAAATTTCAGGCAAATCCACTGGGTGGATAGTGATAAAATTTTTTACCGATAGCTGAATTTTAAATCCATTAGGAATCTGCTTGTTATAATTGCACGATCAATTATGGCGTGTTGTTATGAAAACTACCTTTCTTACATGGACGTCTGAAAAGATATTTGTAAGGAAACAGACAAAAGGTTTTCATATCAAGGCCATAAAGACATGCATGGTGTTATGCAAGCATGTTTAAAAGAGCCTGTGTTTACGGGAAGATCAGTGGGAGCACCTTAATAGAATTTCTTGTTCTAAGATGATTGATGATATTCTCCTCACATGGAATGACATCTCAGCTCTTCACATGGTGAATAAAAGACTTGAGATGTATTTCGAGAAGAATAGTCTAGGGAATGATGCCTACATCCTAGGCAAGAGGATCTATAAATAGAGATCCAAGAAAGTCATTACCCTTTAGTCAATCTATGTTCATCCAAGAGTTTCTGGAGAGGTTTATGTTGGATGATTCCAAATATTGATACCTTCCAGAGAGATATGGTCTGACTCTCATGAGGATGTTGTGTCCTATAACACAGCTAGAGAGAAATAACATGGGTCTAAAATCCTGATACATGGTGTATAGGATGGATCATGTTTTGAGTAATGTTCACAAGACCATTTGTGGCAAGTGCTTGGAGCATGGCCAATAAGTTTCAATGAGATCCTAGTGTTTGACACTAGATAGCTGTGAAAGGAATCCTTACATATACTTGGGAAGTATAAAGGATTAAGGTCTAGTCCATAATAGACAGGAAGAATTTTGTGTACAGGGGTACACTGATAGTTCGTTCCAGTCTAATAACTGTTGATCACAGCCAGGATTTTCGCTTTGCCTTGTTGTGGTGTTGTGTGCTGGAAGAGTATTAGACAAACCACAATGGCAAAATTCTACAATTAAGGCTGAGTACATTGCAGCTTCTTAAGGCAGCTAAGGAAGCAGCTTCATTCATTTGAACTTGATTTAGTCCCTGGTGCTTGATGGTCCAGTATAATTCTTACTGGGGCCGCAAGCATGTGCAAAGGAACTTAGTACTCAAGTATGTACTGCAGCGATATCATTTGATCTTGGAGATCATGGATAAAATGATGATTCAAATTAGTTAAAATAAACACAGATAGCAATCTAGAAAAACCCACGGACATAGCCTCTGGCGCAGCGGAAGCTAAATAAGTCATACTAGAGACATAAGGACTGATAAACATCAGTTGCCCTTGGTCTTAGTGCAAGTGGGAGATTGTTAGTGTATATGCCCTGCAGATCAATGTATGGACATGGTCAGGCATTGTTTGAATATACTTTGATAGAACTATTGTTCTTTATAGAGGCATGGTCGTTATTATGCAGACTTCTCTATCTGCATTGATGTATTGAGTTGCATATATAATGTCCCAGGAGTTTGGATTGGATCCATTCTCACAAGCTATCCCCAGTCAAGGTACCTTAGCAGATATGGGACAGCTTTGGTACATGTGAGACTGGTGTATGGGCTGGTTAGGTGCAGGGCACGGTGACGCAGACATACAGGTGCATTGGATGCACTGGAGTGATCCACCGTGAGGATTGACTTGTCTAGTCAACAAGTCAATCTCACATGCAAGAGGTTTGCATTGATCCTTAGACTTGAGGTATTCATGTCTATATTTGATGATAGGTATGCTTTGATACAGTCTTACATCTCTCCGTAATTGGGAGACCAAAACGACTATCATTGGGCATGTCATAAGTCACGTAGAGACATGAATGACCAATAGTAGGATTTGCCCCTTCCTTCAGAGGAAGCATGATATCCACTTAGGGGCACCCCACCTTATTGGTGCATGACAAGAATGTGTGGCCACACTAGTTAAGTCATGACCAATGCATTGGATTGATAAACTTGAGACTAATCCAGTGGCAGGATATCAGTTTAGGCAAAGGGATCTATAATGCAATGGGAAGTTAGTGGAAGGAAGTTTGACTTGGACAAGGTCCAAGTGCAAGCACAAAATGCAGAGATGGAACCTGAGCCACCTGCAATAGTTGCTGGGCAACCAGAGGCTCAAACACAGGTCCTACGTAGGTTTGAGAGGATTTATCGTGCACCTGAGAGGTATGGGTCGATGCTGACCCAACATGACAGGATCTTCATCATTGAGGATGAGCCCAGGACCTATGATGAGACGGTCACTAAACCGAATTCCGAGAAATGGCTTGAGGCCATGTAATCTGAGATGGATTCCATGTCGGCTAACCAAGTTTGGGATTTGGTTGAGCTGCCTGATGGGGTAAAACCCATAAGGTGTAAGTGGGTCTTCAAATGGAAGACTGACATGGATGGCAACATAGTTACCTATAATGGTAGACTTGTGGCTAAAGGATTTAGACAGGTCCACGGGGTGGACTATGATGAAACCTTCTCACCAGTTGCCATGATTAAATCCATTCGGATTCTGCTTGCTATAGCTGCATATCATGACTATGAGATATGGCAGATGGATGTTAAGACAACATTCCTGAACGGGAAGCTGATAGAGGATGTGTATATGACACAACTTGATGGTTTCATCCATCCTGCAGAGGCCCATAAGGTCTACAGGCTAAAGAAATCCATTTATGGATTAAATCAAGCATCTTGAAGTTGGAATCTTCAGTTTGATGAGGTAGTAAGAGATTATGGCTTTATCAAAAGTGAAGATGACGCCTATGTATACAGAACATTCAGTGGGAGTTTGGTGACTTTTCTGGTCTTGTATGTCGATGACATACTACTTATCAGAAACGACATCCCTAGTCTTCAGTCTGTGAAGCCATGGTTGGGAAAGTGTTTCGAGATGAAGGACAAAGGGGAGGCCGCCTATATCCTAGCCGTGAGATTCTACCGAGATAGATCTAAGAGGCTCCCAGCCCTTAGCCAGATTACCTACATTGATAAGGTCCTGGAGAGATTCAAGTTGGAGCAGTCCAAAAAGGGATACCTTCAAGTGAGACATGGTCTTACTCTCTCAAAGAGCCAGTGTCCCGCCACACAGGCTGAGAGAGATGACATGAGTCGAGTGCCCTATGCTATGGTAGTAGGTTCAATCGCATATGCGATGTTGTGTACTAGAACAGATGTGGCTTATGCTTTGAGGATAACCAGCCGATACCAATCCAATCCAGGTCTGCAGCACAGGGTGGCTGTAAAGAACATCCTAATGTATCTGAGAATAACTAAGGATTTGTTCTTCATCTATGGGGGACAAGAAGAGCTTAGTGTTTAGGGCTACACTGATGTGACATTCTAGTCTGACCCTAACAACTTCAGATCATAGGTAGGCTGTGTTCAAGA
Organism: Costus pulverulentus; assembly: GCA_027562315.1. Taxonomy (NCBI): domain Eukaryota; kingdom Viridiplantae; phylum Streptophyta; class Magnoliopsida; order Zingiberales; family Costaceae; genus Costus; species Costus pulverulentus. The sequence continues at coordinate 24,200,815 of CM050445.1, read as the reverse complement.
TGAATAGAAGCGTTGTTTGCTAGAAAAGCTTCAAGCAATCCACCATTGCTGATTCTACAACTGATGGGGGTAGAAACCACAAGCCACGAAAATACAAATGGAGTCTACAAGTGCCATAGACGAAGACTCAGAGGTTCACAAATAAGCTAGCAAGCTAAATCGTGAAGCTAGCTCAAAATAATGGTAGAACTACTTCAATCACTCAATAAACTCAAGAGATTCAAGCTTAATAAAGATGTGCCAGCCAAATCCAAGATGTGCCATTAATCTGCCAGCCAATCCATCCATATGAAGATGCACCAGCTTCAAATCAAACCATCAAAGATTGTATCAAGCGCACGCTGCAAATAATAGAAATTTGCAACGTCACATAGCAGCCAACAAGGAAAGCTCAACGTGCAGCCACCTTCAATGCCTCTCCTACGCACCAACAAGGAAAGAGCAACGTCTCTCTACAGCAATCGGAGGAAGCTTCAACGCCATCTCTGCAGCCGCTCAAAGAAGGAAACATCAACGTCTCCAAGCTCCAACGTTCACCTTCAAAGCTTCAGCCTATATGTATCTCTTCACGCATGCATCTTTGTAATCGAATTTGATGAATGAAATAGTTTTTTTCTTCCAATGGAATCGGATATCTCCTATCCTCTTCCACTTTGAGGTGCTTGTGTCACCTAGCTTTGTCTTCTTCCCTCTTCTCTGATCTCTTCTTCAACCCCTAATCCTCCTGCTCTAATTGCAATCATCCGCACGCTTCAGCCATCTCCAGATTTTCTAAATCTTTGTGATCACGTTGCCAACGATCCGCCGGTCTGATCCTCACAAGATTTTGCACATCACTCTTCCTCTCCATGATGAGTCTTCAGCCGCCGGCATCCGCTAATCCTCCCGTCCGATCACCGGAATCAAACTTCCGTTCGAATCCCATGTTCTCGCCAACCTTCCGCCCTAGTTCCGTCTTCCAACACCGTTCTCCTCCGACCGGACACCATTCGCCCTCAAACTCTATCCACCACTTCGCCATCGACAGACGAAACTCCAATCATAACAGGTCTGGCGATCGTGGACCACCGGATGAACGCCACCCAACTCTGCTCTCCGATCGTGTTTCCCTGTTTCCGCCATGCTCGCGCCTCAGACCCGCCTTCCAGCATCGTTCCCCTCCGGCCGGCCATCATTCATCCCCAAACTCTGGCCACAACCTCTCCTCTACCATAGCAACCTCCAATCATAGTAGGTTTGGATTTGGTGCACCAGGTGACAAATGGCAACGACCAACGCCGACGCCCCTGCTCCGCTCGCACACGTCCCCTGTTTTAGATCTTCCCTCTTGCTTGTCTTCCCTCTTGCTTGTCTGCTGTTTAACTTGATTAGCCTTATTGACGCAGAATTTTAGCGTGCTTGGACAGGCATCCATCTCTGATATTTGATGCTAATAGAAAGATCAAATCCTCTTCTACCATTTTGATTATTTGGGGAGAGCCCATAATCAGCAGATCATCCTAAACCCCCTAGCAACTTTTGATATCTGATACATTCCTGCACCTGTTTTAAAACTAATCTTATTAGTATTTTTTGTGCAGGTATTTTAAGCAATTAGTGGAGCAAAAGTCCAGATCCTTGATAAGAATACAAAGAACACACTTTGTTCTACATGCAGGTTTAATTAGTTTGAATTTTGGATCACTGGATTCTCTTGCAACATATAGCTACTTTTTGTAAATGATTAAAGTCACCCTGAAATTCTAATCGCTATTTTTTGGTTGTTTTATGAACTTTGATCTTTATTTTGAAAATCAAAGAAATACATCTATCCTTATTTCAGCTATGCTCATCACGTGTCTCCACCCCACATCAGTTTGGTATCAGAGCAGGCAAGTGGTCAACTCTTGTCTGCCCACACGATCCCGTCTTTACTCTTTGCATTTAAAAAAAAATCATTCTTAGTTTTTGCTTTCATGTTTAGTTGTTTACTACTTTTGCATGTTAGTTAAGTTGTTTGCTCTTTATTGGTTAAAAAAATTTTTATTGCTTGCATTGAAAACAATTTGTCAAAGAAAACTCCAATTGGATTTTTTTCAAAGCTCTAATCAATTCTGCACACTACTGCATCTTCTCGCAACTTTTGATTAGACTTTCTTAATTCTGCACAACTAAGATTTCTGAGTTGATTCAAGCTTCTAAATTATGGATATTGTTGAATGACTTTTTGAACTTACAGCTAGTATCAATGTTTAATCTGCTTAGAACCTTTAAGTGCTGAGTTTTGGTTCTGTAATTTGATTTCCTGCATGCTGAGTTCTTTTCTAAGTTTTGCCCAACTAAAATCTAGTTTTCAGCCCTTCTGAAACTGAAATTTTCAGCCTGCTTACTGCACTTAATCTCTGTCAAACTGCAGCTTGGATAACACTAGCATATTTCAGTTTACAACACCCATAAGTGCAGATATTGATGCATTGATTATGACTCTAAATTCTGCACTTGAATGCTTAATGTTTTCCAATCTGTTTCAGCTTGGTTTCTGTGCTTAACCTGTATCAAGTTGTAGTCTTCAACTAGCATACTTTCTGCACATACATATGCTGCAATTATTTTGGAGTGACCTTCATATACAGTTCTCTACATGCTGAAATATTATTTCTGCACTGCACTTAAACAATAGTCATTTCCAGCGTTAATTTTCCTATTTATCATCATGCGTCAGTTCCAACAATGGGATTTAATACCAAAAAGAGAACTTATAATTGATAGGGGTTATAAGGTAATCACCCATAGGCCTAGTTGCTTCACAACTTACACCTTGTGCAATGGATACCATAGTAAACCTGTTATTGATCATCAAGTCAAGTATAATGTTATATCCATTAGATCTCTTGAACAATTTGGCCTTACCATAGAGAAAAGTCCTAGTCCTTACTACATAACATGGGATGATTTGACTATAACTTTAGTTGACTTTCAATGCTTAGTTCCCATTATGTTAGACAATATCAAAACTGAAATTTGGTGTGATGTGATAAGTTTAGAAGGCTTTGACATTTTATTAGGAGAAGAATTCATGCATTATTTTCAAGGATATTATTATAGCAAACCTTGGTGTTATAGTTTTACTCAAAATGGTTTGCAACACATAATCTACCCTAGGAACAAAGAACCAATGCATGTTAAAACCCATAAACAAATTGGTGAACTTCAACAAAGGCTCAAGCCTAAAGAACAAACTTTAGAGCCTACCATAGAATCTAAAACAAGTATAGATGAGACTTTTGAAATTCAAGAGGCAAGCCATGTTGAGCCAAGCCTTCAAGTAGAACCAACACCTTTACCTTGAACTTTAGGGTCCATACCCTTATGTTCTGAACTTGAGCTTAGCAGTACTATTAGAGAGCCTAAAGTTGAACCCAAACCCATAGGTCTTCTTGAACCTGATTTTGAACCTAAGTTGGAACCTTTTGAGCTTGACCTCGATCCTAATCCCCAACCCTTAGGAACACCCCAAGACTTACAAAATTTCTCTGAGCACCCAATGATCCTTGAATCTTGCCTCTTAGGTCCCTCTACCCACACCCATAAACCACCATTAGAGTCCACTCAAACTAAAATAATTGAACATAATTATGCTCTCTCTAATTTTCAAATTGAGCATATTGATTTCATTATTCCAAGCTACTTAGATGCTAGAATCCCTTATTTCAAGTTTACTAATGAATATGGCCGAGAAAGGGACTTCAATGCAGGTATCCCTGACTTGCAGCTTGGACAATGCAGATTGACTCTTGCCCCTCCAGAACTTCTTCACCACCGCAATAACAATTATTCGGGGAAGAATTTTTTTCACTCGGGGAGAATTGATGGGGGTAGAAACCACAAGCCATGAAAATACAAATGGAGTCTACAAGTGCCCTAGATGAAGACTCGAAGGTTCACAAATAAGCTAGCAAGCTAAATTGTGAAGCTAGCTCAAAATAATGGTAGAACTACTTCAATCACTCAATAAACTCAAGAGATTCAAGCTTAATAAAGATGCGCCAGCCCAATCCAACATGCGCCATTAATCAGCCAGCCAATCCAGCAATATGAAGATGCTCCAGCTTCAAATCAAACCATCAAAGATTGTATCAAGCGCACGCTGCAAATAATAGAAACTTGCAACGTCACATAGCAGCCAACAAGGAAAGCTCAACGTGCAGCCACCTTCAATGCCTCTCCTTTGCACCAACAAGGAAAGAACAATGTCTCTCTACAGCAGTCAGAGGAAGCTTCAACACCATCTCTGCAGTCGCTCAAAGAAGGAAACATCAACGTCTCTAAGCTCCAACGTTCACCTTCAAAGCTTCAGCCTATATGTATCTCTTCACGCATGCATGTTTGTAATCGAATTTGATGAATGACATAGTTTTTTTCTTCCAATGGAATCGGATGTCTCCTATCCTCTTCCACTCTGAGGTGCTTGTGTCACCTAGCTTTCCCTTCTTCCCTCTTCCCTGATCTCTTCTTCAACCCCTAATCCTCCTGCTCCGATTGCAATCATCCGCACGCTTCAGCTATCTCCAGATTTTCTGAATCTTTGTGATCACGCTGCCAACGATCCGCCGGTCTGATCCTCACAAGATTTTGCACATCACTCTTCCTCTCCAAGATGAGTCTTCAACCACCGGAATATGCAAATCCTCCCGTCTGATCACTGGAATCGAATGTTCGTTCGAATCCCCTGTTCTCGCCAACCTTCCACCCAAGTTCCGTCTTCTAGCACCATTCTCCTCCGACCGGCCGCCAATCGCCCACAAACTCTGTCCACCACTTCACCATCGATAGACGAACCTCCAATTATAACTAGTCCGGCGATCGTGGACCACTGGACAAACGCCGCCCAACTCTGCTCTCCGATCGTGTTTTCCTGTTTCCGCCATGCTCCCGCCTCAGACCCGCCTTCCAGCATCGTTCTCCTCCGGCCGGCCATCATTCTTCCCCAAACTCCGGCCACAACCTCTCCTCTTCCATAACTACCTCCAATCATAGCAGGTTTGGATTTGGAGCACCAGGTGACAAACGGCAACAACGAATGCCGACGCCCCTGCTCCGCTCGCACACGTCCCCTGTTTTAGATCTTCCCTCTTGCTTGTCTGCTGTTTAACTTGATTAGCCTTATTGACGCAGAATTTTAGTGTGCTTGGACAGGCATCCATCTCTGATGTTTGATGCTAATAGAAAGATCAAATCCTCTTCTACCATTTCGATTATTTGGGGAGAGCCCATAATCAACAGATCATCCTAAACCCCCTAGCAACTTTTGATATCTGATACATTCCTGCACCTGTTTTAAAACTAATCTTATTAGTATTTTTTGTGCAGGTATTTTAAGCAATCGGTGGAGAAAAAGTCCAGATCCTTGATAAGAATACGAAGAACACACTTTGTTCTACATGCAGGTTTAATTGGATTAAATTTTGGATCACTGCATTCTCCTGCAACATATAGCTACTTTTTGTAAATGATTAAAGTCGCCCTGAAATTCTGATCGTTATTTTTTCGCTGTTTTATGAACTTTGAAAAGGAATACATCTATCCTTATTTAGGCTGTGCTCATCACGTGTCTCCACCCCACATCAACAATCGAGGCTGGGTATGTTGCCGCTTCTGAGGCAGTCAAAGAAGTCGTTTGGATAAGAAAGTTCATTTTTGATCTTCAGGTGGTTCCAACTACTGTAGATCCCATTGAGCTCTATTGTGAGAACATTGGGGCAATAGCATAGGCAAAGGAACCACTGTCTCATTAAAAGTCCAAACACATACTCAGGATATTTCACTGAAGAGTCCCCTTCAAGGGGGAGCGCAAGGAGATGAAACCCTAAAGTAAGGGGCGCATGTAATATTTCTAGGGAATTCATCATCAAGATCGCATGTAGTTCATATGATCAACTTGTAACAATGGAATATATCATAAGGGATCATACCAACGCCATTGGATTGAATGGTGTCTTGGAAGCAAAGACGCAATTGCTCCTTGTTATAACCCACTTAGTAAGCAAACTATTTATTAACTTGGTGAGCCGATTTGCAACATGGCCCAATCTATTAAAATGCTTAAGCCCAAGTTAACAATAGCAAGCCCACTAAGCCTTATAAACCACATAATAGTTTCTCTCACTTGCAATGTGGGACTATACTCGGGGTATTACAATCTCCCCCACTTAAGACTTGACGTCCTCGTCAAGCCGAAACCTTAACACATGCCCAAGAATCATCCCTTAGTCGGCAGCATGTGAGGTCAGCCCAAAGGTGGCTCCGTCATCCTCTGTAGCCCTTTCCTATTGGCCTCTCACCATGCTTAGGACTAAGTTTTGCTCTGATACCATTTGTTATAACCCACTTAGTAAGCAAACTATTTATTAACTTGGTGAGCCGATTTGCAACATGGCCCAATCTATTAAAATGCTTAAGCCCAAGTTAACAATAGCAAGCCCACTAAGCCTTATAAACCACATAATAGTTTCTCCCACTTGCAATGTGGGACTATACTCGGGGTATTACACTCCTTCTCCAAAGATAACGCACACAACGAATGAAGATGGCTTCTCCTTGTCGTCTTTGTGCTAGCAAAGCTTCAAGCAGTCCTTTGCGTGGAGGAAGATGGAGATGCAAGAGTGATGTTCACCTTGGCCGAATTCTTCTCAAGCCTCTCGTCTAGACAAGCCACATACGAGAGCGCTAATGAGAGAGGCGAGCGTTGGAGCGTTTTGGCATTGAAGGGAACATGCGCTAATGACTTTCCAAAATAGGAAAG
>CM050445.1:24173905-24188139 GCA_027562315.1 Costus pulverulentus | reverse complement strand
GACAACCGTTATGACCTCCCAACTACGGCGAGGTGTTAGGTTGTATCAATGCAAGTCCCTAACCATATAGAATGATCAATGACCTCAAGTCAAGGGATCAATGCATCTTCTGTCACTTGTGAGGATAACTCATGACACCAAGTCATAGCCTCACAACGGGTCTTTCCAGTATATCCTCCAATGATATACCCTTGTGTCTGCGTTAGCACCATGTGCCTAACCAGCCCACATACCAGTCTCACAAGTACCATAGCTGTCCCATATCCACTAAAGTACATCGACTGGGGACTATAGTTCGAGCACAGATCCAATCTGTCTCCAGGGACATTATCATGTTAGTACATGTGCGCAGATGTAAGCAAACATAGATAACGACAATGCCAGAACGATATAAATATCAAGGTCAAGTAGTACATAAGTGGACCAGAACTAGGTCCTAGGGCATATACACCAACAGGTCCAACCTTACGAATACCAAGAGGAGAGGGGAGAAGGGAGTAGGCGCCTAGGAGAAATGCTAAATTGTAGGTCTAGCAATGCTAAATTGTATCCTTTGAGGATTAGGTGCTGCATAGTCCCTCAGTGATCTTTGATCAGCCATTAGAAATGAATTTCCTGTGCACATTAGAGCAAACTAATCAAATGATGTAAGTAAACAGAAAAGAATAAAAAGATAAAACATAAATGAAACATAGTCAAGCAATAATCTCAACGTCTCTAATATCGACAAAAAATATAGTCCTCGGCAACGGTGCCAAAAACTTGATGTACCATAAGGTAACACTACAAGTTTGGCACGCTTATACTTTGGACTAATCCTCGGTAATGGCGCCAAAAACTTGTTGTTATCCTGCAAGTGCACGGGTACATGAAGTAATAAAGAAAGTATCGAATCCACAGGGACCTATGTTGTCAAGTACTGAATGAATGAAAGTCAAGCAAATATCGCAAACACACAAAAGAAAACTGTCGGAGAGAAAGCTGGGACTAGGGTTTCGTTCACTTAACTTTTATGACTAGATATGAATAAGGATTTCGTCAGTTTAATTTTATCATGATGAAGATACAATTTACCTAATAAAAGGATTATTTCACTCTCGTGCAAACAATCACGCAGGGATTTATCTTCACTTTTGCACAAGATTTGTCCCAACGTTGAAGATAAGTAAATTATCAATCTATGAACTCAAGGATCACTTTCATGCATCCGAATTCTAGGTTGATAATCTCTAGCGGAAACTCAAGGATCACTTTCGTGCATCTGAGCCTCGACACTAGTTCTACTCATAGATCTCCAACATTCCAATCCTTACTTTCATGCAAGATCTCCACATTTGACAAATAGACTCGATCTATAGATTCATGTGATAATCATGGAAATAATTCTACTAGAACAGATCAACTTGGATCAAACCTAAGGAAGGGTTCCTAACATGCAATTCTAGGGTTCCAAATTCTCAAGCAATTACCTTTCAGTCAATAGCGAAAATTCTAAGAACATAATTAATAACATGGACTTATAGAGAGTCTAAGCACAATTATCACATGAGCAAAATCATCATGCCAAGATTAAACGCAACGAAATATATAAAAAAATAGTTATCTAGTCATTGGAAATTAAGTGAACTACTCCCCCATGTCCCAAGAGTAGTTTAAGCTATGGTCCAAGTCATAGCCATTAGAAATGAATTTCCTGTGCACACTAGAGCAAACTGATCAAATGATGTAAGTAAACAGAAAAGAATAAAAAGATAAAACATAAATGAAACCTAGTCTAGCAATAATCTCAACGTCTCTAATATCGACAAAAACTATGGTCCCCGGCAATGGCGCCAAAAACTTGATGTACCGTAAGGTAACACTACAAGTTTGGCATGCGTATACTTTGGACTAATCCCCAGTAACGGTGCCAAAAACTTGTTGTTATCCCGCAAGTGCACGGGGACACGAAGTAATCAAGAAAGTATCAAATCCACAGAGACCTATGTTGTCAAGTACTGAATAATTGATTTTTCACTATCTAGGCAATTGAATGAAAGTCAAGCAAATATCGCAAACACACGAAAGAAAACTGTTGGAGAGAAAGCTGGGACTACGGTTTCGTTCACTTAAATTTTATGACTAGATATGAATAAGGATTTTGTCAGACTAATTTTATCATGATGAAGATACAATTTACCTAATAAAAGGATTGTTTCACTCTCGTGCAAACAATCACGCAGGGAATTATCTTCGCTTTGGCGCAAGATTTGTCCCAATGTTGAAGATAAGTAAATTATCAATCTATGAACTCAAGGATCACTTTCATGCATCCGAATTCTTGGTTGATAATCTCTAGCAGAAACTCAAGGATCACTTTCGTGCATCCAAGCCTCGACACTAGTTTTACTCATGGATCTCCAACGTTCCAATCCTCCCTTTCGTGCAAGATCTCCACGTTTGACAAATAGACTCGATCTATAGATTCATGTTATAATCATGACAATAATTCTAGTAGAACAAATCAAGTTGGATCAAACCTAAGGAAGGGTTCCAAATTCTCAAGCAATTACCTTTCAGTCAATAGCGAAAATTCCAATAACATAATTAATAACATGGACTTATAGAGAGTCTAAGCACAATTATCACATGAGCAAAATCATCATGCTAAGATTAAATGCAATGAAATATATAAAAAAAATAGTTATCTAGTCATTGGAAATTAAGTGAACTACTCCCCCATGTCCCAAGAGTAGTTTAAGATATCATGGTAAAGGAGTTACAGAATTCCATGGTTTTAGAAGATCAAAAATCAAAGGAAAAGAAGAGTTAAGAAAATACAGCACGGCTATGAAGTATTTCACAGCCGTAATTTCCAATTTGAGGCGATGAACAGTGTCGGTGCCTCTTCTTTCCTTGATTTCTTCTTTAATTGATCTCCTCTCTGTCTGGAACTTCTGGCACATCATCTCCTCCTTCCGATGAAGCTTCAGTATGAAAAATCACGGCCGGAGATCGTCTGGATCGGGCACGGTGGTGAAACCCTAGGCGGCGGCGTGGATGACGATTTCTCCCTCGACAGTGGATCAAAATTGGGGCTTTCCGTCTATGCCTCCTCCACTCGTCCAAAACTCCTCTTTTCTTTCTTCCGGTATCCAATTTAGAGTTCTGGATCACTCCAAATCCTCTCCACAAGATTCGGGAGTTGAAGTTTACCTGGGTGTCGCGTTCAGAACAGGAATTACGGTAGTGGAATAGTTTACGGCACTGCCAGAAAATTGCTCGTGTCTTCTGTTCTGATGTCGTCCGGGAATTACGGCACCGTAATTTGGTTTACGGTAGTGCCGTAAAATCGGCTGAACTCTCTGTTCGCGAACGTCTGGCAATTACGGCCCGTGTAGTTTCTTACGGTAGTGTCGTAATATTGAGCAAAGTTTCTGTTCTGAAGCGTTCTAAAATACGGTACCGTAATATTGTTTACGGCGGTGCCGTAAAATCTGAAAAACTTTTTGTTCAGAAATTCTTCAAAATACGGCAGGGCTCGGATTTTACGGTACTGTCTAAAAATACGGTACCGTAAAATGGATTACGGTACCGTAAAATGGATTACGGCACTGCCGTAATTTGCTGACTTGCTCTGTTTTGCGTAAAATTTCTTGGGTGACCTCTCTTGATGATGGGAATCCTTCTATGTATTTGATTTTGCTTGAAAATGCCTAAAAATAGTGCCTTTTTACCTGAAAATCATCAAAAACAGAAAAGAGTGTAGATTCCACAGATATTGATAAAATATGGCATAAAAACAAGTAAAGCTTATGAATATGACATATAAATATCAATAAAATGGCATAGAAATCATGATGAATTTCGATGTCATCACATATATCTCTTGCCTTTCCACCCCTTGCTGATATAACATCTTCATATGTGAGGGCACTCCAAGAAGTTGGCGTGAGCAACCAAGGGACGAGAGCAAGAGGACATTGGCGCATCTCTTCCATCAACCTAGCCGCAAGCCTTCTTTCCCTTTCTCCTCTTGGCGCAAGGAACTCTTGGGCTTGGTGGCTTCTCTCCTTCCATCCTTTCTCCTTGGCGAATCTAGCTTGAAGGTGGCGCAAGCATAGAGGAAGGACCCCAAAGGCTTGGATCTTCTTCCCGAGGCTAGCACCAGGCATGGAAGAAGAGGACTATTGTAGTCCGCAAGTGCACGGATACTCGAAGTAATAAAAAGATATCGAACCACAAAGACCTCGTTTGTCAAGTACCGAATAATTAATTTCTTACTAGCCAGGCAATCAAAAATGCGTAAGTAAACTATCGAAGGCTACACGAAAATATTAGAGAGTAATTTTATTATGAAAAGATATGAAAAGATGTTCGTCAGTCTAATTTTATTATGATAAAGATATAATTCACTTAATAAGGATATCATCTCGCTTTCGCGCAAATAATTTACAAGAACTAATCCTCACTTTTGTGCAGGATCTATTCGATTATTAAATAAAAGTGAATCATCAACAAAGAACTCAAGGATCACTTTCATGCATCCAAATACTAAGTTAATAATCTGAAGTGGAAACTCAAGGATTACTTTCGTGCATCCGAATCTCAACACAGGCTCTACTTAAGGTTCTCCAACAATCTAATATTCAATTTCTTGCAATATCGTCATGTTTGTTTCATTAACTCAATCCTGGATCAGATTATCAATCATGGCAATAAACTTCTAAAATTAAGAAATAAGAACAGACCTAATTTCTTATGGAGAGTTCCAAACATTCAATTTTAGGGTTCCAAGTTCTCAAGCAAATCACCTTTCGGTCCTTATTGCGAAAACTCTAAAACATGCTTGATAATATGAATCTATGGAGAATTAAAGAGTAATCATCACAGAAGCAGAATTATCATACTAAAATTATACTTGACGAAATAATGAAAGATTCATCTAGTCATTAAGAAATCAAAGGAAATTACTACCCCATGTCCCAAAAGAAGTTTAAGCTAGCATGGTTGAAAGATTACAATAATCCATAGTTTAGAGTGATCAAAAATTGAAGAAAAAGGAGATAATCAACTGACAACACGACTGTAATGAAAATTACAATTGTAATTTTGGGTGATGAATAGTATTGGCAGTGCCTCTTTCATCGATTTCTCCTCCGATCGACCTCCTTTCACTCTGGAACTTATGGGATATCTTCTCCTCCTCCAAGCATAGCTTCCCTTCATATTTCATGGTCGGAGATACACTGTACGCGTCGCGCAGCGAAACCTAGGGCGGCGGTGAGAATCACGATTTCTCTCTCAACAGTGAATGAAAATTAGGGCTTTTCGTCTATGTCACCTCCTCTTGATCCGAACTCCCTTTCTCTTTCTTACCGATCTGAATTTTCTTATGGCCGTGAAAAACGTTACGGCAATGCCGTAATTTCAGCAAAGTTCATGGTACAGAAATCATCCAGAATTACGGTACTGTGAAATCCGTTACGATAGTGCCGTATTTTTGGCAAATCTCTCGGGTGAAAAATTGACTCAAAATACGGCCCATGAAATCCATTACGACAGTGCCGTAATTCTTCCGAAACTTTCTGTTCAGAATCGTCCCAAAAAATGGTAGCACTCGGAAATTACGACAGTATCGTGGTTTCTTCTGTAAGTGTAGTGAAACCATGGTACCATAATTTGGATTACGGTAGTGCCGTAATTTTGTCTGGAGCTCTAATTTGCATAAAATTTGACATGTAATCTTCTCTTTATGGTGGGAATTCATCCATGCAACCGAATTGCTTGAAAACGCTAAAAAATAATGCTTTTTTACCTGAAAATCATCAAAAACTAGGAAATGTGTAGATTCCGCAATAATTGATAAAAAAGGCATAAAAATAAGCAGTTGAACATGAATATAACAAGAAAATACTTATGAAATGGCACAAAATATACTATAGATTTTTGTGTCATCAAGGACTCGAGGATCCGTGTGTGTGAGACTGCAGAGGGTGCACACTTGGGCGCCTACCTCGACATCGCTTCGCATCTTGCTCCTAGGTACTTCTCCTCTCATCGTATCGGCCCCCTAGCAAGAATCAAACCATTGGGGTTTCGGGACTGGCCTGTTTCGGGGATATGCTTCCATTGTGTCTATGTAATGTGACACCCATGCTTTAAAATCACTATTATCATTTTGTGATAGAATCAAGGTTGCTTTGACAAATAAAACAAGTGGTGCCATAAGGCATGAAGCCTAAACCTATTAAGTTATTTTGTTTGTTTGGACTCTTGAAGTTAAATTGTAGCTAAGTGTGATGTTCAAGGTTCCTTTTATAATGGTATAACTCAAGATTCATACTAGGACTCATTGTGAATTTTGTGAAAAGAATTGGGCAAAATGGTAATTTTATCATTTGATAAACCACTCAGGAATTTGGTATTAAATGATGAAATAGCTATGTTATGCTTTCATAGTTGATGGGAAAAGAGCTAAACCAGCTTATGATTTCGTGATGAGGGAGTTAATAGAGTGATGCCACCTCATGGCTTGCATGAGAAGCCAAGCCCCAAGTGTTACCACCTAATGACTTACATGAGAAGCCAAGCCCCAAGTGTTGCCACCTAATGGCTTGCATAAGAAGCCAAGCCCCAAGTGTTGCCACCTAATGGCTTGCATGAGAAGACAAGCTCCTTGCCACTTCATGCTATTGGAGACTTCTTTTGTTTTGCTCATTCCAAAGCCTGGTAGAACGAGAGCTTAAGGAAAGGGAAGGAGAAAAGGAAAGAAAAGGGGAGAAAGCAAAGTAGAGATTGATTTTGGCTTCTAAGGCAAGTTCTTAATCTTCCTTTGTTATTGTTTGCCTTTGACTTCAATGATCTTGTACTTCATGAATGCCTTCAATTTGGTTCTGATGTCCATGATTTTTTGGTAAATTCGACCCTTGGAATAATGATAAATGCTAGGTTAAAAGACCATAAATGCTTATGAGAAGTAAACATAACCTTTCTTCACTCAAATTAGCATAACTTTGGACTCCCTAACCCAAATCGTATGAAATCAGAGTCATTGGAAAGAAGACTCAATTATCTTTCGTCTGAGTCAGATATTGAATACCTTCGAATAGGTTATCAACCCTGTTATGTCAATTCATTCCGACCTAGTAAATTGAAAAGAAGAAAAAGTCTGCTAAGGCAAGTTTCTACCCTTTGCCCTACATTTATGCTTTTAAAATTATGATAATTTTGTAGAACGTGTGATTATGATTCATGGATCTATATTTTACTGAGATCAAAGGAATTTTGGGAGAAATTACTATCATATTGTAGAGTGTGTTCAAGAGCAAGTAAGTATGGACTTATGACTCATGCAAATCAGACCTTGTGGTGATTTTTGTGATATAACTTTCTCTACGCAAATGATCATTCATTGAAACTTAATTTGTGTAAAAGAAGACTCGATGATCTTTCCAACGCCTCCAATATTGTGTATACTTCATTTGATTTAGGATATCAAGTATGTAGCAATATAGAGGATCTCATTGCTGTAATACCAAACTTTTGTTTGACATTTCGGTTTTGAGTGATTCTTATTTCGCACGAAAGAGGATTTAAAGAGATTTCCAACGGACCACATATTGCATAGTATCACTGACGCAGCGGATGTTATGGGTGAGTTGGTCCTTGGTTCAATACTCTACGGTTGGGGAAACCATGATGCCGAATACGTGAGAGGGGCTGTAGGCGAGGGAAGTAAAACGTGCGGAGCGATAAAAACTAGAGAAACCCGATGAAAATCGTGCCGCGAGGACGCGACTTGAGCAATACCAGTGAACTGAGGGAGACAACGAGCACGATTCTATGAAAGAAACTACTCACCTGAGTTGTAGAGCCAATTTCTTGAAGCAAGCACGTGCGCGCAGGACCTAGGCGGGGCTGCGATGGCGGAATGCTGCGACTCCAAGATACAACCGAACGAAGATTGCTTGAAAAGGACCCAGAGCCTTGGGAGGTTCTCCGGGTGTTTTGATTGAAATGCTGAAAATGATTACAAGAGAGGAGGCGAAGAAACCCTAGACGAGTTCTTCGGAGTTTGAAGTGGCCTAAACCTTCGCGTGGGGGAAGGTGTTACTACAACAAAGCTGAAAACTCAAGTAGTCCCTCAGCCCTCTTTTAGAGAATAAGAGGGAGGGGGAAGCACAAGCTACACACATGGGGTTTGTTGGAGACACCAACAACCCCCTAACAACTAAAGAGGGTCCAAGATACCCTCTAACACCCTGAAAAGCAGTAACTAACTAGGGAATAAAATACAGCACATAACACGCGGGGTGGCTGGCGCATGAGCTGAGGCGTGGGGCGCATGGGCAGAAGTGGGCGGGCCATTGAACGGGCCACCTTCGGTGGGCTACACCATCTCTGAACACGCGACCACGAAGCAGCAAAAACGGTTGATTGTGGGCTGATTTTGAACATTAGTGGCGGTCTCTTGGGCCGAGTTGAGGACCCGATTGTTGTAGCGATCAGTGGTGGCATCCGGTGGGGGTCCTCGAGGGAGAGTGGTCATGGGCCGAATGGGCTCTGACGATGCAGGTGAAGCCTCATTGATGGAGCGGACATGGCCAGTTGTTGCTTTAGAAAGGCTCACCACACCCACAAAACGGTCTGGGGGATGCGAATACCGTTGCGAACGTCGAACCGGATGAAAATTGGTCTCCGTGTGTTTTCTGGGGCAAGTCACGGTCTGGCCGTGGTTGCCGTCACGGCCGTGTTCAACGTCTGGGTTTCCCGTCGCAGCGGACACGGCTAGAGGCACGGGTGTGCCGATGACCTACGATCTCGTCACGGCCGTGTCTCTGGTCACGGCCTGGCCGTGTTTGGGTCAAACAGCTTTCACGGCAGTGCCATCATGGATTTCACGGGCCGTAAAATCGGGTCCAAAATCCACATAATGTTTGGATATGGCCGTGTCCTTGGTCACGGCCGAGCCGTGTTGGGGGTCGCTGAAGATGCCTGGCAGTAAGCTGAACATGGCCTGCCCGTGTTGGGAGGCACGGCCATGTTTGGCGGTGACAACATTTCCCGAGACTTTCAGGGGTGGAGGCACGGGCGAAGCTGGGGCCGTGAAGTTCTCGGTCTCGGTGAATACGGCGGGGCCGTGTCGAAGAGCACGGCCATGAGGGGCCGCTGAAAATTTGGTTGATGTGATCATGGGTTGTGGCATGGCCGTGGCGCAGGCTGTGTCGGCGTTCACGTCTACGGTCGACCGTGTCACGGCCGTGTCGGGGAACACGGCCTGGTCGTGTCGGGGTCGGTAGGGCTCCTTTTGGGCCCGACTTCATGGGGAGTCTTCTTCCAGACCTAGGGAGTCCTTCCAAACATCATCTAGGGGGGTTAGGCCCTCGTCATTGGCGTCCATGACTCCATCAAGTATCCCGGGGGCGAAGAATTCTCCTCCGGAGAATAGGATGGGCCGATGTCGTCAGAGGGGGTGCCACTGGGTAGGGGCGCGTGGTAGGGCAGGAGGTCGGTGACGTTGAAGCTAGGGCTGATAAGAGAGTCCTCCAGCAGATCGAGGACATACGCATTGTTGCCAACTCGCCGCAGAACCGTATAGGGGCTGTCGCACCGTGCTTGCAACTTCCAGTTGGCTCTAGACCTCAACCGCTCAGGGTGGATACGAACAAGAACACGCTCACCAATCTCGAAGTGGTGTGGCCTACGATGCTCGTTGGCCTCAGCTGCATACCGGGTATTGCTCAAGAAGATCCGGCGGCGAACCTCATCGTGTAAACCCGAAATGTGAGATGTAAATGCATGAGCGAACTCGTGGTGTGAAGGATGGGCTGGGAAGTTATGCATATCAAGGGGTTTGCGTGGTTGGTTCCCAAGGATGACCTGGAAAGCACTCAGACAGGTAGAGTGATTGAAAGCACTGTTATACGCAAACACTGCGATGGGGAGATAATCAACCCAATAGCGTGGGAAATCACCAGCCAAGCAGTGCAAGAGGTTGCCCAAGCTACGGTTCACTACCTCCGTTTGACCGTCCGTCTGCGGATGGTACGCGGACGAATACTTGAGGGTGGTCCCAAGGAGGACCCACAAGGACTTCAAGAAATGACCGACGAATCGGGTGTCGCGGTCGGAGATGATAGTGAGAGGGAGCCCATGTAACCAAACGATCTCTTTGACGAAGAGATGCGCAACGTGGGAAGCATCGGCCGTCTTAGAACATGGCATGAAGTGTGCCATCTTTGAGAAGCGGTCCACGACAACAAAAATGGAGTCATGTTGCGAGGCTATGAGAGGTAACCCTAGGACGAAATCCATGCTGATATCGAGCCACGGACTCTTTGGAATGGGGAGTGGGGTGTACAAGCCGGTATTGGCAAGGCGAGGTTTGGCACGTTGACACGTGCCACAGTGGCGGACGACCCTATCAACATCCTTACGAAGAGTGGGCCAAAAGAACCGGTCTTCAGCCAAATCGAGGGTCTTGTCGTGGCCATGGTGCCCTGTGGCACCACCCGCACGGAGCTCAACCAAAAGATGCTCGCGAAGGGACGAGCGGGGCACGCACAGCCGGTTGCCGTACACGAGGAAGCCATTGTGAAGACGGTAGGGCAAGTCCGGGGGGTCAATGGCAAGGAGCCGGGCGAAGATGTGCCGGAAGTCGGGGCAGTCCGCATACTCATCACGAACATGCTTGAGGGTCGGAACAGAGGTGGACAAGACACAAAGAAATGAGCAGACGCGACTGAGAACGTCGGCCGCCACGTTGTCTTTGCCGACTTTGTGTGTAATGACGAAGGTGTACTGCTAAAGAAACTCAACCCACATTGCGTGTCGTGGGATGAGCTTCTTCTGGGCACTCAGAAAGGATAGGGCCTGGTGATCGCTAAAGAGGATGAACTCCTTATGCAGGAGGTAATGACGCCATTGTCGAAGAGACTGGACAATGGCGTAGAACTCCTTATCGTAGGTAGAGTACCGCTGACGGACTTCGTTCAACTTTTTGCTAAAGAAGGTGACGGGGTGGCCCTCTTGACTAAGAGTGCTGCCGATGCCCGTGCCGGAGGCATCGCAAGCGACCTCGAAGACCTTGGAGAAGTCAGGTAAACGAAGGACAGGTGCTGAGGTCATGATGTCCTTAAGCGCAAGGAAGGCACGGCTAGCAGCGGGCATCCACGAGAAGGCCTCGTGTTTCGTGTAGGCCATCATAGGGGTAGTGATGGTGCTGAAGCCTTTAATGAAACAGCGATAGAAGGCCGTGAGGCCGAGGAAACTGCGGACCTCGGTGACGGTCTCGGGCTCAGGCCACTGGCGAATGGCCTCGACCTTAGCGGGGTCGACCATAAGTCCTTGGTCCGACACGATGAACCCAAGGAACTGGACCTGGTTTTCGTGAAAGGAACATTTCTTTGCGTTAATGAACAAGCACTCCTTACGCAAAAGGTCAAAGGTCAACCGTAGGTGGGCTAAGTGATCGTCGCGGGTCCGGCTGTAGATGAGGATGTCGTCAAAGTAGACAACGAGGAACTTGCCCATGTAGGGGCGAAGTACCTAACTCATAAGATGCATAAAGGTGGAGGGTGCGTTGGTAAGGCCAAAGGGCATGACCAGCCACTCGTAGAGGCCGTCCTTCGTCTTGGAGGCCGTCTTCCACTCATCACCTTCACGGACGCGGACCTGGTGGTAACCGCTCCGGAGATCAAGCTTGGTGAACCAACACGCACTGGAAATGAGGTCCATCATATCGTCTAAGCGGGGAATGGGGAACCGGTACTTCACCGTGATGCGATTAATTGCACGGCAATCAATGCACATCCGCCAGGATCTGTCCTTCTTCGGAGTGAGAAGGGCCGAGACTGCACAAGGGCTAAGGCTCTCACGGATGAAGCCCTTGGCCAGGAGGTCATCGACCTGCCTCTTGAGCTCCACGTGCTTAGTGGGGTTGAGGCGATGGTGGGGCAGTTTGGGCAGTGATGCCCTGGGGACGAGGTCGATGACATGCTGGATGTAACGATCCGAAGGGAGGCCAACGGGGAGGTCTACTGGAGAAATGTCAGCAAACTCCTCGAGAAGGGAGGCGACTACAGCCGGAAAAGGAGCCGAAGGGGATGAAGACTCGCGGGGGATCTCACGCACCATGAGCGCGTAGACGACTGCGAACTCGTGGGCTTCCGACATGATGGAACCAGGGACAAGTGTGACCGGCTTAGGCGCCGATAGTCCGGCGAGGGAAGGAGAGACTAAGCCCTTCGAGGTGGAGGCCCGCAACTCCTTGGGCGGAGCTGGGGTCAGGCAGATCTTACGTCCTCCGTGCTGGAAAACGTAGGTGTTAGACCAGCCATAATGGATGACGTCGCGGTCGTAGAGACAAGGTCGGCCAAGAAGGACATGAGCGACGTCCATGGATGTAACGTCACACCACACCTTCTCGCCGTAGTCACTGAAGTAAATGGGGACCTGGCAACGATGGGTGATGGGCAGGTTGGACGCGTCGACCCACGCGATCGAGTAGGGTCGAAGGTGCGGCACCAAAGGGAGACCAAAACTGGTGACCGCCGTCCGGGAGACGACATTGAGGCTGCTACCCCCGTCGATCACAATTTTGCACGAGTGTCCATTACACTTAATATAAGTGTAAAATATGCTCGTGCATTTCCAATCCTCGGACGGAGGGGGAGAATGCACAAGGGTGCAACGGACTACTACCAAAGTAGGGCGCGGACTCGACTCCTCATCGGAGTAGCATTGGGGCCCAACCTCTTGGGCCGAGGGAGGCCCGGGAGCAGTGACTACGTGGGGTTCGCGCGGAGCGCTCACGATGTGCAAGGAGCGGCTGCGAAGTGTGGGGCATTCCCGGTTGAAATGATTAGTTTGACTATAGTGACGACAAGGTCCGGGGGGTACCGCAATGAGGGGCGCCTTACCCTTGTCGTCCAAGGTGAGACAGGGTGCATGCGCCTCGTGCAGAGCATCACGCGGAGGTCATCGGGGACTTGCGTGCTAGGGACGTGGAGGAGTCTCGTGGCAGGGGGCTGGGGCATGCGCGGGGAACTCATGAGCCGGACGACGTTGGGATCTAGACTACCCTTAAAGATAGGGGGATCGATGCGCACGAGACGACGGACCTCATCGTCCTCACGACTACTCTGGGTTGGATGCGGCGGAAGAGGAGCGTCCTCCGCCCATGCGGACTCATCACCAAATGGGTCATAACGCGGGGATTCGTTTACGCGCATGTGCAGCGGAGCCAACGAAGGGGGAACACTAAGCGGGGGCTGACCCATAGCGGGCTTGGACTTGAGTTCCACAACTTGGTCCGTGAGATGTTGGACCGACGACATCAATCGCTGAAACATAACCTCCATCGCTTCCAAGCATGTGGACAGCGATTCAACCGACTCTACCCTAGGCGGAGTACCTCCCTCAGTCGTAGTGGGCACTTGGGTAGGGGGATTTTGGTAAGAGGTTCCTGATCTAGTAGTCATGGGGACTGACAATGTATGAGTATGCAATGCGGAAGAGAAAAATCGAAGAACCCGTATGTTATGATGCAAGAGATCGGCGGAGCTAGAAAAGAGTTAGCCCCAACCTGCCTCTGATACCAAATTTGACGCAGCGAATGTGTTATGGGTGAGTTGGTCCTTGGTTCAATACTCTACGGTGGGGGAAACCATGATGCCGAATACGTGAGAGGGGCTGTAGGCGAGGGAAGTAAAATGTGCAGAGCGATGAAAACTCTGTTGGGGGTATGCCCTTAAGGCTAATGTTTGAGGCCTTGGGATTGTAACAGTATCATGTATAAACTTTTATGTTTATAAGGGCATGGTTATTATTCAGGTTGCTACATTGTCTGCTGCAATATATGTTCTTCTGAATAATGTCTCAAAGCTGTTCAGCTAGGCTGACATGCAGTAAAGTCCTTAGTCGATATATCTTGGTGAACATGAGACAGCCTTGATATGGTCAAGACTAATATGTGTTCTAATCTTATAGGATGCTTCGAGCATGGAATAAGATGTAGACTCATGGGTACATTGGATGTACTGGACAGACCCTACTAGGATATTCAATTGCTTGTCACAATGTGAATATTCCTTGATTGCGACAAGTGGCACATTTCCTCTAACTTGAGATCGCTTGTGTTTTCTAATGATGATTGTCATTGTTTTGAGGTAGTTCAATATCATTTGAAACATAATGATTATAGACTATCTTGGATGGTGAGCTTGAGTCAGGTTAGGACACTAGTGATAGAT
>CM050445.1:24148869-24158970 GCA_027562315.1 Costus pulverulentus | reverse complement strand
CTTGGCGGTTTGGGTAGTCTTCCTTCTCAACTTGGCGCATCCTCACTCTTGGTGGCGTAAGTGAAGGAGAGCATCTCCCTAAGGCTTGGGTCTTCTTCCCGAGGCTAGCACCGGGCGTGGAAGAAGAGAACTCAACAGATCCGTGTGTGTGAGACTGCAGAGGGCGCACACTTGGGCGCCTACATCAGCATCACTCCAAATTGCTCTAAGGTATTTCCTAACTCATCGTGTCGACTCTCTTGCTTGCGATCTTCACTGGGTTTTTGGGACCGGCCTGTTTCGGGGACATTCTTCCGCTGTGCAAAGAATATATGTATGCTTGTAACTCTGAAAAATTTGTAAAATGTCCCCGGGGTTTCCCAACACCATCTTCATCTCTAGATCGAGGATAAGGGTTTTTAATTTCTTTTCTAGTGTTTTCCTATAATCTATTTGAGTTTCCATGCAAAGTTCATCAACATATATGCTGTATTCTTCAAACATGAACGCTTAAACCTATTTTCGGGATTAGGGGCATAGCCCACTGATAATCTTTGAACTAAACTTGTTATTTTAGATCTTTGTAATGAATTTTACTATTTGATTTGATCAGAATTGAACGTATTTCATAATTTACTCTGGCCAAGTATGTTTACGTCTTGGACATCGTGAGAAGGACCGAGAGGTGAATCGCGACGTCAGATCTCTTCTTGTCAAATCTGTAAATTTGATCATGAGAGTAGTTTGAGTTTACGTGAAGGATTTTTAGATTTTTCACAGAACTTAATGGGTCTATTCATGTTAATTGTCATGAGAGTAGGGAATTAATGTGAATAGACACCGGATTACCCTTCAAGAGGAGGTAATATGTACATTAGGAAAAAATCTCTTTCAAAGCTATAATTTTCTGTTCAAAGAATTTATTTTGCTAAGATTCATAATTGTCAGTGTGGTGAAACCCCGAGTCCTAACCTTTTGCATATTGATTTCTATCCGAAACACTAGCTTTTGTTCTCTCACACTAGAAGTTTTCAAACAAAACCACATTTTGAATCATCTAGATATAAACAAGTCATGTAATTAGTACTTGACCATCAGATCCTCATTGGAAACAATATCTTATTTTATTACTTTGATAAAGTCATGCACTTGTGGCCGCATCAGATGCCCACTAGATCAAGTCACTAAGCCACCAAAACATTTTGGTGCTTAACCCAAGTTTTGATCCGTCGACTAAGACTTAGTCAACCAGAATCGAAAGTGGTCACCTAAGGTCAAATTGATCACTAAAATCTATAAGACTCCTCTCAACTCATAACATGCATCTGTGATGCATAATACTCCCAAATAGAATTGAACCATCTATAGATTATATTTGAGGCTATCCGATCAATACAGAATCTCCAGTGCTTAGATATACAACCCTATAGGTTCCTCAGACGTTGGCAGTGATAACTTAATCATCACAAGCAGTGAGGGGCACCTAGTAGTACATCGCTACTACTCAAGTCATCTGAATTGATGTCGTCATCGACAACCCCTAAACTGTGTAAGGTATTCATGTATACTAATCCCTTTGCCAGGCTGACATCTAGATTAGACAAGCGTGTCACACTTGTTTATTCCAATCATAATGGTCATGACTAAATCAGGCTAAACCTGGCTATGACCACACATTTTCAATGATGCAACCATATAGGGGCCCATGGACATCAAGCTTCCTTGCAAGGAAGGGGCAAATCCTCTATTGGCAAGATGCATCTCTTATACAGCTCAAGATACACTCAATGACAACCATTATAACCTCCCTTTTACGGCGAGGCATTAGGTTCTATCAAAGCATATCTCCTACTATACAGAGACACAAGTCCCTCAAGTCAAAGGATAAATACACCTTTATCACTATGAATTTTAACTCGATACACCAAGTTAAAACTTCATGGCGGGTCGGTCTAGTATATCTACCTTGATATACTCATATGTCTGTGTTAAGCAAATGGTCCTAACTAGTGCATAAACTAGTCTCACTTGCACCATAGTTGTCTCATATCCACTATGATACTCAACTAGGGACATAACAATCTGAGATAGAAATATCTCAAGGGACATCACTATGTAAACATACATATGCATAGATGTACAATAAACCATGACGCTAACAATGCCAAGATATCTATATAAATATCAATAATGTAGTACAAAAGTTAAGACCAAAATTAGGTCTCAAGGCATAACACTAACAGAGAGGACACATGCAAAATTGTAGAACGAAAGGAGTTCAAGATTGGGAGAAATCAGTGATGGAAGGTTGCAGCTCTTGAATAAAATTGCAGAACTCTATAGCAGCCGAACACTTTAGTAGTACTGTAGTAGCCTGGGCAAAATTTCTTATAATCATAGGGTTGTGACGAGTTAAACTTTGACTGTCATACCTTTGTGATGATAGTGAAGTTGAATTAAAATTTTTATTTTATTTTTATTTCATATCCTTGATCCGTAATAAATTTTTCTTATGAACTGTTGTGAAATTATGTCTCTTGTAGTATATACTTTCAGGATTAAGGGAGTAACCCTTTGATTATTTGATGATTTAATTGATTCTTTAAATACTATCATTTGTATGTGTAATGTTAATTTAATTTAAGTGATTCATTGCACTTGTAATTATCTAGATTTAGATTATTGCAAGTCTTAGGAGTTGTAACAAAGACTGAGAGGTGACTTATAATCCCAAAACTCTTTAACTAGACCTATAGAATTAGACTACGAGAGTAGCTAGATCTTAGCAACCTAGTTATTGAAGTTAATCCTACATGTGATAACTATAGTTTATATAATTACATAATTTCATACAAAATAGTTGCACTGAGAAGTGAATTATATTATTAGAAACCCTTAAGTTTAACCTATGATTTAGCTACGATACTACTTTAATAACATTTGAGAGTATGACCTATGAATTAAGCCATGAGAGTGAACCTTAATTCAATAGGGAATAAAAATAAATTACCATTGGGCCTCTGAGATGAAACAACTCTAACACGGGGTAATTTCTCTTTAACATAACTTGAACAATTGACATAAATATTTATTGCTTTTTGTCATCAAAATCATTGTGGTAAAATCTTGTCTTGAGTTTTCTCTTTCTAAATTTCAGTCGATCATTAGTGTTCATTTATTTGATTCTTTATTTATATATATATATATATATATATATATATATATATATATATATATATATCATTTTCTTAGCTAGTGAGAATACAATTATTTGGTACTTAGCACATGATCTCTGTGAGTTCGATATTAGTAGAACACTATCTCCTAGTTTTGGCCACACACTCTCAATCATACACCCACGGGAGGGATTCTTGTATTATCATAGAAAGGCAAATCCTCTATTGATAACTTGTACTTCACATATGACTTATGATATACCCAATAATAATCCTTATGACTCCTTAGGTACGTAGAAGTGGTAGGTTGTATCAAAGTATATAATTCATTATATGTGAGTGCTGATGACCTCAAGTCTAAAGATCAATGCACCTTCTACACTTATGAACTTGACTTGTGACACCAAGTGTTGGAAAACCTCAGGGATATTTTACAATTTTTGGCATTACAGATTACAATACAAGCACAGCGGAAGAATATCCCCAAAACAGGCCAATCCCAAAAACCTAGTGAAGATCGTCTTGCGAGTGAGTTGACATGATGAGAGGAGAAAGTACCTAGAGCAAGTGGAGGCTGATGTCGAGGTAGGCGCCCAAGTGTTCGCCCTCTACAGTCTCTCACCCACAGATTCCTCAAGCTCTCTTCTTCCACGCCCGGTGCTAGCTTCGGGAAGAAGAACCAAGCCTTAGGGAGATCTCCAATTCTCATGCGCCAACCTTGAGGAAGGGATGCGCCAATAAAAGTATTGAGGAAGGAAAGCCGCTAAGTATCAATGCTCCTTGCATCAAGAGGAAAGGAGGAAGATCACTTGCGGCTAAGAGGAAGAGAAGACCTTGCGCCAATTCCTTGCTCTCGCCCCATTACTATTCACGCCAATTGAATTGATGTCTATAGGGGCTCACACATGCATCTAATATATAGATGCAAGAGGTGGCAAGGCAAGAGGGAGTTGGTGCAATTCATGAAGGAGTTATGCGGCTAGGGATGCAATTAGGGTTAAGGCCAAGGACATTTTCCAAGAGCTTTCTATGAAAGCCTTCCCCTTAGATATATGCGCCAAAGACCTTCCAAAGAAGCTCCTCTAGCCATATTAGCCCCAAGACTTGCCATAGAGGCAAGCATTCCATTCAAAGAACCAAGGGGAGGCGCCAATTGCTTCCCTAAGAAGCAAATTACGCCAAGCTCACCCCATTATGCCCTTGGCGCCAATGGGGTGGTTTTTTCTCCCCATTACACCCTTTTGGGTTCTTATCCCTTCATGACAACATGTTCTTAGGCCTCATTGGATAATGAGCTAGCCCAAACTTCATTACATAGGTTGATTAAGCTATCCAATCCGATGCAACCCTAAGTCAAATGTGACCATGTTGGGGAATACCGGGTGTAATTAAAATTTTGTAGTCCTAGGATGCAGCAGAAGAAGCATTACACCCGAAACATATTCCTTTCCCAAGCATCCATGCGAGAGAGAAAACAAAAGGATGTGTTAGAGATGATACCTCTCTTGATCGTTTAGTTGATGATGCCATGTTGAAGAAGCTCAAGTGCTCGTCCTCTACAAGTATCCACGCGTTGACCTTCTCAACGTTGCTCCCTTCCACGCTTGGTGCTAGCCTCGGGAAGAGAATCAAAGCCTTGAGAGATCCTTCACTTCACTTGCGCCACCTTCAAGGAAGTTGCGCCAAGTTGAGAGAAGGATGGATGATGCCTCCAAGCCTCTAATCTTCATGCTCCAAGAGGAAGAAGTGGAAGAAGGTTGCGGCAATGTTGGAAGAAAAGAAGTCACCACCAAGTCCTTCTCCAAGTTGTGCCAAGAGGAGAAGATGAGAAGATGACTTGCGGCTTTGGTGAAGAGGGTTGCTCTACTTCTCTTGCTCTCGCCCTTTGATATTATTCATGCCAATATGATTGTGTGTATGAAGGGCTCACGCTTGCATCTATTTTATAGATGCAAGTGGCGGTTTAGCAAGAGAGGGTGGGTGCAACACATCTAGGAGAATTCGGCTAGGGTTAAGGGATTGGGTGCAATTAGGGTTTGAGGTAAGGAAAGTCTCCAAGACTTTGCCATAAACCTCATCCCCTCTTCCATATGCACCTAGGACTTTCTATAAAAGTCCAACGAGCCATATCAGCCCCAAGCCTTACCATGAAGGCAAGCATACCATCAATGGACCAAGGGGAAGGTGCATAATGCTTCCTAAAGAAGCAAATTGTGCCACCCAAACCCCATTATGCCCTAGGCGCCAATGGGGTTGGGTTTATCCCCATTATACCCTTTTAGCCAATTCTCTCTTAATGACAATTTGTTATTGGGCCTCATTGGGTAATGAGCTAACCTAAACTTCATTACATGGGCTGATTAAGCCATTGGATCCAATCTAAGGAAACCCTAATCCAAATGTGACCAATCTAGGTCAATTTCAGGTCAACTTGGCAAAAATGAAGTTTGGCTCCAATAACTCTCTTCCAACTCATCAGGCCCATTGGCACTAATGAAATCTTCCAAATTGATCCAAGCTATCTAATAACTTGATCCCAAGGCTTCTGATTAATGCAACGTCAAGAGTATATTGCGTGTGACCCCGTAGGATCCAAATGATGATGGCAATGATGATAGAAAATCATAAGTAGTGAGAGGTATCTAGCAACACATCACTACTACCCATGTCATTGGACTTAAGTCATCTGACAACAACTCCTAAACAAGCAATGAGGATTCCTATGCATTATAGATCCCTTTGCCTAAATTGATATCCTGTCATTGGATTAGTCACAAGTTTATTAATCCAATCTATTGGTCATGATTCAAACAGTATGGTCATACATTCCTGTCATGCACCAATGAGGTGGGGCGCCCCAAGTGGATATCATGCTTCCAATTAAGGAAGGGGCAAATCCTACTATTGGTCATCCATATCTCCATATAACTTATGACATGCCCAATGACAGTCGTTTTGATCACCCATTTACGGAGAGATGTAAGACTGTATTAAAGCATATCCATCATCACATCTAGACATGAATACCTCAAGTCTAAGGATGAATGCAAAACTCTTGCATGTGAGATTGACGTGTTGACTAGACAAGTCAATCCTCACGGTGGGTCACTTCAGTGCATCCAATGCACCTGTATGTCTATGTTACTATGCCCCGCACCTAACCAGTGCATACACCAGTCTCACATGCACCAAAGTTGTCCCATATCGGCTAAGACACCTTGATTGGGGATTACTTATGAGAATGGATCCAACCAAACTCTTGAGACATTATTTATGCAATTCAATACATCAACGTAGGTAAAGCAATATGCATAATAACGACCATGCCTCAATTGATTATATCACTATTATTAATTCTATCAAAGTACATTCAAATAATGTTGGACCATGTCCATACATTGGTCTGTAGGGCATAAACACTAACAATCTCCCACTTGCACCAAGACCAAGGGCAACTGAATTTATTCAGTCCCATGTCTCTAGTATGACTTATCCAGCTTCCGCTGCGCCAGAGGCTATGTAAGTGGGTTTTTCCAAATTGTTATCTGTGTTTATTTCACAAATTTGAACATCATCTTTATCCATGATCTCTAAGATCAGATGATATTGCTGTAGTGCATACTTTAGTGCCAAGTTCCTTTGCTCATGCTATGGCTCCAGTAAGAATTATACTAAACCATCAAGCATTAGGAACTAAATCAAGTTCAAGTGAATGAAGCTGCTTTCTTGGCTGCCACAAGAAGCTGCCACAAGATATCATTGGGCATGTCATTCAGCCTTAATTGTAGAATTTGCCATTGTGGTTTGCATAAAGCTCTTTCAGCATACGACACCACATCAACGCAAATCCTTGCTGTGAACGATAGTCATTAGACTGGAACGAAGTATCAATGTACCCTTGTACACAAAGTTCTTCTTGTCTATGAATCTCCTGGATGAATGTAGATTGATTAAAGGGCAATGACTTTCTTGGATCCCTATCCATAGATCCACATGCCTAGGTTATAGGTCTCATTCCCTAGATCATTCCTCTCAAAATACTTCCCTAGCCTTTACTTCACCGCGTGAAGAGCTAGGATGTCATTTCATGTGAGGAGAATATCATCAATCAAGTAAAACAAGAAACACTATGATGCTCCCACTAATCTTCTTGTAAACACGGGCTCTTTTGCTTGTATAAGACCATGCATATCTTTATGGCCTAATGAAAACCTTTCGGCTATTTCCATTTAGACATCCTCTTCAGGCGTCCATTAAGAAAAGTAGTTTTCATAACAACACGCCATAATAGAAAATGCAATTATAACAAGCAGATATCTAAAGGACTCAAACAAAGCTATTGGTGAAAATTTTCATCAATATCCACCCAGTGGACTTGTATGAAATTTCATTCACTAGCTTGTCATCATAGGTAACATTTTTACCTTCCATGTCTATCTTCCTTGAAGACTCATTTACAGCCTATGGGTGTTACCCCTTCGGCGGCTCAATCAAGTCCCACACTTGATTAGCAAACATGGAGTCCATTACGGTTCTCATAACACTTAGCCATTTCTTGGAATTTGGTCCATTGACCGCTTCCATTTCCTCATAAGTCTTAGGTTCATCCTTGATAAAAAATTTGTCATGCTCACAACCCGTGAGAGCATTTCGAATCCATCCAGACTTATGTGGTTCCTATGTTACTTGAACTACAGGTTGACTTTCAGCTTGTATGTGAGATTCTACTCTCCACTTGTGTCTAATTGTATT
Source organism: Costus pulverulentus (assembly GCA_027562315.1). Lineage (NCBI taxonomy): Eukaryota > Viridiplantae > Streptophyta > Magnoliopsida > Zingiberales > Costaceae > Costus > Costus pulverulentus. Next base: position 24,151,063 of record CM050445.1, on the reverse strand, counting down.
GTGGTTGATTTTGGACCTTGTCCTAATTAAATCTACTCCCGCTAGCTTCTTTCAAAAGAAATATCTCCTCAAGAAAGACAGCAGTTTGAACAACAAATATTTTTTGTTCTCACTGGGATAGAAATAACACTCTTAGTGCCCCACAAACACACACTATGGAGTGTCAGAATAGTTACTTGCATGGCCTCAAAAAATTGCATGACTATGTAAAGATGGAACTACATCCAATGTGTTCCTCTTTCTTTCTTTGAATTTCACCACAGTTGTGGTGTTCCAAGTAAGCTATGAGATATTCCCACACTCCTTTAGGAAAGTCATCAAATTCCACACTAACCACCTTGATCTAATCAAAGTGTTTAATAGATCTTCTAATTTGATCCAGCACTTCATTTCTTAACTTCATGGATTTCTCCAAAGTTAAAAGTTGGATATTACATATCCAAACCTAATGAAGTATACTACCTCGTGCTTGTTCCTGTGGGACCTCGGTTTTTATTTGTCAAGTTTCTATTCCTCGGCAATCGAAGCCCAAAGATCTATGAACTAGCTCATGCTTTACTAACCAATCAGATAAACAATCCTGCTGCATCTTCTTGATCTCTCCCACATTTGTATTTATTTGTATGAGTATTTCAATTAACAATGACACTTTCAAAAAGAAAAATGTGGTCCGCACACATTGCTATGTACTAGATCCAACAAGCCTATGACCCTCTCACCATTTATTTGGTGAAGGGAGCATTTGTCATCTTTGTCCATTAAACAAGACTCACTTGCATCATAGTCCCAAGAGGATAATGACTACCAAAGTTCATAGACTTGTTTCCATGGGCTAAGTGACAATACCATGTACAGGTGTTTGAATCATTGGATTTGATGCTCTTAGTATCAATGTTACCTCTAGAATAAGCCATTATTAATTGTACCACTATTGTAGAACATCTCAGATATAAAGAAATACCATTTATTTCAAACTGAAAATCCATTCAAAATAATGGACATAATGTTCTAATACAAAAAGCTAGTATATAATAGCAAAGTTCAAGTTGAAGTCTTGAAGGCAGTGAGATTATATCAACAGCAGCATCCAATGCTCCATCTCTGACTCGAAAGTTGATCCCTCCTAGCCTCATTGTCCTACTTCTTCTGAGCCCCTGCATATGAAAAACATATGTAAGCTCCACATGCGGTACCCAGTACCCATGAATAAGAAGTAGACGTAAAGACCTCAGTAACACAATACCTGAAGCAGACGGATTACATCCTTTCATCTGTGTCATGCTCTTCTTGGTGCCCTAATCCATCCTGAAATTTCCATGCATTCCCAGTCTTCCGAAGTTTTAGCTTCAAAGAAGCTGAATCATGGTCATTCCTGGATTTAGGCAAACATCCTGAAGATCCAACAGAACTCCCTTGGTCACCTTTTAAAGTGCATGGTGTGAAGAGACCTTGAAGATGTATGATGATATCATAAATCCCTATCTCATCACACTCAACTTGGACCTCAGGGGTCATGCACTCTAAGACAAGAGCAGTGTACTGTTTATTATCCTCACAATATTCAAGATAGACATTCCACTCCCACCCAGTAGTAAAATAAATACTAGGCTAGGATTGAGGTCTTTCAAGAATATGCATCTTATTCTCTTGTTTCAGTATTTTGGACAATTTTCTAACCATCTTGTCCAATTCGTTCCATCCAGTTTATGTTTATGAAGTTTCAATCTAAGATTAGGATATGCCATTATCTACAATAAGCAAATCAGCAAAATAAGTACTATAATAAAGCATTTAACAAGGTCTTAAATTAAATGTTATGCTCCCACTATTTTCTTAACAAGTTGATAACTCTCAAACTCAACTTGGAAATAAGTGAGTAGGATCCTAATTTCACATGAGGTCTCCGCGGCTCATGAGGGTGAGGTGGGGTGCACAGAGTGATCCCATGCTTCCTTAGGAAGCCATGCCAGCCAATTATGCCATGCACAACTCCTCTTAGTTAAGATGGACTAGGCGCCCTATGTCTAGCGATGGCTGGATACAACACAGAACTCTATCTTCTCAACAGCTACCTCTAGTGATTCATCATGTTGGGGTATGCCCTTAAGGCTAATGTTTGAGGCCTTGGGATTCTATCAGTATCATGTATAAACTCTTATGTTTATAAAGGCAATGGTTGTTATTCAGTTTGTTA
>CM050445.1:24124907-24145261 GCA_027562315.1 Costus pulverulentus | reverse complement strand
GGTTTTTGGGACCGGCCTGTTTCGGGGACATTCTTCCGCTGTGCAATGAATGTATGAATGTTTACAACTCTGAAAAATTGTAAAATGTCCCCGGGGTTTCCCAACATGCTGGACCATGTCCATACATTGGTCTGCAGGGCATAAACACTAACAGACCAACCATGGTCAAATTTGGGTCAACCTGCCAAAAAATAAAGTTTGGCTCCAATAACTCTCTTCCATCTCATCAGGCCCAATGGTGCTGATGAAATCTCCCAAATAGATCCGAGCTATCCAATAACTCGATCATAAGACTTCCCGATCAATACGAGAACTCGAGTATCAAGGTGTGCGACCCTGTAGGTTCCTCTGACGTTGGCAGTGCTGACCTAAGGTTACCATAAGCTGTGAGTGGCACCTAGCAATGCATCGCTGCTACCCAAGTCATCGGAATGGATATCGATATTGACATCCCCATCATCGCAACTAGGTACGGATACATTATAGTCTCTTTGTCAAGCTGATATCCAATTGGACAAGTGTGTCATCGCTTGTTTTCACCCAATCTCATGGATATGACTAAATCAGGTTCTCACCTGGGTATGGTCATACACTTTCAGTTATAGAACCATAGAGAAGCTCCATGGATATCAAGCTTCCCTTAGGAAGGGGCAAATCCTCTGTCTATATATTGACCTTCTCATATGGGTCGTGACATACTCAATAACAACCGTTATAACCTCCCAACTACGACAAGACATTATATTGCATCAAAGCATGTCCCTAACCATATAGAAGAGTCAATGACCTCAAGTCAAGGGATCAATGCATCTCCTGTCACTTGTGAGGATAACTCATGACACTAAGTCATTGCCTCACAGTGAGTCGGTCCAGTATATCCATCATTGGTATACTCATATGTCTGAGCTAACACCTTGTGCATAACCATCTCATATACCAGTCTCACAAGTACCATAGCTGTCCCATATCCACTATGGTACATTGATTGAGGACAATCATTTGAGCATAGATCCAATCTATAGATCCAATCTATCTCTAGGGACATTATCATGTAAGTACACAATCGCAGATGTAGACAAACAATGATAATGACAATACCAGAATGATATATAAATATCAGAGTCAAGTAGTATAAAGATGGACCAATACTAGGTCTCAAGGCATATACACCAACACCAAGTCATAACTTCACATGGGTCAGTCTAATACATCCATCACTTGATATACATATACGTATTTGTATTGATGCCTAGCATCCAACCAACCTATATGCTCCAAAGTTGTTCCTAATCTACTAAGGTACTTTAATTGAGGACTAAATTATAAGATTGAATTATCTTTAAGAATATTATCATATTATCCTACACATCAACAAAAACGTAGTGATCAACAAGATAATAGAACAATGCATTTATTATTTATACATGAATGTAAATGATACAATTAGTAGTTAGGGCTTACACACTAATATATATACCATCAACCTTACAATTTTCTTGTTTGATGCGCTAGCTGCTATTAGGGTTCTAGGATTTAGCCTACTTTGGTCAGAAAATGCCCTAGGAATGGGTCGTGGCTAAAATTCTTTGTCACGATGGCTAATCCACCATTCAACAAGCATGCAACCCAAAGTTGTTCACGATGTTTGTTCCCTATAAATTTCTGTTAAGTTTCAAACAAGTTCGACAATATATGGCAAAGTTCGACAATAAGTATTTCTACTGTCGCTCTGTCATATATCGTCGAACTTATAATTTTATCATCGACCTTTTTCATATATTGTTGAACTTGTCTGAAACTAATAATTTTATCATCGAACTTTGTCATATATCATCAAACTTTTTCTGAAACTTATAATTTTATTATTGAACTTTGTTATATAACGTCAAACTTTTTCTAAATTTTATGATTTTATTGTCGAATTTTGTCATATATCGTCGATCTTTTTTTTAAAATTTATGAGTTTATTATCGAACTTTTTCTTAAACTTATGATTTTATTGTCGAACTTTGTCATATGTCGTCAAACTTGTTTGAAACTTGGCCCAAACTAGGATGGAACTAATGAAAATAATGTAGAATATTTTGGTATGAATTTTAGTGAATTTATCAAATTTTTTTCTTCATTTTTTTTTAATAATTTTTCTATTTATATTTATTGTCGAACTCTGTAATATATCATGGAACTTGTTTGAAACTTAATATAAATTTGTAGGGCACAAACTCCATGAGCAGCTTTGGGATAGGCTGTAGTTGAACAATGGATTAGCTATTAGACCATGGCCTATATTATATGGCCTATACTTATTGTCGTATCCACTAAGCCTATCCAAAATTGATTTGCTCAAAGCCTTTGATAATATTAAATGGGTGGTTGTTGATTAAGTCTCCTCCTTTTTATGTTCCCTGATCAATTTACCTATTAGACCATGGCCTATATTATTGCCTCAATAATTATTTTAACTAATTAATGTGAAGCCATTAACTTACTTTTGTAGTAAGGGCGGAAGCCTTTTATCTTCATACATACCTATTAATTTTTTGTCATGAATATCCTTAATGCTCTTCTTTCTAAAGTTAAGGACAACAAAGAAAAGCGTTTTACCTATTAATTGGCTATAAAATTGTATTAATAATGGGAAATCACTAGTATCTTGTTACTGTTTATTTGAAACCCTCCCCCACGAAGTCCTTAACAAGCTATAGGATTAGCTAACAAGTTAAATGGGACTTTGGTGCTTCTCGGGCCTCGCTTTTCCATACACTACTGGGCCTAATCAAATAGGCCGACTTTACAGGCTTTAACAAAGTTATGTTTAGGCTATTTCAGAGGCTTCTGGCCCGTAATTAGCTTAGCTTCTATGCAGAAGCTGCTCTCCTTCCCCGCTTTGCCCTGATCCGTCTTCGATTCATCGCGATCTCGCCTCCTCCTCGTTCCCCCATGGCTTCTGCTGTCAAATCCGTGTTGCAATCTCTGAGGAAGTACCTGAAGAAGCCGTGGGAAATCACCGGGCCCTGCTCCGACCCGGAGTACCGTAGTGCCGTGCCCATGGCTACCGAGTACCGCCGCTTCTGCCCCGCGACACCGCCCGTGCAACCCATCATCCCCACCTCCGATCCTGAGACGGTCTTCGACATCAAGTATTACACGCGCGATGGCCGCCGCAACCGCCCTCCAGTCCGACGGACCGTCATCAAGAAGACCGATGTCGAACGGATCATGGCCGCCAAGACCTTTGGCCCTGACGACTTTCCCAAGGTCTACCTCACCGAGAAGGTGGAGGAGGACGAGAATGCTCGCGGCGGTGGGTACCAGAAGTAGAGAAGGTGAGAATTCATTACCATCTCCATTTCATATCATTTGTATCCCGATCCGGGTTTCTGTACTGACGAATGCCTGTTCGTTTTGAATGCAATCTTTATGGAACTTGGTTTTTTTTTTCTTTAACGTTTCAGCTTGCTTTGTCTGTTTGTTTTTGTTTCTTTGGAGGTCGACTGTGTTCCTCTCTTCTACAAGTTCCACGAGCAGCGGTATTGGTTAAGGATATCCAAAAGAAAAATCTTAGCCTGGTTTTCATTTCTGACCACATGAAACCTCTAATCTATTATTATATCCGCCATATCCTATCAAGGCTACAACCCTAATTAGTTGTTATCAGACTCAATTTCCATGCATTCCCTCATTTTTTGATAGTCATGGGTTTACTTTTCGTTGCCCCTTGTGGTGTAATACGCCTTGGACACCGCTGGTGTCATGATTCGAGTCTTATATGGATGTGGAAATGTTATTTCAGTCCATGCAAATGCTGTCAGAGTTGAGGGAACAACTAACCAAATTATAAAAATCACTCAAAAGCTCCTAAATTTGTGCATGAGAATAATCAGCTACATTAGGTTCTCTAATTATCAACTTTTGTGCATTAAGGCAAATATTAATCTACATGTTTTTCTTTTGTTATCTAATTGAGATTGTGTAAGACAAATTAACGAATTGCTTACTCGGTTGGGATGTTTACTGTTGGCCTTGCTATTTTACTTGCTTGCTTCGGGAGGGCTGAGAAAAATTATTTACCCTTGTCTTTTATGACATAAGTGCTCTCTCTTCCATTATTATTCATATACAGGGGTTATATGCAAAGTTGACTGAGAATGTTCTGTTTGACATTCATCAGTAGAGTGCCACACTAAACTCTATAATATATTTCCCTGTGAGTAATAGATCTCTCTTTTATGGTCAAAAGGGTTTGATTGACTTTGCAACTTTATATATATAGGAGTGGCAATGGGTCGGCTACATGTATTTTCACTCACTACACAAGCCTGACCCGAGTTACATTATCCATTACCTGAACTCAGGTTGGGTGTCCTATTATATAACCCGACCCCGAGTAGAGTACTTAAATGATTACCTAGGTACCCGAGTTAGAGAAGAGGTTGGAGTGGCTGAGGCAGGAGTGCTGTGGGCGAGGCTGGAGTGGGCCGTGGCTGAGCAGCTAGAGGTTAGAGCGGTGGGAGGCTAAAGCTGGCTGCCAGCAAGTGGCTGGAGCAACGAGAGGCTGGAGCAAGTTGCGAGCGAGTAGCTAGAGGCTAGAGAGGGCCATTAAAGCAGTTGGAGGCTAGAGCAGGTTATGGGCGAATGACTAGAGTGGCAGGAGATTAGAGTAGGCTACGGGTGAGAGGATCGGGCTGCGGGTGGGAGGCTGGAGCGGTTGGAGCGGGTTGTGGGCGAGTGACTGGAGGTTAGATTGGGTTGCGGGCTAGCGACTAGAGGCTAGAGCAGTTGTTGAGGCGGTTAGGGTTGAGGAGGGGAAGAAGGAGAACTAAAGTATTCATAAGTGATATATTGAAACCAGGTTCGGGTTTTGGGTACCTAAGGTCTTAAACCCTAGCCCGACCCAACCCAACACGGGTTATATATATTAAACCCATACTGTCCTGTTTAGTTAAACAAGTACCCGAACGTACTTGAACCCGATGGGTCAAATTGCATGGTTTAGATGTAATCTTGATGCTTCTAGTGTTGAAGTAGAAATCATATTTGCAACTTGATGTGATCCGAAAGGACACACTTTTAAATACAAGTAGGTAGACTAATTTAAGGAGTCGCAGCCAAAACTTGTTTGGCGCACAGGGATCTGTCACCCCCTACTACGGCTCCAAAAACTTGTTGTCCCTAAATTTGTAGTGTCCGCAAATACACGGATACTCGAAGTAATAAAGAAAATAACGATCCCACAGTGACCTACGTGTTAAGTATCAAATAGTTGTATTCTTACTAGCTAAGCAAACCGAGTATGATGCGAATAAACAATAAACACACAGGAAAATAATCAGAGAGATAAACTGGGACTAGGGTTTCATCCACTTTAATTTCAATGATTAGATATTAAAAGGTCGTCAGACTAATCTTATCATGATAAACACTTAATTTACTTCATAAAGAGATCATCTCACTTTCGTGCAGACAATCATGCAGGAACCAATCCTCGCTTTCACGCAAGATCTATCCCAGGCTAATGTTAAGTAAATCATCAATTAAAGAATTCAAAGATCACTTTCGTGCATCCGAATTCTAAGTTGATTGTCTCAAGTGGAACCTCAAGGATCATTTCGTGCATCTGAGACTCAACACAAGTTCTACTTATGGTTCTCCAACGTTCTGATCCTTACTTTCGTGCAAGATCTCCACGTTTGACACACTAACTTAATCCTAAGTTCATAATTATCAACATGGCAATTACGTCACTAAAATAAAGAAATAAGAACTTTAACCTAATTTCTTACGGTGAGTTCCTATTTATCAATTTTAGGGTTCCAATTCTCGAGCAAGTCACCTTTCGGTCCTTATTGCGAGAACTCTACACATGATGACAAGAAGTAAACTAAGAAGAATTTTAGAACAATAATCACATAGGTAAAATTATCATGACAAAATTATCTTGACGAAATAAAAAGTATCTAATCATTAAAAATCAAAGGGATTACACCCCATGTCCCAAATATGTTTAAGCTTGCATGGAGAAAGAAATACAATCACTCACAGTTTCAAAGTATCAGAAATTGAAGAGAAGGAGGAAATAAACTTTACAACGCGGCTGTAAAAGAAATTATAGTCGTAATCATGCGTACAAACAGTGCTGGCGGCATTCTTTCCTTGATTCCTCCTCCAATCGAACTCCTTTTGCTTTGAAACTTCTGGTGCGTCCTCCTCTCCTCTAGGTGAAGCTTCTGAGTGAAAATCACGGCCTGAGGTGCCCTCTACGCCTCTCAGGGCGAGACGAAACCCTAACCGCCTCTTTGTCGATTGCTCTCTCAATACTGGATAAAAATTGTTTTTCCCACTTCATGCATCTTCTCCTCTTAAAGACGAGTCTGCAGCATCTTTCGGATCTCAATTTGGAGGTCTGGATCAAAAGTTATGGTCCGCGCAAGATTCGAACAAGTAAAAATTGCGTTTTTGAAATGCAATTACGGTCGTAAAAGATATTACGACAGTGCCGTAATTTCTGCTCTGTGAATTCTGCATCAGGATTATGGCCTGTAAAAATTGTTACGCCGGTGCTGTAATTTCTTCTGTATATTTCTGGACCAAAATATGGTCCGTAAAAATCATTACGGCAGTGCCGTAATTCTGGAAATCTCTCGGGTGGAAAATCATCAGCAATTACGGCACCATAAACATACTTACGGCAGTGCCGTAAAATCGCCAAAGTTCTCTGGTCAAAATTTTCCCAAATTACGGCACTTCTCAGGGATTACGGCTGTACCAATTACGGTACTGTAAAATCCATTACGGGGGTGTCGTAATTTGCTCTGAAGCTCTGATTCTGCTAAAATTTGACGTATGATCTCCTCTTGATATTGTGAATTCAATTATGCATCTGGTTTGCTCGAAATCGACTGAAGAATATGTCTTTTTACCTAAAAATCATCAAAAATAGAAAAGAGTGTAGATTCCGCAAATATTGATAAAAAAAACATAAAAATAAGGAAAGTCTATGAATATGACACAAAAATACCAATGAAATGACACATAATTTACTATAAATTTTGATGTCATCACAACTCCCCTATTAGTGATAACCTTTCAGTGGTTTTCTCCATATTTGGCAAAGTTGTGGATGCTAGTGTGTATATATATACACAAGAGTGGTTCTGTTATTTTACCAGTCTCATCATTCTTATTTTGTTCACTTGTAGGATTAACTTTCTTTTCATCTTCATTAATGTCAAAGTTTTCTCTGCATCAGTATGCTTTGTGTTATTGAGTGACAACAATATTGAGCTCTCTTATATAACCCTCAATGTGATGAAGAAAGCATTTAATACTAGAATGGTCATATTAGAATTAGGATAAGGGGTTTTCTATATGATAGTGTTCTATGTGGTGGTAGAGATATCACATGCGATCTCACTATCCTTTTCTCATCTCGTATACATCACATTTTTTCACAACACTATCAAATAAACATAAAATAATGACTATTTTAATGTAGCAATCTTGTTCATAACAAAGTATATGTCATGTGAACCGCTTGTGTAATTTCTATGCATAACATTAATATTATATGAATAAAAACATAAATAACATTATATTGAGGGCAAAGGATTAGGATGGTAGTCAATATCTCTAAAATAATAATATATTATGGTGCTACATATTCATTAAAGAATCTATCCGCTTGATGAACCAGGTGTAGCTTCCTGACATGCCTCATTGTATTTTAAGAAAAACTAGATATACACCCTATCCAATCTACCATTGTCACAATTCTCAGTTCCATGATTATAACCCTAAAATTAACTGAAAAGATAGGCTTCATAACCGAGGAAGTATACTGAAAATCCCTGGCCAAGTACAATTGTCTAACATCAAAATTAAAATATGACCTTTTCCGCTAATCCTCAAATTGATTCTTATAAAACTATTTAGACTAGATTACCCAGCCAAATAAATGGAAAACCAAAGCTAAGAAATAAGAGAAAAATGATTAAATTAAATACCTACACCTAAGGCCATTCTCTTAAGTACTTCAATATTTTATCAAGAGTCCAAGTCTACCATGTTCAAAATTTTAGATCCCTTCGCTTGGTTCTTCAAAACACAAAATAGGGTTTTAAATTTGGGGTTCTATCCTATCAATCATGTTCTTTCCATGGCTAACAAACTTTGTCCTTGTAAAAATAACCAGGGGGAGATTGTTGAACTCTTGCCGCCAGCTACCTCTTCATTTCTCAAGCTTTATCTAATCTGTTCTTCACTCAAGTCTAGACAAACAAGGAACAAGAGGCTGCGGTGTTTGGCAAAAATAATATTGGAGAGATAGAGAGAAATTGGAGAAAATGAAAAGCAACTAACAAGCAGTGGTAGAGAGTGGTGGCTGACTAACCCCCAACACTTAATATCTCTTTTATATCTATTATTCTTCACCAAAATTTTGGATCACTTCAAACATTTTAATTTACAACACATACCTAACCATTCATTATTTAGAATAAATAAAACTATTTGAGAAAAAATATCAACTCTCATTTCAAAATAGGTTCTTGTTGTCCAACATTGAGTTCATGGGGTTTCCAAAAAAGTCCTTGCAGCTCAAGATACATGTAAATGATCAATATATAAATATACACGAATAAAATAGAAATGGTTTTTAGAATTAGGAATACAATATCTTCTAATAGGATAAGATTGCCTCTCATTTCTTCTTTTTGCTAGGTACTTCTTTCACTTAGATGTTCTAATCGACCTCTCATTCCCATTAGGAGGTTAGTTGTGTTATAGAATCATCCATCTGATTTCTTTTGTAGGGATATGCATGATCACAAACTTTAATTTCTAAACAATTGACCAAACCTTTTTGAGCACAGCAATAAGTTCATTTCTTTTCCTTGTTATGTTTTCTTGATCTACCTGATAATGAGTTATGAGTTACTGTAGAACACTGTCTAAAATCAAAGTTTGCATGCTTGTGGAAATCTGAATTTTTAAGTTCGTACTCTTCTTTTTCCCACTCAGAACTCTAGAAAACTGAATTTTTAGTTTGTTCTGGCTCCATCATCCTGAGCTACCTTGGCAGTGAAGTCTACTGTTGTGATTTGATTGCAGTTTAATTTGTCTTGCAAGGTACTTCTTCCTCATGATGCTTCAATTGAGTTTCCATTCCAGTGATTTTATTTTAGTTAGATCATGGTTTCGAACTTCTATTTTTGGATATTTAACCTTACCTTTTCTAGAATATGTTTTTGAGTTGGTATTTGTTCTTTATCTATAATAGGATGCTTCTTGCATGTTCTCTTTTTTCTTAAAATTTCAACTATTAAAATACCAAATTTCTTTTCAGTTTTTTTATGCCGTTTAATAACCTCTTGTTCGTTTGATGTACAATGATATAGATAGCTTGTGATAGTTGATGTCGTGTAATCTTGTTCCCCTGTTTAATCAAGGCCACTCTAGATCATGCCACTCCTTAATGCGAGTATTAAGCTAGTATTGGAGCATGACGCATTGAAGAACATTGCTTTACTTTGTATGCATATATGACATGGCCCTTAGCATATTCAAATTTTTTTTGTTGAGGCGTGTTGTATTTAATAATAAATGTGTCATTGAATAAGATCACCAACTTTGTTTAATCTCTCAAACAGGTTACCCAGCTGTAATTTTCTTGGCTCAACTAGCCTCTGCTTCTCAGTTAAACTTCGAGATATGGTCTTTTCACTATTTCTCCTTTGTCCGTAAACCTTGTAATGTTTAACTGCTGATGAATCTTCTCTGCAGAGATAATTCGAGTGTTGTTGATGTTCGCTATTTATAAGTCTCAAGTATTATGGCCTGCAGCCGCGGGAAAATGATTGAGTAATAATAATACTAGAACACTAGTTATTTGTTTTCTCCTCTCCAGCAAGCTGTTAAATTTTCTTTATTTAAATACATTACTAGATAGTCGGGAACTTGCTTGCATGAACTTTTATTATCTTTGTGGATCCTACCATGCTTACTGTCCAAGGCTAGGTTCAGTTTGGCTGGCCTGACTTTGATTCATTCGATTATGTACAAACTTGATCAGGTCGAAAATCGATAGAAAATTTATCATTGAAGCTAGTCAAACCGAGGCTGAATGTTGGCTAAGGATGGCTAAGGCGCACGTATGGTGTAAGTGCGTGCCATCGGATCCTGTCCTAATTTAAATTTTCTTTATGTAAGCAAACTAAATAAGCTCAAGTAAATATTCTTCTTTGAATAGTTTGATTAGTTGCGATATTCTTTTGCATGATTGTGTATCCTATATCAACTCATCTTTTAACTTATTGCAGTCAATCGATTCTATGCTTCTGGTGAATCCCTTCATTGTTAAAGCTTGATTTGTTTTTTTCTTGACCATGGACGATATATTTATCAAGATTTGATTTCATCTAATACCACTTTAAGTACAATTTTAAGAGAGAAAAAGATATATAATATATCAAGCCAGAAAAGGGACTTAAGTGGAAAAACTTTATATGTTTGATTCTCAATTTTTTTTATCTAGTTCATTGAATTTACTAATTTACTATAGAATAGTCTTTTATATATATATATATATATATATATATATATATATATATATATATATATATGTGTGTGTGTGTGTATTATATTTACTATTTTACCTCTAATGTCCACCTTTATTTGTATAGTCAATATCATAATTATGTATCATTTTCCTTTTTTAGTTTGTTTTAATTGCGATACATTTACATGCATTACAAAGTAAGTAAAATGCAAAAACTCTCATTTAATTATCCGATCGTTCGTTCACTTTGACCTGAAGACTTATATTTAACTTATAACTATAAAATATGTGGTAGTGGGTAACAAATTGAGTTTTATTATTATTATTTTTTAGTGTAATATGTGTCTATTCTGTTGAATCCATTTTTTTTCTTTAATTACTACAGCAATAACAAATTAAGTAGTTAATAATACATATTAAGAAGTATAATAACAAACAAAAATTAAAATACATCAACAAATAGAAATGTAAAAAATGGAGCTTGAGACATGATAACTAAAAATAATATTAATAAATAAAAAAAGTAAATGCCAAACTTGGCATTCTAAAAAGATAAGAACTAATTAAAAATAATAAAAATAAGAAATATGAACGGTTAAATAATAGTAAAAAATAGAATAGTAAGTAAAATAAGATGAAAAAAAAAAATTTGAATAAAATGAAAATATGAGATCATGGTTAAAAAAAGGTAAAAATATATTAAAATAATAACATGGCATCGGATTAATCATGTTTAGTGCTTAAAAAAAGTAAAAATAGAAAGTGGATAAAGGCAAATTCTTTTAAAAGAAAGAAAGAAAATAAAGTATAGGATTCCGCACTAAACAGTGGAGGGAAAAAAAAGACAGGTGGCCTTCCTTGAGTTGCCATCTTCGCTACTGCAAGTGTTCGTTAAGAGATGCATTTATCAATATTAAATATCGGACCATATCTCCTTAGCGTTGTTCTAGTGCAGTTTGAGTCTTTCTCCGCACCCAATTTTAGGAAGTCACAACCTTACCAAAATTAAGGTAAGGTCAACGATGCTGCCATGTTCTTCGTCGTGAGGTCCGGTGATCAAAATTTGTGATAGCCGCAGTACCTTGATGCGACTAAATTCATCAACCGTGTTGCCCATTTTTCTTTTGTTGCTAAGTCTGTGTTCCTCATTGAGAAATCCGCAAATGCTAGTGCAGCGCATCAATTATCGGTATCTTTGCACGTAATAGAGATGATCTATTCCTAATAAGAGACAAAATTGGAAAAAAAAAAAATTTCTCTCGTTTCTTAAGAAAGAATGGGCTGGGAGGATAGAAAAATAGAAAGAAAAATTTTAATATTTTCTCTCCAAATCGGAGAGAAAACTTGATTGCTCAAGCAAAAAAATCTCTCCCGTCTCACGCGTCTCCCTTTCTCCCTTTCTTCCTTTATAGCTTCTTCTCTCTTGTGCAGATAAAGAAGAAGGGGACTAGCATCGTCCTCCTCATTTAGCTTTCTTCGTTTGCTCGCTATGCTCGCTCGTGTCAGCTGCCCTTTGCAGTGTCGTCCATCAAGCTCCGCCCCTCTGAAGCATCACCCTCTAATTCCACGAGGTATGATCTCAAGCACCAGCCCTCTCTCAAATATCCAAATTTTTTACAAACTGAATTTCTAGGGTTTGAGTTTCTTTTTCCTACAATCTCTCTCAGTGTCAACCCTATTTGAGATTAACGACCATTACCATTACCACGCCAGAATCATGAAAGAGTTTTATTAATTGTTTCTTTTGGTTTCATCACATATGGATGTGCCTGTTAAGAGCCTTGACAATAAGATTTTCAATCAGAAGCGACACAGGAAACCTTTTTGGGACCAAACTACAGAAAAGAGGCAAATTTTGGAAAGAAATCTTGCTTATTTTCCAATAGTCGAGTAGGCATGAAGACTAGAACAGTGACAAGTAAAAATAGGCTTATTCAATTTATTGATAGTATAGATGAGATATTGCCAAATTTTTTAATAATTTTATAAACTCATAATAAATTATAAATATATTTATATCAAATATATATTATATTTTATTAATATATATATTTTTATTGTTTTCATAATAAAATTTTCTTTTTTATTTTCATTCCTTGTAAAGAAACAGAAGGCTTGAAAGAGAAAATTATTTTCTTTTTTTCTTACTTTTCTCTTCCCTCTATTTTTTTTTCTTCTTAATTTTCTTTCCTTCCAAAGAAATAGAACCTTAGGTTGTGTTTAATAGGGCAGAAAGGAAGAAGGAAAGGATGGAAAGAAGAAAAGATCAATATTTTTTCATATTTGATAGAGTAGATGGGAAGTTGTAAAGAAAATTAAAAGGAAAAATTAAATAACTTTCCCTTGGAAATGGATCCGTCCGAATCGGGCAGAAAGACAACAAGACACGCCTTTTCACCCTAATCTCACCCCATTGCGCACACGCTACTCGTGCCACTTCCCTCTCGACTGCCGCCGCTCTTCACAATCTTCTCCTCGTGCCTCTCTTCCCTCTTGACTGCCGCCGCTGTTCACAGTCTTCTCCAGTTGCTCGCTTCACCAATGCTCTACTGCCTCTCAGCTGCCACCTCTTCTCAGTGTATTCTCCCGTCGCCGCTCGCCTCTTCACACTACCGTCACTACTCACCTCTTCTCAGTGTTTTCTCCCGTCGCCGCTCGCCTCTTCACACTACCGTCGCTGCTCACCTCTTCTCGTCTCTCGTCGCCACTCGCCTCTTCACACTACCATCGCTGCTCACCTCTTCTCGCCTCTCGTCGCCGCTCTTCTTATCACAGTCAGCGTTGCATCCGCCTCTCGTCGCCGTCTACATTGCCTCCACCTCTCGTATGCAATTTTTTCTTTGTTTTTGAGCAGCATGTTCTATTTGAAATCTTCGCCATCAATTTTTTTTTTGACTTCGCTAGAAATCTTCACAGGGCTAGCTTTTGATGATCCTTGTGAAGATTTGACATGAGCCATTTGATCCAGAACTCAAGCAGTCCAATTAAAATCAGCTAAACAAGAAAATTCCTATTACTTTGAATCCTGGGCTAGCTTTTGAGGGTCCTTATTAATGTAGATTGTATACTTTCAATCCTGTGATGATTTTTTTTCATTTTACCAATTATTTGTAATTCTTATGCAGAACAACAAAAATTAAACACCATTCAGACATCAGATCTGATTTTTTTTCCATTCAATACTCTGCTTTTTTTTGTTATGATTTCCTTTGTGAGCAGCGTGATTTTTAACTGTGCAAAATGCATTTTAGTTTAAGCTCTTTTATCCCTTCTTTTTTAATTATGCTTTGAACAAAATATACTTGAGGAATGGAAGAGTAGTTTGATTTTTGGCTTTAAAGAATTTAACAGTACAGCTTTATCATCTTGATTATGCTTTGGTCTCATTTAGTCTTTCAAGGTATTACGTGCTTATGACGATTTTTTACCTATAAATTGTTAGTAGTTTTTTGTTTTATATTGTGTTTTGCTGAAATCGTATTTTAATACTTATAATGCAAGTAAATTAGAAGATACATTGTGCATACTTCATATTCTTTTGGTTTTTATGCATGCTTGCGGTTTTGTATTTTAGCTTTAAGGTATAATCATAATGTTAAGATTTGCTTTTTTTTCAATATCATCATGAACTGCTTCATATCGAAGTTTGAGTGGGAAATTATTTATTTTGTTGCGGGTTCTTTATAATTGTTAGGGTCATTATGCTTGTCAGCTTATCTCAATTGATCATACTTCTACTTTATGTTCTTTACCTAGAGTTTTTTTTTTCTAATATATGGCTTGTGGAATACTTAATCTGCATAGTTGACATTTCTACTACACTTACAATTCTCTTTTATCTTTCCCTTTATTATGTTCGTACATTGATTTCATTTTTGTTCATTATTAGTGTCAAGAACTTTTTTTGGTTTGCAAGCAAGTTCAAGTAGATTGGTATAATTTGTCTCTAAATTTGATTGCTTTACTTCCCTATCCTTTTAAATGCTAGTAGTTAATTTTGTTTGTCAGCATATTTAGTAGAAATTAGGTAAATCCCTTCCCTTCAGTTACTGCCACATGCATCATTGGTCAATGAATGACTTGATTGGTAAATCTGCAGTT
The DNA here is from genome assembly GCA_027562315.1 of Costus pulverulentus. Lineage (NCBI taxonomy): Eukaryota > Viridiplantae > Streptophyta > Magnoliopsida > Zingiberales > Costaceae > Costus > Costus pulverulentus. The sequence continues at coordinate 24,130,605 of CM050445.1, read as the reverse complement.
AATTAATGTTCTTTACTGAAATGGATAAAGTGTGCTAATTAACTAGAGAGACTATATACGGTGCATGCAGGAGCTAATCTTGTCTCCTTGCTGGATTGCTATAATTGCTTGGTGAAACTTAATTTGTGAAACCCAACCCTACCATTTTCCAATCTTCAAGAGTGAACCATCAACTTAGGTGATACTTTTTTCTTTTTTTTCTTTCTTTTCTTTTGCTTTGTCATGCGTAATAGGACTCAACTGTTATTGCACTACTCGTGTCTCTGCCAAAGCTCTTGTCCCTTCCTACCTTTGCCATTCTACATAAACATTATGTGAGTATTAGCTGCTAGGACATCATCTCATTCCTCGCTTGCTATCCTTGTGAGGTCTTTTTTTGCTCTAGGTGTTGGTGGCTTCCTCTGTTCACTGTTCCTCATATATTCCATGCACGTGGGGCAATTGGAATGAAAGGGAAAGGAGAGTCATGTGGAAGCAAAAGCAGGAAACAAAGAGCCTGCCCTGCCCTTCCCTCTTTAATCATTCCTCGCATTTCTCTTTTCTTTCCTTCTCATGTGAGCTCAGAGTCTACGAGGTGGCAGCCTCGTGGGGCTTCCTATTCCTGAGCTGTGGCACAAGAACGGTGCAGAAGCCACGCTGCTGTGTTGTGCTCATGCTTGTAAAAGTTTTGTGCTCATGCTATCTTCCCAATTATCAATAAAGTAATTTCTCTTTGGTCTCTATCATAAATTTCCAAAGTGCCAAATTTTCTACTTCATGTCTCAAAAGGGACTTGTTCAAGTTATATATTAATGAGAGGCAAGTTATAGTATTGGTAAACATAGGCACACTTGCCACAACAATACTTACAAATGGACCCAGATTCTAATAACTATCATAAGACCATCCTAATCTGCATTTCCATGATCCCCTCAAATAGGTTTAGCATAAACAAAAACATTTATTAATGCCTGCTTCTATTACAACCTCTCAAATTTCAATACAAAAAATTACAAATGACACAAGATTAGGACTTAAGAAGTACTTAATCTTGGTCAAGTCAGGAGTATAATATTATTTCCTAGACAATATTTAGATTGTTTTGAGTTCTTAAAATGGAATATGAAACTTCCAAGAGGTCCCCCACAACTCCTCTCCGTAAATATTTAGTTTTTGTCACCATGTTGCCATTCCGAGATCTACACTACCCAGTGGGCTCTTCCTTTAAATCACACGGCAAAAAATTCAAGAGTCTAAGCAGACAAGCAATCAAATAGTGGAAGGTCATTAAAATACACATGTACAAGAGGAATTAATCTGATAGATGATATGAGAACATCTTTATATGGATACCAAATTCTCTTTAATCGTCTCTAGCTTGAACGGTTAATTTTAATTAGATTTATTTCAGAAAAGTGATAATCTTTGCATTTGGAGTAGTTGTAAGGGAAAAAAAATAGAATGCAAGAGAACATGTATCTCTCATAGAATATCAACTTGCTATGAATCTCATATCTTCATCAGCCTCTCTTGATTTTATTTACTTCTTCATAAAAATATTTTTATTTTTATAGAATCTTCATTGTAATGGCTTCAACAAATAACGAAGATATGAGAATTGTTCGAAAGCGCAAACGCCGAATTCTATGTTGTCTAGTAGCATGTGTGGCTGGAGTTTATGTTGCACGACTTCATCAACCTTGCTTTCTATTAAGCTCATCATATGTGGATAAGCCACTAAGGAATAGTAATGATTATAAGGATAACATGAGATCTGAACTATTAAGAAATTTAACTAGTTCAGATCAAATATGTTATAACATTTTAAGAATGCACAAGGAAGCTTTTTTACATTTATGTGAGATTGTACGAGGTAAAAAACTTGTTCAAGAAACTAAAAATTCTACTGTAGAGGAGAAAGTTGCAAAGTTTTTATATTTGATTGTCCACAATGTCAAGAATCGAGCACTTTGCTTCTTCTTTCATCGTATACCGGGAAGTGTTAGTTATCATTTTCATGAGATATTGAGAGCAATTATACGTTTACATGATCAATTTATCAAACAACTTGATGGTTCAGTGGAGAGTCCTCGACTATGCAATAATGATAGATTTTATCCTTATTTCAAGGTATGTGACTATTTGTACATTAGTATAATTTGTCTGTTTTAATAGTTAAATGAGTTATATAAAAATACAGGATTGTATAGGAGCTATTGATGGGACACATGTTCGTGTAAGAATTATTTTGGCCAACAACAAATATTTTGGCCGCATGTACATTCGACTTGAAATTTACATATGTCCTCCCTGGTTGGGAAGGGACTGCATCTGACTCTCGAATATTAAAGGATGCTCTTTGTAGATCCGACTGTTTAAAAATTCCAAAAGGTAAATTTTGTGGTTTTTATTCAATAAGAATTATCTTTAATAGGTCATAAATTTCTTATTAAAGTACCTTTTATTGTCATAGGAAAATACTATTTAGGTGATATTGGATTTAGGATTAAAAGTTTTCTCTTCACACCATATAGAGAAGTCCGTTATCACTTGAAAGAATACTCAAAACACGATCCAGAAAATGCAAAGGAACTTTTTAATCACCGACATGCTTCTGCTCATAATGTTATTGAACGAGCTTTTGGTGTATTGAAAAAAAGATTTCCTATCATAGCAAGTGGCACAGAACCCCATTATCCAGTTAAGACACATATACAAATTATTCTTGCATGTTGTGTTTTACATAACAATTTAATGAGTGTTGATCCTGATGAAAGCATACTTGCTGAAGTTGATGTGGAATTGACAAATACAATGAGCCAAGATGTTGTTGGAATGCACAAAAAGGGATTGAACTCTGAGACTCTATGGCTGTTATGGCCCGACCCCCCTTGGCTGCCTCAATCGGCGGTCTACCACCTTGGGCTGCCTCAGTCGGCGAATCTGCCCCTGGGGCTGCCTCAGTCGGTGGATCTGCCCCCTTGGGCCGACCATGACACGTCAGGCCTAGGGCCTCGAATCTCGGCACGGATCCCCCCGTGCATATTCCGTCTGCAGCGGGATTCGACCCCTAGACAAATGGTTAAAGGGTCATGACTCATGAGGGTCATGTCTAGGGGTCGAATCCTGCTGCAGATGAAATTTGCGCGGTTTATCCGGCCGAGAGTCGGGTCCCTAGTCTTGACATGTTATGGCCGGCCCAAGGGGGCAGATTCGCCGACTGAGGCAGTCCTAGGGGGCAGATCGCCGACTGAGGCAGCCCAAGGTGGCAGAGCGCCGACTGAGGCAGCCAAGGGGGTTGGGCCATAACAATGGCATCCTTAATGTGGTCTGATTATATTTTGTAATTGCAATGTAGTTTGACATTTACTATGTTTGAGATATGTAGCTTGACATTTACTATGTTTGAGATATGTAATTTGACATTTGTGTTAACATCTTTTGATGTCACTTTTTTATTCAGCTATTGTGTTTGACATTTTTATCATTATTATGTTTGAGATATGTAGTTTGACATTTGAGTTAAAGTCTTTTGAAGTCACTTTTTTTATTTAACTATTATGTTTGACATTTTTATCATTACTATGCTTGAGATATGTGTTTGACATGTATGCTGATTCTATTTTGTACATTAACTCATTAACATATTTGTTGTCATAATCTCCTGTTCTTTTACTTCAACATAATATATAATATGAGCCAAAAAGGTAAGGAAGTTGAAACTTCAAGGAAAGAGAACATCAAATGGACAGAGGAGATGGACATTGCATTTATTGATGCAATGCTAGAACAACAAACAAGTGGATTCAGGATTGATGGTACATTTACATCAACATCTTACAAAAATATGCAGGCAATTATTGAACAATAGTTGGGTATTATTTTGACAAAAGACCACTTAAAAAATTGGATCAAAACATTGAAAAATACTTTCAGTACCTGTCATGAGCTGTTAAAGAATAAGAGTGGTATAAATTGGAATAGTGAAACAAAAATGTTTCAAGCTGAAGACCAAGTGTGGGAAGATCTTATAAAGGTATATTAACTTTCAGTATGTTCATTTATTTTGTGTGTTTTGAGCATTTATGTTTCACTTTAATTTATATATATTTACTATTTATACAAGCTAATCCCAATTTCAAGAGATGGAGGGTTACCCCTGTGAGCAATTATGATAAGTTGGGATATCTCTTTTCAAAAGATAGAGCCACAGGTAACCTATCGAGCACTTGTGGTGTATTGTGTCCACAAGTGCATGGATACTCGAAGTAATAAAAACAGATATCGAACCACAGAGACCTCATTGTCAAGTACTGAATAATTGAGTTCTTACTATCTAGGCAATCAAAACTATGCAAGTGAACTAATGAAAGCTAACAAAAATATAAGAGAGAAAATATGGGACTAGGGTTTCATTCACTTCAATTTATATGACTAGATATGAATAGTAATTCATCAATTTAATTTTATCATGATAAAGACATAATTTACTTCATAAAGGGATTGTCTCACTTTCGTGTAGACAATCATGCAGGGACTGATCTTCACTCTCGCGCAAGATCTATCCCAAGCTGAAGATAAGTAAATCATCAAACAAAGAACTCAAGAATCACTTTCATGCATTCGAATTCTAAGTTGATTATCTCAAGGATCACTTTCGTGCATCCGAGTCTTAACACAAGTTCTACTTATGGTTCTCCAACGTTCTGATCCTCACTTTCGCACAAGATCGCCATGTTTGATAAATTAACTCAATCCTAGATTCATATTATTATCACGGCAATTATTCTTCTAAAATCAAGAAACAAGAACTAACCTAATTTCTTATAATAAGTTCCTAACATTCAATTCTAGGGTTCCAAGTTCTCAAGCAAGTCACCTTTTGGTCTATTGCAAAAACTCTAAAACATGATCAATAACATAAATCTATGGAGAATTAAAAAGTAATTATCACATAAGTAGAATTAAATGACATTTTTCCCAGTTAAGCACAAGATTAGTTTCTTCACACTGCTGCAAAACTCGAGATAGGTTAGCCAAATAATCATCAAAAGAAGAGCCATATACAGAGAAATCATCCATAAAAACATCCATAAAATCCTCAATAAAATTAGAAAAAATAGCCATCATACATCTATGAAAAGTAGTAGGAGCATTGCATAGACCAAAAGGCATTCTCCTATATGCAAAAGTACCATACGGGCAAGTGAAGGTGGTCTTATCTTGGTCATCAGGATGTATAGGAATTTGAAAAAAATCCAGAGTATCCATCTAAGAAACAAAAGTGAGAATGGTTCACGAGCCTTTCAACCATTTGATTAATAAATGGTAAGGGAAAATGGTCCTTCCTAGTAGCAGCATTCAGTTTTCTATAATCTATGCACATGCGCCAACTAGTTACAGTTCTAACAAGAATTAATTCATTGTATTTATTTTTCATGACAGTTACCCCTCCTTTCTTAGGAATGCAATGTACCCCATTTATTATCATAGATAGGATAGATAATACCTGCATCAAGTAATTTCAAAACCTCCTGTTTCACAACTTCTTTCATAGAGGGGTTAAGTCTCCTTTGAAAATCTGCATGTGGCTTGTGTTCCTCTTCCATCAAGATGTTGGGGTATGCCCTTAAGGCTAATGTTTGAGGCCTTGGGATCTTTCAGTATCATGTATAAACTCTTATGTTTATAAAGGCAATGGTTGTTATTCAGTTTGTTA
>CM050445.1:24107575-24118057 GCA_027562315.1 Costus pulverulentus | reverse complement strand
ATATTAAGGGGAACTCTTGCAAAATTTTTCTGAAATATGTTATTCATTGATTTTAATGCTTATGTATATGCAACAACTTAAGTCTAGGGTGTCCTTCATATATTGCTTTTTCTTCAAGGCTTTATGAGTATGTATCTTGAATGCTTATGATTGTTAAGGATGATCAAATTTGTTTTACCCTTGATTTTAGACATAGGAAACATTTTGAGTGATTGATTTGATGACTTAAGGAATTTTTGAAATTTCATGTAGACTTAAATTGTTGAGTAAATTCAATTCTGGTATTGATAAAATGCATATGTGAATTGTTATATGTTCATATGACACATGCATAGTATCTTGTTACTTGATGTTTAATTTATCTATTTCTACTTGATGGAGATTTTTATGAAGAGAAAATTGGTGATATATTTTTAATTTGAGATTTTCTCCAACTCCTATGGTTGAGTGATCTGAAGTCATGAGTTATATTATACCACGAGTTGGTATACTTTAAATCTGTTACGATCAGGTATCGATAACGATTTAAGTACCATGCCATTGACCGATTTTCTCCAAAAAAAAAAAGGGGGAGACTCCTCTACTTGGCACTGTTAAATTTGACAGTGGTACCTAAGACATGAGTTGAAATCTAAAAAAAAAAGAAAAAAGAAAAAAGAAAAAGAAAAAGAGAAAGCTGTAGGTCAAGTGGACAACTCTGCTAACTTTCATGATTGAGACTATAAGTTAAATTATACTACTTTGTAGTATACTTTAAACTTGTTATGATGCTGACAGTAATAACATATAATAGTTTAAAGACCAAATTGTTTTAAAAATCTCTTATCTTTAACATCACTGAAATTCTTGAAGTAGAAATTCTATCTGTTAAGTGAAATGGATTTATTAAGATGAAAGTATTTGATGCTTAGTGTGTGTTGAATGGATGTTATGACATGAATTGTGAATTTTATCTTTCTTGGATTGTAACCTCTTGGGAATTTATTTCTATTATGATTTTTCTTGAATTACTTGAGTTTGAATTATTGATTGCTTAATTTGTAAACTGAGGATATTAATAGGGGCAAAAACAATTGAAATATATCTTTAGATTCTTTATACATATCAAGGTATTGCTTGAGGACAAGCAAAATTTTAAGTCTAGGATTATTTGATAAGTGATTTTTACACCATGTTTTTGTCTATATTTTACATCATATTTTAGGCTAAATTGAATGATTTTGTGCTATTTTTTGTGTTTTTACTTTACTTTGCACAAAATATTCACTTTTCTTAGTTTTTATGAAAATGTAGGTCAAAAGACATAAAAATGGTAGATTTTGCGAGTTGTGAAGTCGTAACATGATTCCCGAAGAAATCACAAGCCTACACGTCAAATCTGGGGCGAAAACAGTGAAAGACGAAAGAATTACGGCCTTGGCCGTAATTATAGAAGCAGCCGTATAAGCAATGACGAGCGGAGGTGAAAACGGCTAAGTGTTGGAATAAACAGAGACTTTCACGGCTGAACCCGTGAATCTATCACGGGCCGTAAAAGTTTCTGTAACCAAAGGGATATACACACAGAGATAATCACGGCCGTGGCCGTAATTTCATCACGGGCCGTAAAAACGTCCGCTTTTCGTGTTTCTCACTCGGTTCGACTCCAAATTAAACCAGAATTGAACCAAACTCTCTGGAAACCTTCCCACATGGGTTCTATACTGATTAGACTATAAAAGGAAGGATTTTGGGAGGGTTTCGGGGGCTTCTAGGCATGAAAACGAAGGGCTGTAGCGGCGGCGGCGGAAATCAACTCTAGGGCAGAATTAGATCAGGAAAGCCGCGCAAAGGAAGAATTGGATGCTTGATCTTCGTCCCCACATTGAGGGGAAGCTTTTCTAATTATTTGTCTAGCGATTTCCTGTAATCTTCTAGGGTTTTCATTCGATTTTCATTGATGAACATGCCGTTTGTTATGAACATGAACGTGTAAACCTTTTTTCTGGATTTGGGAAGTAGCCCGCTGATTGATTTATGAATTATATCTTTTATATGAATCTTTGTTAAGAATCTTATAGATTTGATTTGATTAGAATTGTGTTTATTTCGTGAATTACCCTGATCAAGTAATTTTACGTCTTAGACGTTGCGAGAAGGACCGGGAGGTGAATCGCAATGTCAGAACTATTCTTTTCAAACCTGTGAATCCGATCATGGGAGTAGTTCGGATTCACTTGAAGGATTACCATGGTTTTTCACAGAACTTAATGGGTCTATTTATGTTAATTGTCACGGGAGTAGGGAATTAATGTAAATAGATACTAGATTACACCCCGGGAGGAGGTAGTCTATACTTTAGGAAAAATCTCTTTCAAAACTATAATTTTCTGATCAAAGATTTATTTTTATTAAAGTCATTATCGTCAGCATAGTGAAACCCTAAGTCCTGATTTTATCTGAATTGATTTTTAGCCAAAACCCTAAAACCACCTTTTTATTTTCTTGCATGAGAACTTTCCAAAATAAAAACCCTATTTGAATCGTCTAGATATAGATCAATCGTGTAATCGGTACTTGACCGCCTGATCCTCGTGGGATCGATAATCTTTTATTACTTCGATAAAAATCCATGCACTTGCGAATCGCTATCAATAAAATATTTACCTATTTGGATAGGCACATCTTTAAGAATTCCTACAGGGTATTTAACAGAATGATCGGCGAGCTGCAAAGATATAGAAGTCAGTTTAGGCTCTCCCATTTCCAATTTTTTGCAAATAGACAATGACATTAGACTCACACTAGCACCTAAATCACATAAAGTTCAGTCAAAAGCCATGCCCCCAATAAAACAAGGTATAATGAAACTACCTGGATCTTTTAATTTCGGTAGCAGCTTGTTTTGGATAATAGCACTACATTCTTCAGTAAGAGTCACAGTACCGTAGTCCTCTATTTTTCTCTTGTTAGACAAAATTTCTTTCAAAAATTTAGCATATGTGGGCATTTGAGATAAAGCTTCAGTAAATGGAATATTGATGTAAAGCTTTTTCAAAATATCAAGAAATCTCCCAAACTATTTGCCTAATTTTGTTTGCACTAGTCTCTAGGGAAAGGGTATAGTATGTGTAGTAGAATTGGGCAGAGAAACATCATTCTGAAATGACACATCACCTTTTGGTTCATCACCCTTTTTAGGTGGCAAAATAGCTTGGGCTTGCTCATGTACAGAAGATTTTTCTAAGTCTAATTCTTCATCATGATCATCATTAGGCTCTTTTTCATCGTTCACAACTTCCCCCTAGGTTCCTCTAATTGTCTCACACTTCTAGTGATGATAGCATTACAGTGCTCCCTAGGGTTCAACTTAGGTATTTGGTCTTCTAGAGTTTTTTTATAAGCAGCTAAGGATCCTATTTGAGAGGTAAGATGACTGACCAATCCCTTAAGATCTTCAATCTCTTTATTTTGATTTGTCATTAATTGATTTTGATTAGCCATAAACTTCTCAAGCATGAACTCTACACTAAAAGAATTTACCTCTTCAGTCAAGGTTCGCCATCCCTCATTCTTATTCTTACCATGTTAATGACAATATAGCATTCCCTCTTCAAGAGCCCATTGGTTAAGATTCAGGGCCATCTCCTCAAGCAGGGTAGAAGCATCTTCGATTATTTTGCTCATGAGGGCTCCTCCTGCAGCAGCATCAACAATCAGACGGGTATTATAAAGTAAGCCATTATAAAATGTATGAATTAAAATCCAATTTTCAAGGCCATGGTGAGGATACTTCCGTTATAATTCGTTGAACCGCTCCCATGCCTCACTGAAAGTCTCGCCATCCTGCTGTGTAAAGCTTGTAATTTGGTTTCTCAACTGGATGGTTTTGCCGGGTGGAAAGTACTTCATCAAGAAAGCATTTGATAGTTGCTCTCATGTGGTGAAGGTACCGGTAAGTCGAGAATGTAGCCAAGAATGCGCTCAGTCCCTGAGAGAAAAAGGAAACAATCTTAGTTTTAATGTATCATCAGAAACTCCATTAATTTTAATAGTATCACAATATTCAAGAAAAAGATATAAATGTTGATAAGGATCTTCAATAGGTGATCCTCTAAACTGATTTTGAAATTATCAGCATCAATAGCTGGTCTGGCGATGCTAAAGTGTATCTCCTGTGGTTTAGGGGTTGCATAGTCCCTGAGTGATTTCTTATTGGCCATCAAATCTAAATTTCCTATGTAATCTAAAACAGATAGGTCAAATAACTCAAATAAACAGAGAAGAACAGTAAGAGAGAACATAAATAAGAAATAAACAAAACTTAGTCTCGCAATACTTTTAACATCTTCAATATTGACAAAAACTAAGGTCCCCGGTAATGGCGCCAAAAACTTATTGTGTCTGCAAGTGCACAGATACTTGAAGTAATAAAGAAAGATATCGAACCATAGAGACCTCGTTGTCAAGTACTGAATAATTGAGTTCTTACTATCTAGGCAATCGAAACTATGCAAGTGAACTAATGAAAGCTAACAAAAATATCAGAGAGAAAATCTGGGACTAGGGTTTCATTCACTTCAATTTCTATGACTAGTTATGAATAATAATTCGTCAATTTAATTTTATCATTATAAAGACATAATTTACTTCATAAAGGGATTGTTTGACTCTCATGTGGACAATCATGCAGGGACCGGTCTTCGCTCTCATGGAAGATTTATCCTAAGCTGAAGATAAGTAAATCATCAAACAAAGAACTCAAGGATCACTTTCATGCATCCGAATTTTAAGTTGATTATTAAGTGGAATCTCAAGGATCACTTTCGTGCATCCGAGTCTTAACACAAGTTCTACTTATGGTTCTCCAACATTCCGATCCTCACTTTCGCACAAGATCTCCACGTTTGATAAATTAACTCAATCCTAGATTCATATTATTCTCACAGTAATTATTCTTCTAAAATCAAGAAACAAGAACTAACCTAATTTCTTATAATAAGTTCCTAACATTCAATTCTAGGGTTCCAAGTTTTCAAGCAAGTCACCTTTCGGTCTATTGCGAAAACTCTAAAACATGATCAATAACATGAATCTATGGAGAATTAAAGAGCAATTATCACATAAGTAGCATTATCATGCTAAAATTATATGTGACGAAGTAATGAAAAATTTATCTAGTCATTAAGAAATCAAAGGAAATTACTCCCCCATGTCCCATAAAAGGTTTAAGCTAGCATGGATGAAAGATTACAATAATCCGTAGTATCAAAGTGTAGGAAATCAAAAAAGAGGGGAAAAACAAATAACCACACGGCTGTAATGGAAATTACAACCGTAATTTCCACGCATGAATAGTGCCGGTGGCAAGCTTTTATTGATTTCTCCTCCGATCAAGATCCTTTTTATCTGAAACTTCTGGGTATCGTCTTCTCTTCCAAGCGAAGCTTCCCCTCAAATTTCATGGCCGGAGATGCGTTGTACGCTTCCCGGCGGCGAAACCTAAGGCGGCAGCGTGAAACTCGATTTCTCTCCCGACAGTGAATGAAAATTAGGGCTTTTGGTGTCTGTCACTTCTCCTGGAAAAAAGCTCCCCTTTTGCTTCTTACCGGTCTTCGAATTATGGCTTGGATCATCCGCAATCGATCGCGCAAAAATCGGGCTTCAGAAAGTCCGTGAAAATCGCGTGTTCATAACAGAATTACGGCCGTGGTTTTTGTTACAGCATTGCCGTATTTTCTTTAAGTTTTTCTGTAGAGGATTCAACCAGAATTATGGTACTGTAAAATTACTTACGGCGGTACCGTATTTTCTCTAAATCTCTCAGGTCAAAAACACGCCACAATACGTTACTGTGAAAATGATTACGGCCCTGCCGTAAAATCTGGAAATCTCTCGGGTGAAAAATAGACTGAAATTATGGCCTATGAAATTCCTTACGATAGTGCCATAATTTTCAAAAAACTTTCTGGATAAAAAAAATTCCAAATTACGACAGTGCTCTTGATATTACGGGAGCTGTGAAAATACGGTACCGTAATATAGATTACGGCCCTACCGTATTTTGGTATGAAGTTCCAATCTTCATGAAATTTGACATGCAATCTTCTCTTGATGGTGGGAGTTCATTCATGCATCTGGAATTGCTTGAAAACGCTTGAAAATTATGCATTTTTACCTAAAAATCATCAAAAACCAAAAAGAGTGTAGATTCCGCAGTATTTGATAAAAAAGACATAAAATTAAGCAAAGAGTGTAAATATGAGACAAAAACATCTATCAAATGGCACAAAATTTACTATAAATTTCGGATGTGTTTTGGTGTGTTTTGGACTCAATGAACTTATTGACTTGATGCATTTGATGCATTTTGTAGGATATTAAAAGACATAAAATTAAGCAAAGAGTGTAAATATGAGACAAAAACATCTATCAAATGGCACAAAATTTACTATAAATTTCGGATGTGTTTTGGATCAACCCTTGTACTCAATGAACTTATTGACTTGATGCATTTGATGCATTTTGTAGGATATTATAATGTTGTTATGTTTTGGATGTGTTGATCTTATTGTCTTCTAGACTTATTAATATATTTGATTTGATGCACTTGTGGGATATTATGTTATTGTTGTGTTTTGGATGTGTTGATCTTATTGACTTCTAGTCTTGTTAATGTAGTTGATTTGGTTCTTATGGGATATTAGTGTTAATCTTATTGATTTCTAGTTTTGATAATGTAGTTGATTTGATGCACTTGTGGGATATTATGATGTTGTTATGTTTTGGATGTGTTGATCTTATTTGACTTCTAGTCTTGTTAATATAGTTGATTTGATGCACTTGTGGGATATTATGATGTTGTTGTGTTTTGGATGTGTTGATCTTATTGACTTCTAGTCTTGTTAATGTAGTTGATTTGATGCACTTGTGGTAATATTATGATGTTGTATTAGACTTGTTAATGTTGTAATTGAGAATGCTTTTATTTCATGTGTCAATTGCTTCTGAAATTTGTAGTTGATCTATCTTGAAAAATTGATTTAAATTTTTTATATAAATAATATCCATGATAATTTGTTATATTTCATGGTGCCAAGTAGCAAATAATATTCATAATAATTTGTTCTTATTAAATGCCACCTAATTACCTTTTAATCAGATTATATCGTAAAGTATATAATATTATTTGGACATGCAATTATATTATTATAATATATAAACATATAAATATTCAATTAGTGTCAAAATTTGGTTTGCTTATACGGGATTAGATATTAATTTTATAGTATTTAATAATAATAATTAATTTTTATAATATTTAATTAATTTTATAGTATTAAATGATATTTAATAAATTTTATATTATTTATTAATATTAATTATATTTTAAAGAGTATTTTATGATATTTATATAATAAGAGTATAAAAATAAAAAGATAGGATGTAACATAACAATCTTTTCAACTTTCTTTCTATCTAATTAAACACAAGAATGTAAATCTTTTTACTTTTCTTTTTATTTTATTTTTCCTTCTAAATTTTCTTTCCTTTTAATTTTCTATCTTTCCTATTAAACATAGTGTTAGTGTTTTTCTTCGATTCTCATTATTTCTTATCGATGTTGCAACTGAGGGACCACTGTAGCAGAAATAAAATCTTTTTCACCAAAATTCCCTTGGTTCCAAAAATTAAGCTTGCCAATAGTCACAAGCCCTTCGTTGCCTAGCCTAGCTGTGAATCCACAGCCAACCGCCTGAGAAGTAAATGGCCAACCCAGCTTAGGAAATTTAAGCTAGGTACCTGATGAAAGCCATAAACACAGCAAACCTTCACTTAATCGATAAAATTGATGCGGATCTAAAGTAGAAGCAATAGCTAACATCACTTAAAACATCATAATTCACATCACAATAACAGATCTAACAACACAGTTAACAGTTCAATAACACATCTAATATCACAATAACACATCTAACAACACAAATAACACAGCTAACAACACAGCTAACATATCATTCCATAAGCAAGTTAGTTTTCACGTCATAGACTACAAATACAAACATCCAAATGTCAATCAACATCCATAAATAACATCCAAACATATCAAGTAGAACTATCCAAAATAAGTCGGCTTACATCAACCATAACAACTAGACATGTAGGATCAAACTACACCAAATGAGATATCAAACCAATCATAAAGAGGAGGCATCCATCAATGCATTAAGGACTTCTAATCTTAATTCTTATGGAGCTGTGAAAAATAATTTAGCCTTCTCTTTGTTTCTTCCAAGAACCACATAAGCATTAGCCAATCTATGATGTGGCACTCCACATTTCTTCAGCTCCTCCAATAAATTCATGCTTGCATTGTCATTCATTTCAGTATCAACCCCTTAGAAATGAATCCATAGATTGGCTTGAGTGTTTCATACAATTGACTATGTCATCCAACTTGTTAGTACTATTCGCCAACATTGACATTGCAACTTCTTCAAACTTTGGCTACTTCCTCTTACTACTACATTTGATGCTTGTTCCCTCATTAAAGGCTACTCTATCAGGATGAGGGCTCGGTTGGTTTACTAAATTACTTTCATCAATATCTTCATGTGATGTCTCCTGTTAGGCTATAGCCTCAATATCATCTTAGTCTTTAGCTTCTTTCCTCCAAATGTTCATGAATCCATTACAAGTGTTAGACATGCTGCCGGTGGCTCGATCCTTAGAAAAGAGTTCTTGCAACTTCTCATAATTAGTAACAGAAGTACTCTTCTACTTCCTCATAAAAGGATTAGCCTGTAAAGATAACAAAATAAAAATGTTGTGAATATATAACACACTAAATACAACAATAGATATAAATAAATACAAATATTGAATTATTGAATATACCTTAATGAGGTCATCCCACACTTGGTCCTTGGCCTCAAACATTTTTGTATCACTATTCTATTATATGCCACTTTATTCTTGAACATCTCAGGGCAAGTATTAAAATTACTTTTTAGGGTTTTAATGCAATTTTTCAAGTGATCTTTTGTTACACTAAAACCAAATGCTGGACCACATATAACTAACATATTTTTATAAGCTGCCAAGGTGAATGTACCATCTACTCTGAAACCAATAGTTCCAACATAGCATCAATGAATAAGCTATCCATGGTGACTACTAACAGAATAACATGGTTCATTCTCCTATTGTATCTAAAGATAAAAAGCAAGGCAACAGGTTATTGATAGAAGCAGCTAAAATAAGTGACAAGAATTGGGAATAGAACAAAAGCAAAATCTAGGGAAAGGAAAGTGGTTGGAAGGATAATTTTTCACTTATTCCTAGCCCCTATTGTTCATGAAATTCTCAAACGAAGAAAAATCAGCATGTGCTTAATTTGATTGAACTAATAATAAATATGCATTTTTTTGTATCTTTAAGAAGCCATAACTATTAACATAAGGGCTACACTAAATTGTTAGATGCACCTAGTTCATAACTAGTTCTAGAGGCTAATGTTGATTGTCACTGATACTTTTCACTAGCTCAATTTGGCCTCCAAAGTTTGTAAAAGATGTAATGCATACTAATACTAACATGCCCAATATTAGGATGCAAAATTGTAAACTTTTGAAAGCTATATGGCTCACTATTTGTATGTGATCATTAAACTAGCAAGAGAATAAGTGTGGAATGCAAAAGAAGGAAAATATAAAATTAATACTTTGCTTTATTTCAAATAGAGACATCAGCATGTGAACCTGCGACTATATGAAATGATCTTATGCTTATGATGAAACTGAGATCAGTCTACCTGCGACTATATGAAATGATCTTATGCTTATGATGAAACTGAGATCAGTCTATCTCTACATCAGAGTGATCAAGGAAAGAAAAATGATAAGCATAATATCTTGCGCAGTGGATAAATGCAGAACAATCAAAGTCTAATAAGAGCATTTGAGAAAATTAAATCACCATGTTGGAGCTTGAAGAGGAAGAAGAGGGGAGGGATGTAGGTTGGGCCATCTGCAAGCGTCTACAATTTGTGGGTTGCGGATGTGTGTTTGTAGAAGGAAGAGAGGGTCGCTGGTGATACTAGTCTAGGGTTTGAGTGTGGGATACCAGTGAAGAAGAGGGGGTCGGTGGGAAAGGAGAAGGGCAAGAATGGTGGAGTGCAAGAAGAAGGAGTGAAGGTGGAGATGATGCGAGCGAGGAAGATGCGGCAAAAAATAGAGATGAAGGATGGCAACTAACCTCTTTGTTGCTCATGTGGAAGACAACAGTTGGGGAAGGTAGGCCATCCAGGGAAGAAGACGGTGGCTGGCGAGTGGAGTGGAGGCAACGAGATGGCGAAGAAAATATTGCTGACGGTGAAGAGGCGTGAAAATAGGGTTGTGATTCTCGTTGCCTCCACTCCACTCGCCATCTCAAGGCAAGTATTTAAATTGACTTCTTGGTTCATCCTACATATGGAGGCTCTTCTTTGACAGATTGAGCTTT
>CM050445.1:24078393-24103614 GCA_027562315.1 Costus pulverulentus | reverse complement strand
GAATTTTATCCTGGCAATAGAAGCATAGCAGCAAAATAAATTTCAGTAGAAAACAGGGAAGTAAACAGCAGAGATAAGGTTCTAACAATATAGTGGGTGAAATGGTTGTTAGTAGTTATGCCCTAGGACTAGTTGTTGGTCCATCTTTATACTGGCATTGACGTTATTATGTTTATGATTACATTTGTGTCTTTGTACATTTGCATAATAATGTCCCTGGAGATAGATTTTATCTAGTCTCAAACTTATGTCCCCAGTCAAGTACATCAATAGATAAATGACAACTTTGGTACATGTGAGATTGGTATATGTGCTGGTTAGGAATGTGGTGCTAATGCAGACATATGAGTATATCAATTATGGATATACTGGATTGACCCGTCGTGAGGACCTAACTTGGGTGTCACAAGTCAGCCTCACATGCGATAGAGATGCAACGATCCTTAGACTTGAGGTCATTGATAGTTTCGTATGGTTAGAGACATGATTTGATATAACCTAATGCCTCAACGTAGTTGGAAAGTTACAACAATTGTCACTAGGAATGTCACGATCCATATGAAAGGTTCAACTGTGAGACAGAGAATTTGCCCCTTCTTAAGGGAAGCTTGATATCCATAGGCTCTATATGGTTTCATGACTGAAAGTATATGACCATACTGTTGATGTTTATGCCCTAAGACCTAGTTTTGGTCTATCTTTTGTATTATTTGACATTGATATTTCTTATATATCATTTTGGCATTGTCGTTATCATGCTTAGTTTACATTTGCGATTGTGTTCTTACATGATAATGTCCCTAGAGACAGATTGGATCTGTGCTCATACTCTTGTCCCCAATCAATGTACCTGAGTGGATATGAGACAGCTCTGGTACTTGTGAGACTAGTATATGTGCTAATTAGGCACGAGGTGCTAACGCAGACATATGGGTATATCAGTGGTAGATATACTAGACCGACCCTCTGTGAGGCACTGACTTAGTGTCATGAGTTATCCTCACAAATGATAAAAGATGCATCAATCCCTTGACTTGAGGTCATTGACTCTTCTGTATGGTTAGGGACATACTTTGATACAACCTAACACCTCACTATAGTTGGGAGGTAATAATAATTGTCAATGAATATGTCACAACCCATATAAGAAGGTCAATGTATAGACAAAGGATTTGCTCCTTCTTGAGGGAAGCTTGATATCCATGGGGCCCCTCTATGGTTCTATGACTGAAAGTGTATGGCCATACACAGGTGAAAACCTGATTTAATCATGACCATGAGATTGGGTGAAAACAAGTGGTGACACACTTGTCCAATCGGATATCAGTTTGGCAAAGAGACTATAATGCATCTGTACCTAGTTGCGATGATGGGGATGTCAATGTCGATATCCATTCCGATGACTTGGGTAGCAGCGATGCACTGGTAGGTGTCATTCACTGCTTGTGATGACCTTAGGTCATCACTGCCAACGTCAGAGGAACCTGTAGGGTCGCACACCTTGATACTCGAGTTCTCGCATTGATCGGGAAGCCTTCGAGTTATTGTATAGCTCGGATCTATTTGGGAGATTTCATCAGTGCCAATGGGCCTGATGAGATGGAAGAGACTTATTGGAGCCAAACTTCATTTTTTGCAGGTTAACTCGAAATTGACCATTGTTGGTCACATTTGAGTTAGGGTTGCAATAGATTGGATCCAATGGCTTAATCAACTTGTGCAATAAAGTTTGGGCTAACTCATTACCAAATGAGGCCCAATAACAAGTTGTCATAAAGGGATATCATGGCATAAGGGTATAGGGAGAAAACCAACCCCATTAGCACCTAAGGGCAAAATGGGGTATGGTTAGCGCATATTGCTTCTGTAGGAAGTTAATGGTGCTCCCCCCTTGTTCCTGGGATGGAAAGCTTGCCTCTTAGGCATGTCTTGGGGCGTGTATGGCTTATAGGACTTCTTTGGTAAGTCCTTGGCGCATAAGACTAATGGGAAGGGATTTATGGAAAAGGCTTGGAGTCTTGCCATAACCCTAACCCTAATTAGTCAACTCACCTTAACCCTAGCCGCCTCCCTCTTTGTGAATTGCTCCAATACCTCTTGCCTAGCTGCCCCCTTTGCTGATTTATACATGTCATATGCGAGAGCTCTTGACATCTATTCTAACATATGTGTGAGCAAGCAATCAAAGGCTAGGGCAAGACACTTTGGCGCAATACCTCTTCCATCTTGAAGCCGCAAGCCTCCTGATGCAGGAGCAAACAGGCCTATGAACATACTTGAGGACGGCCCAAACCCCCTGGAAGGCACTTGGGAAGACTCCCCATGACATGGGGAAGATACAACATGATTTTTAGCGTGATTCGAGTTTCCCAGACCTCGACACGGCCAGGCCGTGACGGCGGTCACGCCCGTGACGAGCACACAGCCCCTCTGCATGCCCGTTCCCGTGCCGCACCAAACCAACTCGGACATGGCCAGGCCGTGATGGAGAGCACAGTCGTGAAGCATTATGTGGATTTCGGGCCCAACATTACGGCCCATATAGAAGACTACGGCCCCGACCGTCCGCCACGACATGGCCAGGCCATGATGGAGAGCACGGCCGTGAAGCATTCTATGGATTTCGGGTCCAACATTATGGCCCGTAAAGAAGACTACGGCCCCGACAGTCCGCCCCAACACGGCCAGGCCGTGACGGCCGGCACGACCGTGACATGGTCTAGTCGCGACGCGAACGCGAACACGGCGCGTGACACGCCCGTGCCCCCGACCGTGATCTCTGCGATGGAATCTAGAGCATTCGAACATGCCCGTGACCACCGACACGGGCTGGCCGTGATCGCCCCTAAAGATGAGATCAGGCCCCGACGACCCCATTTCAACGTGCACCACCCCCTACTTTGTTGCTCCACTCAATGATGATCCAAAGGAGCCCAGCAAGGTGATAATCCGGTGATCCCAATGCCAAAGCAAGCCTCCGGATCATTTCATAGGCGTCATTAGCCCCCTTTCCACCCAAACTGATGCGACTCAACCCAAGGACACTATGGCCCAACCGCCTGAGGACCCATCCCCAAATGGGCCACTTAATCTCATCCATAATTCGCCCCAAGATCGAGCCGCCACGGTGGTAAATCAGCCCAGAACGTCCAAGTTCTGCTGTTTTGTCGCCATGTGCTCCGAGTGCATCTAAACCGTCTTCGTACAAAGACGCAGGATCGTGCAATCAACTTCGGAGAATATTAAGTAGTTATTCCTTGTCTTGTAGCTGCAGATTGACCACTTTAGTGGCCTGCAAGAGTGGTTGATTTGTTAGAGTAGGTTGTCTCTTATGTATTTTGTTTGTTCCTATCCCTCTTATTCTATAAAAGAGGAGGTAGGGTTATTATTCAGTTCTCTTTGGTGCTTAGAGATCTCCTGGTGAGCTTAGAGTCGCTAGCGTTTGTGAAGACGAGCCGGAGCCTCGCCTTCGCTGTTGTTCGGGTCGAAGGTGTCTCTTCGATTCCAAGTTGTTTCCTCTTCCGGTTTGAAGTAAATCCCACCCTTCCGGTGGGTCAGGTTCGCATGTTTGTCATTCTCTTGTATGTTTCTTCGCTGCAGTTTTCTCCTCTTTACTTCACCCACGTCTGTCCGCACATCAGAGCATGGTCGGATCTCTTGTTTTTGGTTTGTTTCAGCTTCATAGGCGCGCTAGCTAAACCGCACGAAACCACAGTCCCCAACACGAGCTACGCTTAAACGTGCTAAGTGAGTTGCAGGAAATTGGTAAAATTGCTACGAGGTTAGTGCGTTGCATTATTTAAGTTGGGTGCCGTTCTCCTCATTCGCATTCGTGTTGCCCTAATCAAACTCGTCGTTGTTTCGTCGTGCTTTCTACCGAATTCCTGCACTTTTCCGACACATTTTCTCTTCCCTCGTCTCACGACCCTCTCCTGTTTTATCACGCATTGTGTAAAACCCAAGAGTACGGCTTAAGGACCCCCTCACCTATTAGTTGCTACATTAATTTTGGTATTAGAGGACATTGCGCGTTCGATTCTTATCGTTCGCACGATCCCTCCCTATGGTACAAGGTGCCCTCTTTCGAGTGTACACCCTAGTATTTACCCAGAACATCTCCTACTTTCGCGGTGGATCATTCTAGACAAACCCAATGTGTTCCATGGTAGATTATGGACCCTCGAGCGAAGAACAAGCACTTTCATGTCGAGCCTTCGCAAGATTCACAAAGAGGTTCCGTCGTTACAATCCTACTTTCGTTATGAACTGTAATAACTATGACATGATAATACTTGACCAGAGTAAATATCAAGAAATTAATACTTCAAGTGAAATATGCTCAGAATATGATCCAAATAACAAAGTTAACACATGAATTGTAAAATAGAAATCGTCAGAGGGCTTCAACCTAGCCCTGAAATAAAGTTTACGCTACAACCATCGTTGAATCGCTAAAAATTCTCTCTTTGTACATAGGAAAATCACAGGAAAAGGTTTCTAAGAGGGAGGAGACGATGAACCGAAAGAAATAAACAAGAATCACTGAGTTCCAATGGTTGAATCTCCAGAAACCGCCTCGAAGTTGCCTGTTCGCCGTGTCCGTCCGCCCTACCCACTTCGTTGCCTGATTGCTCGATGATTAGGTAACATAAATTGGGGATTTTACACTCTATTTGTTCTCCTTCAAATAAGCTTTCCATAGAGTCTTCATTTGCCAAATTTGGACTTGAATCGGGTCCGAAATCAGTGAAAAACCAAGTGAAGGTCGGGCTGTCCAGAAAGCATCACGGGTGAACCCCGCCGGGTTCACCAGGTGGTGAAGTGTTATGTGTAGTTCTGTTGCGAAGTAATCACAGGTGAACCCCGCCGGGTTCACCTACCAGTGAAGTCCACCGTATATTTCTGCACAGGTTTTGTCAGACAGAATCACGGGTGAACCTCATGGGGTTCACCTGCCAGTGAAGCGTGCGGCGAATTTCGGATATCCTTGACATCATTGGTGAACCCCGCCAGGTTCACAAAGCAGTGAAACGCATGGTGAGTTTCGTCCTCTGGCAAGATCACCGGTGAACCCTGCCGGGTTCACCTAGCCGTGAAGTCTAGAAAAAGCTCTGATTGAGCCCAAATTTTACGGGTAGCTTCGTCTTTTCATAAGGAATCACCCCATACTCTTAGATTCTTCAAAAGGACTTCAAAATTAGGTGATTTTACTTGAAATTTCATAAGACAGATGAAAAGTGAAGATTCTAAAGCTTGAAGTAAATAAGCCTTAAAGGAGTGTAAAAACATTCAAATAGGCCTAAATTTATCATGGAATAATAATAAAAATCACTATAAAAATGCCAGGCATCAAACACTCCAGACTTAAATCTTTGCTTGTCCTCAAGCAATAAAATAAGTTGAAATACAATCTTGGTATAAGAATAATCTTTTGTGTTGAAGTTCGCACCCAAGTTCAGAAAAATATTTTTTTAGCAATCCAAGTCTAATCAGAAGAAATTAACTAAGAGAGGTGTCTTAAGCATTCACTAGTTTGGTCCCACAGTTTTTAGATGTCAACCAATTCAGAAAGTAGTAAACATGGGATTCAATCAAAGCATACACAACACTCATCTCATTCCTATCCTTTCAATTCATAATGTTGGGGTTGACTCAAATGTTTTATCCAGGATACAAAGCACTGATCATTGCATTAGACTTCAACTTATATCCTTAGGTACCATTGCCAATTTTTTGCAATGCCAAGTAGAGGAGTCTTTTTATTGAATTTCAATTCACATTTCTTAGATTTAAACTCATATCCTTCAGTACCACTGCCCATTTTTTGCAGTGCCAAAGTGTGATTTTTTTTTTATCCAAATAACATATCCTGGCTTTTAAAAAATGCAGTGTTTCCCCAATACTAGAAAGGAATTCAAAGTTTGAAAAGATATTATGTATCCTGATATGTATCGAATGTAAATTGCAAACCAAAATCAATTGAATAATCATGAAAACGCTTGACCCACTAAATGAACAACCTAAAATCAATCCACTTAGAGAATTTCTAATTCATAGAATATATGGACATGACTATTGCGTAAATTTCCAACAAGTACTACATTCAACATGTCTTGATAAATTCCAACCAATCATGCATTTAACTTTAAGAGTTTTACAAAGCTATCATTAGACAAGACTAGCAATATATACTTTAAAACAACTTCATGAAAACACATAGATCCACACATCATGTAACATGTAAAGAGGGTTATAGCATAATACCAAAGCTGAAAAACAAGCGGTTCAAATATGTGTTATACATTGCAGAGAGTGGGGCCTGTAAATGTGGACCAGGCCCACGAATAGTGGCATATAGATACAATGCCAATATCAAAATAACATCCATCATAGAGTGTCATAACAAATCCATAAAGAGTCAGAACACAACTACCAAACAGAAGCTGGAGTAAAGATAGCTCACCCACTCTAAAATGTTGCATAGTCCTCTATGCAACGTCGTATATGTGAGAGGAGAAGGTGGCAATGTCGAGTCCTCATGGAGCTAGCGCCTCTTGCGCGATTTGGAACCAGAAGCTCGGGAGCTCCTTCCCTTACTGCGCGAAGTGTAATCGGGCTCGTCCTCCTCATCTGAAGAGACCAGAATGTTGTTTATATTCTCCTCATTGAGCAAGGCGAACCGGTCATCCAGAGCGGATAGCTTCTCCCAAATCGAACCCAACATCTTGTGCTGTCGTTGCATCCCGGCTTCATTAGCTTCCCAATGGGAAGCTTGCTCCTGGCGTACAAAGGAGATGGAGGAATCCATCTGATCAATAAGCTCTCGCTGCTGAAGCTACTCCTCCCTCATCTCCTGAAGAATACCCAACATAGAATCCGAGGAGGAGCCACCAAAGAAAAACACGCCTGGGGCTGGTGGTGCAGTGTCTATAGGATCTGGTTGAGGGTCAGCAATTGGCTTGATGCGCCAGTTCTCTCGAACATGCACAGTGGTGCGCTCTGGGTTAGGCAATGGCATGCAGAACTGGCTATCCTTGAATGTCATGCAGTAGGCATCACCCCGGCGTACGATGAGTTTCATGGAAACGCATGACTCGATCTCGAGCCGGTTCTTTCCACTAGCCTCGGCCGTGCCATAGGGAATGACCCCGAGAGAGACTACAAGTGGGGTGATGAGGCTGCCAATGACTATCGCCCCCTTGCGGCAATGCGCGATGCGGCTGAATTGCTTTGCTAAGTAGAATCCAAAATCGACCCTGAAAGAGTGAAGCATGCACCATAAATAAAATAACTCTGACTGACGTACCATGCTGTCGCTCTCCCCTTGCCCGAAGATGGTATGGGCGAGTATGCGGTGGACATATCTGATAGTTGGGTTGCAAATGCTAGAGGCCCTAACGACTCTGGCTGAATAGAAGTACTCATTCATAATTGATGCCCAAAACGCCTGCTCGTTGAACTCCACCGGGACTTTGCGCGTGCAAGGTTCCGGGAAACCATAAATCTAGCGAAGCTGAGAAAGAGATAAACAATGCTCAGTATTCCCCATACGGAAGGAGATGCGCCTTGGATCGTCATCAACAATGGCAGCAGCTTTCACATCCAATGAGCTGAGGAACTCCAACGTTATTCCAATGTACGTGGGGGAGGCGAGCCTTAGGAACTGCTCCCATCCAATATTTGAGTACATCCATTCAACATCATCCAAAAGCCCTAACATAACAAGAGTGTTTCTGTCTAAATATCGGGTGTTGAGCATCTGGCGATGGAGAAGATGTTCGAAGTTTTGTTCATGCTCTGCATTCCTAAAAACTATGCAAAATTCATTCGGCGGAGATACATAGGCTTGGGGCTGCCGAGTAGAATGGCATGCCGGATTTCTGGAAGAGGAAGGCTGCGCCGACTGGCTAGCAGGAGTGGCTCGTGGTGGCGGAGCCTGTCCGTTCAGGACGAAGTCATCATCGTCTGTGGACGATTCCGATGCAGGTTGCGGATAACGAGGGTGGATAGCAATCACCTTGTGTCGTGGTGCCATTAGATGAGATCGCGAGAGGATAACCAAAAATAACCAGAGACAATTTCCCCCGAGCACAGAGTGGGGAGTGGATCAAGTCTGTGTGAATCTCACCGGAGGTGCAGACCGTGAAGAGGGAAGGTTCGTTGAAGATCTGAGGGCGAGATTGCGAGGGAGCCGTGGCGCAAGATCGGGAAATATGGAGAAGAGGGAGCGGCGGCAGTGTTACGACCCGCTTAGTAAGCAAACTATTCATTAACTTGGTGAGCCGATTTGCAACGTGGCCTAATTTATTAAAATGCTTAAGCCCAAGTTAACAATAGCAAGCCCACTAAGCCTTATAAACCACATAATAGTTTCTCCCACTTGCAATATGGGACTATACTCGGGGTATTACAATCTCCCCCACTTAAGACTTGACGTCCTCGTCAAGCCCAAACCTTAACACATGCCCAAGAATCATCCCTTAGTCGGCAGCATGTGAGGTCAGCCCAAAGGTGGCTCCACCATCCTCGGTAGCCCTTTCCTATTGGCCTCTCACCATGCTTAGGACTAAGTTTTGCTCTGATACCATTTGTCACATCCCGCTTAGTAAGCAAACTATTCATTAACTTGGTGAGCCGATTTGCAACGTGGCCTAATTTATTAAAATGCTTAAGCCCAAGTTAACAATAGCAAGTCCACTAAGCCTTATAAACCACATAATAGTTTCTCCCACTTGCAATATGGGACTATACTCGGGGTATTACAGGCAGTGTGGAACAAAAGAACCCTACCCGTGGTTTAGGGCGAACACGGGCAATGCTCCAAAAGAAACACGGGTGAACCCAGCCGGGTTCACCTAACCATGAAGCACACTTTAGGGATGCGCCCGGTCTGATTCAGTTGTCTTCACGGGTGAACCCCGTCGGGTTCACCTAGCTGTGAAGTGCACGGTTAGTTGCTGAAAATCTAGAAATAATATCCACAACTCGATATTGCCGGCTCCATCATTATTTAACAAAGATATCCCTCGAAACATTGTTCCTCAGATTGTACAGTACAGTTCATGGGTGAACTCTGCCGGGTTCACCTGGCTGTGAAGTGTACTGAGCTTCAGTAAAAATTCATCAAAAATTTTTTGCTCCCATGGCACATCTGTATTGTAAAAATAACCCTCTAATCAGTGTATTTCAAGATCAAGATTTCCCAAACTAAACTAGATAAACAAGAGAGTAGAGTGTTTGACGATGATAAACTAAAAACTGAATGACAACTACTGTAACTAAAAGAAAATGAAAACAATGAGAAAACTTGGGTTGCCTCCCAAGAGCGCTAGTTTTAGGTCAATAGCTCGACCATAGTGTCATCAGGTCATCAAATCAAGGGGGGCCAAAAGGGGCAAGAACTTCCCTTTGTTTGACAAGTTCATCATCAAAACGGTGTTTGAGGCGGTGTCCATTGTCTTCCAAACTTCTAGCACACTTAAGTATACCCACACTATAACATATACTTGGAAGAAAAAGTTTTTGAGAGAGTTAGACAGATCAAATTGAATGGTTTAGCTTCGAAGAAATTAAAGTTGAAGATCTAACAACAGAACCATGGTTTAGCTTCGAAGAAATTTCCATGCATTCCCAGTCTTCCGAAGTTTTGTCTTCGAAGAAACAGAACCATAGTCATTCCTGGATTTAGGCAGAGACCCAGAAGATCTAACAACACTCTCTTGATCACTATTTGAAGTGCATGGTGTGAAGAGACCTCAGAGATATATGATGAAATCATAAATCCCCATCTTATCACACTCAACATGGACCTCTGGGGTCATGCACTTTAAAACAAGAGCAGTGTACTGTTTGTTATCTTCACAATGTTCAAGATAGACATTCCACTCTCACTCTGTACTAAAATAAATATAGGGCTAGGATGGAGGACTTTCAAGAAGACGCACCTTATTCTCTTGTTCTAGTATTTTGGACAAAATTCTGAACCATCTTGTCTAATTTGTCCCATCCAGTTTATTTTTATAAAGTTTTAATCTAAGATCAGGAGATGCCATTATCTACAACAAGCAAAATAAGCAAAATAAGTACTATGATAAAGCATTTAACAAGGACTTAAATTAAATGTTATGCTCCCACTATTTCCTAACAAGTTGATAACTCTCAAACTCTACTTGGAAATAAGTGAGTAGGATCCTAATTTCACATGAGGTCTCTGCGACTCACGAGGGTGAGTTGGGCTGCACAGACTAATCCCATGCTTCCTTAGGTAGGCATGCCAGCCAATTGTGCTGTTGCACAACTCCTCTTAGTTAAGATAGACTAGGTGCCCTATGTCCAGCGAGGGTTGGATACAACACAGAACCCTATCCTCTCAACAGCTGCCTCTAGTGTTTCATCATGTCAGTGACATATGAAAACTAGTCAAGTCTGACCTGATTGTTATGCCCAAGGCCAACGAGTTTCCTTACGAAGGCACGTCCAAGTTAAAACTGGACTGGGGAAACTATTGTCACCACACTCCTTCCAAAGATCGATGGGTGTCTCACGAGGGTGAGAAATAGTTCACAGTCCATCAATCGATGGTTTGACGAGGGCTACACATCAGAAGGCTATCGACTTGATATTGCGAGGAGAGTTTATTCATTAATTATTTTTCTTTTCTAGCATGCAATTTTCCTATGGTGGCAGCAAAAAGGAAAAACACATCACAGGCATGCTATGGACAGAATAATAAACCATCACGGGCATGCTAATATGGTCGATATGGTCATAGCCCTTTTCATACACATAACATGTCACGAGCCATGTGATATGTTATCATGCATCCAAGGGTTGCGAGTCCTTGTAGCAGATTAGCCCATGCCAGTAAGCGGAAGCTAGCATTCTACCTCCAACTGCAAATCAATCACCATGCTTCCAAAGGATGGCGCCACTTAGATTTCAGTTGATGAAGTCACCTTGTTTTCTTGATGAAGCCCTAACCTATGTTATGAAAACAATTCTACATCTATTCTAAAAACAAGATGAGATAATACATGAAAATTTTTTACATCAAGATAGGGGGGGAACCACACGCATGGCAGAAAAATTTTACAAGCATTCATCACAGATGGAAACATCCTTCCACATCACAACACAGGAGGGCACTTGCTATGACCATATCAACCCATGGAAGAGACAAGGGGCGCATATATATAAAATTTGAAAATCAAAAATATCAAATTTTAGTTCCCTTATGCACCAATAACATCCACAACGTTCTCCTCATCAAGCTTATGCTAAAATCAAGATTAGGGTTTCATGATGATTTCATAGACCTAATTAGCTGGCAGTTTTTGTCAGATCAAGAGACACGGTCAGTCCAAAGAACACAATGTCCATCCTACTTGACAAAACCACGTGCACCAATGGTCTTAAATCCATCATAAAAGGTAATCCAAATTTCAGCCTTGAGTTTGATAAAAAAAAGAAGTTTGGATGAGAAACGCTTTCTAGGTGAAACGCACATGGATAAAGAAAATTTTTGAAAAATTTTCACACAACCACATGTACACCATGTGTTTCTCGCAAGTAGCTCTGATACCACTGTTAGGGAATACCGGGTGTAATTTAAAATTTTGCAGTCCAAGGACGTAGCGGAAGACACATTACACCTGAAACATATTCCTTCACCAAGGATCCATATGAGGGAAATAACACAAGGATGTATTAGGGATAGTACCTCTTTGGCTTGCTAGGATAATGATGCCAAGTTGAAGACGATCAAGAGCTAGTCCTCTACAAGTATCCACGCGTCGACCTTCTCAACATTGCTCCCTTGCACACTTGGTGCTAGCCCGGGGGAAGAGAAGATCACCTCTTCGAATATCCTTCTTCTTCTTCCACACTTTCCGCCAACAAAGAAGAAGATGAGGAAGGTGGCGCAACACAAGAAGAAGAGGGCGGCTAGGGCTTCAAAGCTTGCGCAACTTGTTGGTGGAAGTTGCCTTGCCTTAAGAAGAAATTCTGCACTTCTAGAGGGGCGCATACCCCTTTGTTTTATAGACATCGAAGCTACCGCCGCCCCTATCCTTCCATATGTGCTCTTGGCACAAGCCTTCCAAGGAATTGCCATAAGAAACCTGCCACCTTCTTTCTTGAATTGGCGCAATATGAAGAATAGAAATAATCTACCTTCTTGCCATATCAAGAGAGGGATTATGAGTTCAATTTTCATTAGGACTTACCATATATCATTGACCGAATCTTTGCTTGAATAAATCAAGCCATACTCACCAACATATCAGCCCCATACGTCCAATTATGTTTCCAATTATGAAAACATAATTCCATTAGGATTCATACAAGCAATTGGCGCAAATTCGATTTATGGAATTAAGCCATGCGCCAAGCATGAATCCTACTCCCATTAGGATTCCAATTTACCACAATTAGATTCAATCCACAACTCCTAATTGGATTTGGATTTTATCTCTAATTTGGTATTGGATTTAAATCCTTATTGGATTATGATTTTCGCCCACCAATATGGGCTTCATCCAAATCTAATTCCCATTAGGATGGGGCACTCCAAAGTGGATATCAATCTATTGGTCATGACTCAAACAATATGGCCATACATTCCCGTCATGCACCAATGAGGTGGGGCGCTCCAAAGTGGATATCAAGCTTCCAATTAAGGAAGGGGCAAATCCTACTATTAGTCATCCATATCTCCATATGACTTATGATATACCCAATGACAGTCATTTTGATCACCCATTTATGGAGGGACGTGAGACTGTATCAAAACACATCCATCATCACATCTAGACATGAATACCTCAAGTCTGAGGATCAATGCAAACCTCTTGCATATGAGATTGACCTGTTGACTAGACAAGTCAATCCTCATTGTGGGTTACTCCAGTGCAACTAATGCAGAAGCACCTGTATGTTTGCGTTACTATGCCATGTACTTAACCAGCCCATACACCAGTCTTGTTAGGAAACCCTGGGGATATTTTTAAAAAAAATTTCATAGAAAGCACAGCAGAAGAATAACCCCGAAACAGGCCAGTCCCAAAAACCCAGTGAAGATCGTCATGCGAGGGAGTCGACACGATGAGATGAGAAGGTACCTTGAAGCAATTTGAGACAATGTCGATGTAGGTGCCCAACTGTGCACCCTCTGCAGTCTCACACACACGGATGCTTCGAGTCTTCTTCTTCCACGCCCGGTGCTAGCCTTGGGAAAAAGATCCACGCCAAGGGAGTTCCTCTTAAACACTTGCGCCAATCACCAAAGTGGGGAAGCGCCAAGGGAAGAAGAGGAAGAAGATCTCTTTAGTCTTGATGGAAGAAGAGGAGAAAATCTCTAAGAACCCCAAGCTTTCATCCCTGCACTTGTCTCCACGCCTCCAAAAGGAATTAGTGCCATGAGAGGGGCGAGCTAGGGTCTCTTTTATAGAGATCATGTGTGGCTTGGAGAAGAATTAGGAGAGCATAATTTTAGGAATTAATTAATTAAATTATAATCCAATTAGGACTCTAATTAATTTAAATAAAATCAGCCCTATTAAATCTCCACAAAAATAGGAATCTAATTAATTAATTAATTAGCCCCTATTTTATCTCAAATGATTAATTCAAAATCAACTTTAATTAATCACATGATATTAATTAAGGCATAGGTGCTAACCTTAGTCTAACTGACGCAGGGCGGAAGTTGAAGAAGAGTTGGAGAAGAGAAGAAGAAGAGAGGAGAAAACCCTTAGCAAGCTAAGGGGAAAGAGAAGAGACTACATACCTTAACCCTAACCTCACAAGGAGGAAAACACAACAACCAATAGGTTTTCCAAAAATATTTGTTTCAACTTGTATTCATCTTGGAACGTTTTACATAATATAGGCAAGCGTTCACAGCTGTCAAGGGAGATTTCATATTGAAACATTAAATGCTTTGTCTAGTGGCAGGATTTTCTAAAGATCTTGCAGGATTTGGTGCTGTGAAGATTTCGGCGCATGCTTTCGATTTGCTTGGGCTACAAGCGCATGTTAATTAGCTGGAATTATTGAATACGCATTCTTGTGATCCTCTGAGATTGGTGAAGAGTTGGGTGATGTACAAAAAGTGGGTGATGGCTGATTTGATGAAGATAATTGGCCATTAAATGTTGATTTGGTCTTTTCAATTGCTAGCTGAGAGTTGACTTATTTGATTGGAGATTGAAGCTAGCTATCACATGGAGCTATCCATAACCTATTGGAACTTGAAGTTGCATATACCGTTGCAAGTTGACTTAGGTTGACTTGATTTGTCCTTTGACGCTTGACCTTGATGTTGACATGGCTGATAATCTTTGACTTTGGCTAATCTTAATTAAACAAGAGGAATTTAAAGTGCTAAACTAATTGCAACCTAGTACATTAACTAGTAATTTAAAATGCTTAGAAAATAAAACTTAGGCCAATCCTAATTATAACATAACAAAATAACACCATATCAAACATAATTAGGTCCTCAAAAATGCTCCTGCATCAAATTTTCCCTCTTTGAAAATTTCACCTCCTCGTGAAATAGTTTGAACCTGCATGCAAAATAGTAAAAGCATTTTTTTTATTTTGGTCAGCTTTTTTTTTGTTATTTTTTTTTCTACTCTCTAAAAGATATGTTTTTTTTCTTTTCGATTTATCTCAGATTTTTTTAATTTTCTCAGCTTTTTTTTAACAGCCATTTTTTTCTTTATTTTTTTATTTTTTTGGAAAAGGAAAACACGCGTTTCTCGCATGACGTTCGCGTCTCGCATGCGTGAAGGGAACGCGTTTATCAACGGCGGTGACTGGTGGCTGAATGACGGTGTTCGTCGGTGGTGGATGTTGAAGGAGATTGCAGACTCCGTTCGGTGTGGCTTCTGGGCGGTGAAGGGGTGGCGTGCGAGGCGGCGTAAGGAGTCGGCGGTGATGAAACAGCGAGACAGGTGATGGTTGGAGCAGAAACAGGGGCACTGACGAACTATTCCGATTCCGACGATCCCCTGGTCGGATGGAAAGATCCTTTCGATCACCAGTCTTTCGAATGGGGGAGAAGGCATGGACAAACTTTGCGATTGATCAGACGTCTGGATGATGAGTTCTTCGAGGTGGATGGGGAACATCTGCAACCTGCATCGTCTGCGGGTTCTGAAAAGAATGAAGTAGACGATGAGGCTTGGGACGACAGTGCAGCGCTAGTTATCCACAGCAAGGTCGGAGAGAAGTTGAGAGCTCTGCATCATCCGCGGGTTTTGATAAGAACCAGGCATGCGACCGCCTCAGGAAGAGGTTGTCGGCGAAGGAACTGGACGTCCAGGGAGGTGCCCCTAATAAGATTTGGCACAGCTTGTTGCTCGTTCGTGAGATGGTGACAGAGATAAGAGACGGCGATGGAGGCGGTCCTTCATTGCTGGGCCATGGGTTATGAAAAGAATCAGGCGACCACAGCTCGGGAGATGAATCATGACAGCGAAGGGTATGCTGATTTCCGTGGTTGTGCTTTGGAGGACGAGGTGTGCCGAGCTTGCTTTAGGAGGTGGCATCACTGGAGGGCATCGTGGTTCCTGTGTGTGGAAACAACAACGTGAAGAACTCTATAGCTCGACGTCGATGCAGTTGGGAGGCAACGCGAGCTTTCCTGGCTTCCATCATTGCTGGCCATGGGTTCTAAAAAGAACCAGGCGACCAGCTTCGGCGGTGAATGAGAGAAGCAAGGTGAATGCTGGAGAGGTGGATGGTGGTGGTGTTGCTGGTAGCTCGACATCGATGCAGGAGGTGGAAGACGATGTGTAAGGTGTAAGCTTCCCTACATCGTTGGGCGTGGGTTCTGAAAAGAACTAGGCGGTCAACTCCGGTGATGAATTTGGAAGGCAAGATGAAGATGGATTGACACGGGCAGACAAGAGTTGCCCATATGTTCCTCTGATACCACTGACGTAGGGCGGAAGTTGAAGAAGAGTTGGAGAAGAGAAGAAGAAGAGAGGAGAAAACCCTTAGCAAGCTAAGGGGAAAGAGAAGAGACTACGTACCTTAACCCTAACCTCACAAGGAGGAAAACACACCAACCAACAGGTTTTCCAAAAATATTCGTTTCAACCTGTATTCATCTTGGAACGTTTTACATAATATAGGCAAGCGTTCACAGCTGTCAAGGGAGATTTCGTATTGAAACATTAAATGCTTTGTCTAGTGGCAGGATTTTCTGGAGATCTTGCAGGATTTGGTGCTGTGAAGATTTCGGCGCATGCTTTCGATTTGCTTGGGCTACAAGCGCATGTAAATTAGCTGGAATTATTGAATGCGCATTCTTGTGATCCTCTGAGATTGGTGAAGAGTTGGGTGATGTACAGAAAGTGGGTGATGGCTGATTTGATGAAGATAGTTGGTCATTGCATGTTGATTTGGTCTTTTCAATTGCTAGCCGAGAGTTGACTTATTTGATTGGAGATTGAAGCTGGCTATCACATGGAGCTATCCATAACCTTTTGGAACTTGAAGTTGCATATACCGTGGCAAGTTGACTTATGTTGACTTGATTTGTCCTTTGACGATTGACCTTGATGTTGACATGGTTGTTGTGATAATCTTTGACTTTGGCTAATCCTAATTAAACAAGAGGAATTTAAAGTGCTAAACTAATTGCAACCTAGTACATTAACTAGTAATTTAAAATGCTTAGAAAATAAAACTTAGACTAATTCTAATTATAACATAACAAAATAACACCATATCAAACATAATTAGGTCCTAAAAAATGCTCCTGCATCACTAACTAGGGTTAAATATGCGCTTACCTTTTCTTCTCCTTAAGCCCAATTAACTTATTAGTAAGCCCAACTATATAATGGGCCTAGCTGAAGGTCCATTATGCATGTTAATCAACCCATTGGATCCAATCCAATTTAACCTAAGGTCAAACGAGGTTAAACAAGGTTAATTTGGTCAATATACCAAAAATGGAAGTTGGCCTTAATAAGTTTCTTCCATCTCATCAGGCCCATTGGCGCTGATGAATCTCCCAAATAGATCTGAATTAGCCAATAACTCGATCCAAAGGCTATCCGATCAATACGAAAACTCGAGCATCAAGGTGTGCGACCCTGTAGGTTCCTTTGACGTTGGCAGTGCTGACCTAAGGTCACCACAAGTAGTGAGTGGCACCTAGCAGTGCATCGCTGCTACCCAAGTCATTAGAATGGATATCGACATCTACATCCCCATCATCGCAACTAGGCACTGATGTATTATAGTCCCTTTGCCAAACTGATATCCGATTGGACAAGTGTGTCACCACTTGTTTTAACCCATTCACATGGTTATGACTAAATCAGGTACTCACCTAGGTATGGCCATACACTTTCAGTCATAGAACCATAAGGGGCCCTGTGGATATCAAGCTTCCCTCAAGAAGGGGCAAATCCTCTATCTGTCAATTGATCTTCTCATATGGGTCGTGACATACTCAATGACAACCATTATGACCTCCCAACTACGGCGAGATGTTAGTTTGTATCAAAGCATGTCCCTAACCACATAGAAGAGTCAATGACCTAAGTCTAGGGATCAACACATCTCCTGTCACTTGTGAGGATAATTCATGACACTAAGTCATTGCCTCATAGCGGGTTGATCCAGTATATCTACCACTAATATACCCTTATGTCTGCGTTAGCGTTTCGTACCTAACCATCCCATATACCAGTCTCTCATGTACCATAGCTCTCCCCTATCTACTAAGGTACCTGACTGGGGACAAAAAGTTTGAGCACAGATCCAATCTGTCTCCTGGGACATCATCACATAAGTACACATTCACAGAGGTGAACAAATGATGATAACGACAATGCTAGAATGATATATAAATATCAATGTTAAGTAGTACAATAATGGACCAATATTAGGTCCTAGGGCATATACACCAACAATCTCCCACTTGCACTAAGACCGAGAGGTTGAGGAATCTCAACCCCATATCTCTAGTGTGACCATCATGCTTCTGCTGCGCCAAAGCCTTGGTCAATGGGTCTGCTAGATTGTTCTATGTGTCAACTCTACTAATCTTAACATCACCTCGATCAATGATCTCTCTGATCAGGTGAAATCTCTTGAGTATGTGTTTGGACCTTTGATGAGACCGTTGTTCCTTTTCCTGTGCAATCGCCCCATTGTTATCACAATAGAGCTCAATGGGATCCACAGCAGTTAGAACCACCTGAAGATCAGAAATGAACTTCTTTATCCAAATAGCTTCTTTGGCTGCCTCAGAAGCGGCGACATACTCAGCCTCGGTCATAGAATCTGCTATGGTGGAGTGCTTGAAGCTTTTCAAGCAAACAGCTCCTCCATTCAATTTGAACACATAGCCGACCTGCGATCTAAAGTCGTCTGGGTCTGACTGGAATGATGCATCTGTGTAGCCCTGAACACTGAGCTCTTCCTGTCCTCCATAGACCAAGAACAGATCCTTAGTTCTTCTCAGATACTTCAGGATGTTCTTTATAGCCACTAGTGTTGCAGACCTGGATTGGATTGGTATCAGCTGGTTATGCTCACAGCATAAGCCACATCTGGTCTAGTACATAACATTGTATACATGATCAAGCCTACTGCCGAAGCATAGGGCACTCGACTCATGTCATCCCTCTCAGCCTGTGTGGTTGGACACTGGCTCTTCGAGAGAGTAAGGCCATGTCTCACTGGAAGATATCCTTTCTTGGAATGCTCCGAGTTAAACCTCTCCAGGACCTTATCAATGTAGGTACTTTGACTAAAGGCCAAAAGCCTCTTGGATCTATCCTGGTAGATCCTTACGCCTAAAATATAGGTGGCGTCCCCTAAGTCCTTCATCTCGAAACACCTCCCTAACCATGTCTTTACAGAGTTAAGACTAGGAATGTCGTTTCCGATGAGTAGTATGTCATCGACATACAAGACCAGAAAAATCACCAAGCTCCGACTGAATTTTCTGTATACACAAGCATCATCTTCACTTTTGATAAAGCCATAGTCTCTCATAGCTTCATCAAATCGAAGATTCCAACTTCGAGATGCTTGCTTTAATCCATAAATGGATCTCTTTAGCCTACAGACCTTATTAGCATCTATAGGATGGATGAAGCCATCAGGTTGTGTCATGTACACATCCTCAGTCAGTTTCCCATTAAGGAACACTGTCTTAACATCCATCTGCCATATCTCATAGTCATGATATGCAGCTATAGCAAGCAGAATCCGAATGGATTTAATCATGGTAACTGGCGAAAAAGTTTCATCATAGTCCACCCCGTGGACCTATTTGAACCCTTTAGCCACAAGTCTTCCTTTATAGGTAACTATATTGCCATCCATGTCAGTCTTCCTCTTGAAGACCCATTTACACCCTATGGGTTTTACCCCATCAGGTAGCTCAACCAAATCCCATACTTGGTTAGCTGATATGGAATCCATCTCGGATCGCTAGGCCTCAAGCCATCTCTCGGAGTCTGGTCCACTGACCGCCTCATCATAGGTCCTGGGTTCATCCTCAATGATGAAGATCCCGTCGTGTTGAGTCGACAGCGACCCATACCTCTCAGGCGCACGACGAATCCTCCCAGACCTACGTGAGGCCTGTGTTTGAGCCTCAGGTTGCCTAGCAACCGGTGCGGGTGGCTTAGATTCCATCTCTATGTCTTGTGGTTGTACTTGGACCTCGTCTAAGTCAAACTTCCTCTGATTAACTTCTTTCATGAGAAATTCTTTCTCTAGAAAGACAACAGCCCGAGCAACAAAAATTTTGTTCTCGGTGGGAACATAGAAGTAGTATCCTTTAGTTTCTTTAGGAAACCCCACAAACACGCATTTATGAGATCTGGGCTCTAGCTTGCTAGAATCCTGACGTTTGAGATAAGCCTCACATCCCCAGATTTTGATAAAAGAGAGGTTAGGGTGTCTCCCACTCCATACCTCATATGGAATCTTGGAGACACTCTTAGATGGAACGTTATTCAGTATAAGAGAAGTTGTCTCAAGTGCAAAACCCCAGAATGAGGGTGGTAGAGTTGCATGACTCATCATGGATCGAACCATGTCCAACAAGGTTCGATTTCTCCTTTTAGACACACCATTCCATTGAGGTGTTCTAGGAGGAGTGAGTTGGGATAAGATCCCACACTCTCTCAGATAGTCAAATAACTCACTGCTCAGGTACTCTCCACCACGATCAGATCGAAGAGTTTTAATAGATCTACCAAGCTAGTTCTCTACTTCATGTCTGAACTCTATAAATTTCTCAAAGGATTCAAATTTATGTCTCATCAGAGAGACATTACCATATCTACTGAAATCATCAGTAAATGTGATGAAGTAGAGGACTAAATTTCTTTTAAGGAGGGGAGAATGTGATATCCATGATTTAGCTTCTAACATCAATATGAAGATTATGAAGTAATATAGAGAAATAGCCATAGTAACTCAAGAGGAATAATGCATAAAGAAAAAAGACTAATGTATAAATGTAATTATTTTGGATGCATGTTGAGTACTTAAGTGAGAATTTGAATAAGTGATTTCTCCTTATTTGGTAAAGTCAAAACAAATAAGAGAGAAAGGATATAAGTGGTTAAGTGAAATGCATAAAAAGAAAAACACCTCATGCTTGTCTTTGAGCCACCTCAAGCTTGTCATGAGGATAAGATGAACTTGGTGATGACACCTCCTACTACGGGTGACTAATGAGGTAAAATGAAGTAAAAAGAAGGAAAAAAAATAGGTTCTTACCAGCAACTTTGTTTCGGCTTGTGTTAGCCCGAAAGAGAACACTACAAGTCTGGCACGCGTGTACCTTGGACTAATCCTTGGTAATGACACCAAAAACTTGATGTTAAACTGCAAGTGCACGGGTATACGAAGTAATAAAGAAAGTATCGAATCCACAGGGACCTATGTTGTCAAATTCTAAATAATTGATTTTTCACTATCTAGGCAATCGAATTAAAGTCAAGCAAATATCGCAAATAAACGAGAGAAAACTATCAGAGAGAAAGCTGGGACTAGGGTTTCGTTCACTTTAACTTTTATGACTAGATATGAATAAGGATTTCGTCAGTTCAATTTTATCATGATGAAGATGTAATTTACTTAATAAAAGGATTGTTTCACTTTCATGCAAACAACCGCACAGGGATTTGTCCTCGCTTTCGCGCAAGATTCGTCCCAACACTGAAGATAAGTAAATTATCAAATAATGAACTGAAGGATCACTTTCGTGCATCCGAATTCTAGGTTGATAATCTCTAGAGGAGTCTCAAGGATCACTTTTGTGCATCTGAGTCTCGACACTAGTTTTACTCTTGGATCTCCAACGTTCCGATCTTTGCTTTCGCACAAGATCTCCACGTTTGACAAATAGACTCGATCTATAGATACATGTTATAATCATGGAAATTAATCTACTAGAACAGATCAAATTAGATCTAACCTAAGGAAGGGATCCAAACATGCAATTCTAGGGTTCCATATTCTCAAGCTATTACCTTTCTGTCAATAGCAAAAATTCTAAGAACATAATTAGTAACATGGATCTATAGAGAGTCTAAGCACAATTATCACAAGAGCAAAATCATCATGCTAAGATTAAACGCAACGAAATAGTGAGAAAGAAGTTATCTAATCGTTAAAAATCAAGTGAACTACTCCCCCATGTCCCAAGAATAATTTAAGCTAGCATGGTGAAGGAAATACAATATTCCATAATTTCAGAAAATCGAAAGTCAACAAAAGGAAGAGTTTTTAGAAAATAAGGCACGACAGTGAAGTATTTCACAGCCGTATTTTGCAAAAGAAGGCGTGAACAGTGGTGGCGATCCTTCTTCCTCTGATTTCTCCTCCAATTTGTCTTCTTTTGATCTGAAACTTCTGGCACATCGTCTTCTTCACCAGGTGATGCTTCAGTAGAAGACTCACGGCCGGAGATCATCTGGATCAAGCGCGGTGGTGAAACCCTAGGAGGTGGCGTGTACTCCAAATTCTCCCTTGACAGTTAACCAAGTTTGTGGCTTTTGGTGTCTCGCTAATCCTCTCCTCCAAAGCTCTCCTTTTGCTTCTTACGGCTTTGAATATAAAGTCCTGGATCACCCGCAAGAATCTCCGCAAAGATCGGGTGTGAAGATTGACCTGGGAATTGCGTTCAAACACCGAAATATGGCAGTGTAATATCTTACGGCACTGCCGTAAAATCCATCGTTCGTTCTGTTCTGAAATTGCTGGGAAATATGGCCCCGTAATGTTGTTTACGGTAGTGCCGTAAACTCGGCTGACCTCTCTGGTCAGATTCGTCGGGGAAATACGGCCCGTGTAATTCTTTACGGCAGTGCTGTAATTTCAGGGCAACTTTCTGTTTTGAAGGTGCTTCAAAATACGGCCCGTAAACTGGGTTATGGTAGTGCCGTAATTTTGGCAAAAGTCTATGTTCAGAAAGTTCCCTAAAATACGGCCGTGTAAATCCTTATGGTGGTGCCGTATTTTCGCGAAAACCTTCTGTTTGGAAAATCACCAAAATACGGCCGTGATCTCGATAATACGGTAGCCGTGAAAAATACAGTACCGTAAAATCCCTTACGACACTGCCGTATTTTGGGTTCCTTGCCTCGATTTACGTGAAATTTCTTGGGTGATCTCCTCTTGATGATGGTAATCCTTCTATGTATTTGATTTTGCTTGGAAACGCCTAAAAATAGTGCCTTTTTACCTGAAAATAATGAAAAACCAAAATAGAAGTAGATTTTGCAATAATCGATAAATTTAGTATGAAAACAAGTAAAAGATCTTCAATATAGCATGAATAGATATAAAAAAATGATACAAAATATACTATATATTTTGGTGTCATCAAAATACATAAGGCTCAAACTATGCTTGTCCTCAAGCAAAAATCAAAATTTGAAATCAAAGTTTGATTAAAAGAGTAACCTTTTCATGCTCAATAAATTTCTAAAATACAACTCATCAATGAAAAGTTCTATCAATTGATTTATAAAATTTCAAATAAACATATCATTCTTAGAACTCAACCCCCTCTAGATCCATAATTCAATCAAATAAAACTTCGCAACATGTACAATAAATAGAATTTTCAATCTCATGATTTCACCCAATTTTTAGTTCAAATCTATCATGCTTTTTTTTACAGGAATAAGGTTTCCAAGATCTTTTTCCACTCATATCAAATTTTTTTTTTTTGGCATCATTCTCATTCTCTAACTCGATTTCCACCTTTTTTTTCTCGTGGCGAGATTAGAGTGCACGGATCACATAATCAATACAATGGAACTCATATCCTCTCATTTGAAAAGAATTTACTAAGGACAGCGGAGTTTATGTGAAATGATTTCTCTCATGGCATGTACCCACATAGATACATACTTTTTCCGTTTATTGCTTCAACCCATGACCTTCGGTACCACTGCACTTTCCCACAATGCCAAGTAGGGGAGTCCTCACCTTTATTTTATTGGATCTTGGATTCTTATTTCCAAACAAATAACATGTATAGACTAAACATCTACTAGGTTGATCAATTGATCTCAATTCATAAATCATACTTATATACTCATTTTATTCAAAAGAAAAGTTTCACTTTTAGATTTTATTCTTCAAACAATACATCCATCTAAAATTTCATGCATCAACTAATTTCATGTTTCAATAGACGAATATGTATTGAAGAAATAAATCTAACATGATGGGGTTGTATCTCTAATCATGGATTTGAGTTCGTTCATCATCAAAAATCATCAATCACCTCTCAAAACATGACCACATATCACATTAATCACAATATTTTTATGTAGATGAAGTAGTGGTGGTAGACACAAAAATAAGAGTCAATGATGAAATCCAAAAGGTGAATGGAAGGGGATACTTACAAAATTTTGTCACCCCTATGAGTTGAGTCTTTTTCCTCTCCATGCTTCTTCTTAAAGATAAAAATTTATGCTAAGGTTAAACTAAGATAAAAGTAAATTAAAGGAAGTGAACTAAAGTTAGAAAGCTTGGGTTGCCTCCCAAGAAGCGCTAATTTAAAGGTCTTTAGCTTGACCCTTTAACACTCAGATTTGATAGTGGTTCATCCAAATAAAAACTCTCCCTTTCTTCAACTCACTCTTCTTGATAATAGTGTTTAAGTCTCTAACCATTAACCTTGAATTCTCCTGTTTCTTCACTCCATATATCCACGGCTCCGTAAGGATAGACTTTCTTTACCTGAAAAGGCCCAGACCATCGAGACATAAGTTTTCCAGGAAAAAGTCTCAATCTAGAATTAAATGAAAGAACAAAGTCACCTGGTTGGAAATCCCTTCTAAAAATATGCCAATCATGCCATCTTTTGGTTCTTTCCTTATAAATTTTTGCATTTTCATAAGCTGAAATTCTGATCTCCTCCAACTCATTCAACTGTAATCTTCTTTTTTCTCCCACATTCTTTAAATCAAAGTTTAATGCTTTGATTGCCCAGAATGCCTTATGTTCTAGTTCTACAGGGAGATGACAAGATTTGCCATAAACTAATTGATAAGGAGACATCCCAATTGGTATTTTGAAAGTTGTCTTGTATGCCAACAATGCATCATCAAGTTTGAATGCCCAATCTTTCCTTGTGCGTGAAACTGTCTTCTCCAACATCCCTTTTATTTCTCTATTTGATATTTCAACTTGTTCACTTGTTTGAGGATGATAAGGTGTCGCCACTTTATGATTCGCCCCATATTTTTTTAGTAAGGCAGAAAACTTGTGTTCTATGAAATGCGAGCCTCCATCACTAATCACAACTCGTGGGGTCCCAAACCTTGGAAAGATAATTTTTTTGAATAATTTGACAACAACTCTGGAATCATTAGTTGGGGATGCAATAGCTTCAACCCATTTTGAAACATAATCTACCGCTACAAGAATATATTTATTACCTCCAGAAGATGGAAAAGGTCCCATGAAGTCAATTCCCCAAACATCAAATATCTCAACCTCAAGAATATTAGACAGCGGCATCTCATGTCTTCTGTTAATGTTGCTTGTCCTCTGACACCTATCACAGGATAAAACAAGCTTTCTAGCATCTTTAAATAGTGTGGGCCAATAAAATCCTGATTGCAACACTTTGAAGGCAGTCTTCTCGGCACTGGCATGCCCACCATAAGAAGATCCATGGCATTGGAACAGTATGTCTGCAACTTC
>CM050445.1:24066870-24077043 GCA_027562315.1 Costus pulverulentus | reverse complement strand
TTCCTATGAATTCTTAACTCCTTCAAGAGTAGATCAGTTTCCCTGGCATCTAATTTAGCATCCACAATCACAGTGTAGGTGGAGTTAGGACCAAGAAATTCATATCTATGATTATCAGGTAAATCTTTCAATTCAACTTTAGGGATCTTTTCACTTTCATTATCAAAAGTAGCACAATCTAAAATATCATGTTTTTCATCATCGAATTCATCAAAATCATTTTCAAAAACAAAATTATCAATTTTTTCACAAGAATTTTTCAAGATATCAGAAAAAGAATCAGAAGGTGAAACATCAGCATAAGAATCATCAAACAAACAACTAGCATTATAAATTGTGTCATCAATGACATGAATAGTGCAACAAGTACTAGCATATGCAGGTTTTTTCAATGAATTATTCAAATCAAACTCAATCTTATCATTGCCAATTCTTAAAGCAAGTTTACTGTTCCTTACATCAAATAGGGCTCCAGCAGTGGCTAAGAACGGCCTACCCAAAATAATAGGAATCTTGACATCCTCTTCCATTTCAAGTACCACAAAATCAGCAGGTATGAAGTACTTACCAACTTGAATAGAAACATCCTCTTGAATACCTACTGGATATTTTACTGATCTATCGGTGAGTTGCAAAGAAATTGCAGTCGGCTTAGGAGCTCCCATGTCCAATTTCCTGCACACAGATAAAGGCATGAGACTTACACTAGCCCCTAGATCACATAAGGCTCGGTCGAAAGCCATACTACCAATAAAACATGGGATAGAAAAGCTACCTGGATCATTCAATTTTGGTGGCAACCTGTTTTGAATAACAGCACTACATTCCTCAGTTAAAGCCACAGTACCATAGTTATCTATCTTTCTTTTGTTAGACAAGATTTCTTTCAAAAATTTAGCATATATGGACATTTGAGATAAAGCTTCAGTAAATGGTATGTTAATGTAAAGCCTTTTCAAAACATCAAGAAATTTGCCAAACTTTTTATCTAGTTAATGTTGAACCAGCCTTTGAGGAAAGGGTATTGGTGGCTGATAAGGATTAGGCAAATCAGATTTAGGATTGTCTTTCTCACATGATTCCTCCCCTTGTGGTTCATCACCCTTTTGAGGTGATAAACAAGTTTGGGGTTTCTCATGTGAAGACGATTCTCCTAACTCTAATTCCTTTTCATTATCAACAAGCCTTTTTTTAGTGTTTTCAAACCTCCCTCTAGGTTCTCCTAGTTGTTTTCCACTTCTAGTCATGATGGCATTACAGTGCTCCCTAGGGTTTATCTCAGGTTTTGCAGGCAATTTCCCAGGGGGTCTGTAAGGTACACTAGCATGTTGTGCAATTTGGTTTTCAAGAATTTTGTTGTGGGCTTCTACTCTATCCAGTCTAGAGTTAATTTGTTGAAAACTTTCCTTAAACTCTTCAATTTGTCTATTTTGATTTGACAGGATTTGTTTTTGATTAGACATAAACTCTTCAATTTTTCTATCTTGTTTTAGCTCAAACTGATTTTGACTGGTCATTATTTTTTCAAACATGGATTTTATCTCAGAAAATTGATCATTGTTTTGATTCAGATTTTGGTTGGGATTTTGCCTTTGGAATCCTT
Source organism: Costus pulverulentus (assembly GCA_027562315.1). Lineage (NCBI taxonomy): Eukaryota > Viridiplantae > Streptophyta > Magnoliopsida > Zingiberales > Costaceae > Costus > Costus pulverulentus. Next base: position 24,075,440 of record CM050445.1, on the reverse strand, counting down.
TGTTTTCAGTGTTCCCCTCTACATTTTTATTGTTTTTCCATGAAAGGTTGGGGTGATTTTTCCATCCAGGGTTATATGTACTAGAATAGAGATCATTAGGTCTACTTTGATTATAATTCCCTATGACATTCACATACTCATTACCCTGATCAACAATTCTACAATATTCGGCAGTATGACCATCATTACCACAATTTTCACAAGTAATAGCAGAAATAGAAGCAGTTTGCATGGAATTTAACTTACGGCACAAAAAGTCTACCTTCTCTTCTAAGGGTCGCCATCCTTCACTTTCACCCTTACCTTGAGAAGGCTTGTAAAGTACTCCTCTCTCGGTAGTCCATTGATTGCGGTTTAATGCCATCTCCTCTAGTAGTCTGAAGGCATCTTCTGGTGTTTTGCTCATCAAGGATCCCCCTGCGGCAGCATCAATAATTAGACGGGTATTATAAACTAAGCTAGAATAAAATGTCTGAATTAGAAACTCATTTTCGAGGCCATGGTTAGAACACTTCCGTTGTAGATCATTGAATCTCTCCCATGCATCGCTGAGTGATTCTCCGCTCTTTTGTTGAAAGTTCGTGATTCGCTTCCTCAATTGGATAGTCTTGATTGGTGGAAAATATTTCATCAGAAAAGCTTTTGATAATTTTTCCCACGTTGTGAAGGTGTTGGGTCCACGAGAATGCAACCAAGATCGTGCTTGATCCCTGAGAGAAAAAGGGAATAATATGAGTTTTAGTGCATCATCAGAAACTCCATGAATTTTTATTGTATTACAATATTCAAGAAAAATATATAAGTGTAAATAAGGATCTTCGATTGATGATCCTCCAAACTGATTTTGCTGAATCATAGTCAAGAGGGCAGGATTAATCTCACAGTTGGTGGCCTCAATTGCAGGTTTAGCAATGCTAAAGTGTATCCCTTGAGGATTAGGGGTTGCATAGTCCCTTAGTGATCTTTGCTCAGCCATTAGAAGTGAATTTCCTGCGCACGCTAGAGCAAACTGATCAATTGATGTAAGTAAATAGAGAAGAATAAAAAGATAAAACATAAATGAAACCTAGTCTAGCAATAATCTCAACCTCTTTAATATCGACAAAACTAAGGTCCCCGGCAACGGCGCCAAAATTTTGTTAGCCCGAAAGGGAACACTACAAGTCTGGCACGCATGTACCTTGGACTAATCCTTGGTAACGGCACCAAAAACTTGATGTTAAACCGCAAGTGCACGAGTATACGAAGTAATAAAGAAAGTATCGAATCCACAGGGACCTACGTTGTCAAATACTAAATAATTGATTTTTCACTATCTAGGCAATCGAATTAAAGTCAAGCAAATATCGCAAATAAATGAGAGAAAACTATCAGAGAGAAAGCTGGGACTAGGGTTTCGTTCACTTTAACTTTTATGACTAGATATGAATAAGGATTTCATCAGTTCAATTTTATCATGATGAAGATGTAATTTACTTAATAAAAGGATTGTTTCACTTTCGTGCAAACAACCGCACAGGGATTTGTCCTCGCTTTCACGCAAGATTCATCCCAACGCTGAAGATAAGTAAATTATCAAACAATGAACTCAAGGATCACTTTCATGCATCCGAATTTTAGGTTGATAATCTCTAGAGGAGTCTCAAGGATCACTTTTGTGCATCCGAGTCTCGACACTAGTTTTATTCTTGGATCTCCAACGTTCTGATCTTTGCTTTCGCACAAGATCTCCACGTTTGACAAATAGACTCGATCTATAGATACATGTTATAATCATGGAAATTAATCTACTAGAACAGATCAAATTAGAGCTAACCTAAGGAAGGGATCCTAACATGCAATTCTAGGGTTCCAAATTCTCAAGCAATTACCTTTCAGGCAATAGTGAAATTTCTAAGAACATAATTAGTAACATGGATCTATAGAGAGTCTAAGCACAATTATCACAAGAGCAAAATCATCATGCTAAGATTAAACGCAACGAAAAAGTGAGAAAGAAGTTATCTAATCATTAAAAATCAAGTGAACCACTCCCCCATGTCCCAAGAGTAATTTAAGCTAGCATGGTGAAAGAAATACAATATTCCATAATTTCAGAAAATCGAAAGTCAACAAAAGGAAGAGTTTTTAGAAAATAAGGCATGGCTGTGAAGTATTTCACAACCGTATTTTGCAAAAGAAGGCGTGAACAGTGGTGATGATCTTTCTTCCTCTGATTTCTCCTCCAATTTGTCTCCTTTCGATCTGAAACTTCTGGCACGTCGTCTTCTTCACTAGGTGATGCTTCAGTAGAAGACTCACGGCCGGAGATCATCTGGATCGAGCGCGCTGGCGAAACCCTAGACGATGGCGTGTACTCCGAATTCTCCCTCGACAGTTAACCAAGTTTGGGGCTTTTGGTGTCTCGCTAATCCTCTCCTCCAAAGCTCTCCTTTTGCTTCTTACGGCTTTGAATATAAAGCCCTGGATCATCCGCAAGAATCTCCGCAAAGATCAGGCATGAAGATTGACCTGGGAATCACGTTCAAACACCGAAATACGGCAGTGTAATATCTTACGGCACTACCGTAAAATCCATCGATCGTTTTGTTCTAAAATTGTTGGAAAATACGGCACCATAATGTTGTTTACGGCAGTGCCGTAAAATTGGCTGAACTCTCTGGTCGGATTCCTCGGGGAAATACGGCCCATGTAATTCTTTACGGCAGTGCCGTAATTTTAGGGCAACTTTATGTTCTGAAGATGCATCAAAATACGGCCCGTAAACTGGGTTACGGCAGTGCCATAATTTTGGCAAAAGTCTCTGTTCAGAAAGTGCCCCAAAATAGGGCCGTGTAAATCCTTACGGTGGTGCCGTATTTTCACGAAAACCTTCTGTTTGGAAAATCACCAAAATACGGCCGTGATCTTGATAATACGGTAGCCGTGAAAAATATGGTACCGTAAAATCCCTTACGACACTGCTGTATTTTGGGTTCCTTGCCTCAATTTGCGTGAAATTTCTTGGGTGATCTCCTCTTGATGATAGTAATCCTTCTATGTATTTGATTTTGCTTGGAAACGCCTAAAAATAGTGCCTTTTTACCTGAAAACCATAAAAAACCAAAATAGAAGTAGACTTTGCAATAATCGATAAATTTAGTATGAAAACAAGTAAAAAATCTTCAATCTAGCATGAAAAGATATCAAAAAATGATACAAAATATACTATATATTTTGGTGTCATCAAAATACATAAGGCTCAAACTTTGCTTGTCCTCAAGCAAAAATCAAAATTTGAAATCAAAGTTTTATTAAAAGAGTAACCTTTTCATGCGCAATAAATTTCTAAAATACAACTCATCAATGAAAAGTTCTATCAATTGATTTATAAAATTTCAAATAAACATATCATTCTTAGAACTCAACCCTCTAGATCCATAATTCAATCAAATAAAACTTCGCAACATGGGAAGTCTTTCAAAACAAATTCCATGAAAAGTATTTTCCAGAATGTGTGAGAGATCAGAAAGAGATGGAATTTATAAACTTGATACAAGGAAAACTTTCGGTTGCACAGTATGATGCAAAATTTTCTGAATTGTCCAGATTTGCCCCACATCTAGTTGAAAATGAAGTTAGAAGGGCAAATAGGTTTGAAAGAGGATTAAGACCAAGTATTCGAGGTAAACTTTCAGCCTTAAAGCTTAGAATATATGATGAAGTTGTTGAACGAGCAGCCATAGTTGAGATGGATGTGGAGGAGATGCAAGAGCTTAGAAACAAAAGAGATAAGTTTCGATTTAATGTCCAAAAGCAAAAGAGAGAGTTTGGGGATAGAGACAATAAATGAGCAAAGTTGCAAAGAACTGACATGAAGAGACAGGTAGTAGACAAATATCCAACATGTAGTAATTGTGGAGGAAAACATGATTCCAAGCAGTGTTATAGGACAACAGGAGCCTATTTTGCTTGTGGAAAATTTGGATATCAAGTGAGAGATTGCCTCGATAATAGAAGGAAAGCACCAATGCCTCAAAAGCCTATAAGTCATACACGAGTCCATGCTATCACAACAAAACCAGATGATAAAGCCTCTAAATCAGTTGTAGTAGGTATTCTTTATGTTTCTAAACGAACTGCAAAAGTCTTATTTGACCCTGGTTCCAATCTATCCTTTGTTTCTCATCATTTTGCTCAACATTTCAATACGCAACCTGAGTCATTGCCATCTATGCATGTGACAACACCAATTGGAGATTTTCTGACTGCCTCTCTTGTGTATTCCTGTTGTTTGATCTCAATTGGGGAATATGAGCTTCCTGTAAATTTGATTCTTTTAGATATGCAAGACTATGATATCCTACTTGGTATGGATTAGCTTTCCTCTTATCATGCAACGGTAGATTGTTATAGAAAAGAGGTGACTTTTAATTTGCCATATCAACCATCATTTCATTTTAGGGGAATAGTACAAGAATCACATCTCAATCTCATATCTTTTATGCATGCCCATCACTTTCTTCAACAAGGTTGTGTATGTTACTTAGCTTATATCATGGATTGTCAACCTAAAGAAACGAATATGGCTGAAGTACCAGTGGTCCAAGAATTTCATGATGTTTTTCCCAATGATTTACCTGGGTTGCCAGTTGATAGAGAAATAGAGTTTGGTATTGATCTCATACTTGGTACAACACCCATATCTAAAGCACCTTATAGAATGGCACCATCAGAATTGGTAGAGCTAAAGAATCAATTACAAGAATTATTGGATAAAGGCTTCATCCGGCCTAGTGTTTCACCTTAGGGAGCACCAGTATTATTTGTAAAGAAGAAATATGAAACATTGAGACTTTGTATTGATTATAGACAGTTGAATCAGGTGGCAGTTAAGAACAAGTATCCACTTCCCAGAATAGATGATTTATTTGATCAATTGCAAGGGGCACAAGTATTTTCTAAAATTGATTTGAGGTCGGGCTATTATTAATTACAGATTAAGAGGGATGACATTCCTAAGACTGCTTTCAGAACTCGGTATGACCATTATGAGTTTTTAGTGATGTCATTTGGTTTGATAAATGCTCCAGCAGTATTTATGGCTTTAATGAACAGAGTTTTTCAACCTTTATTAGACACATGGGTTATTGTTTTTATTGATGATATACTCATTTATTCAAGGAGTAATAATGAACATGAAGAACATTTGAGGAAAGTGCTGGGAATACTAAGAAAAGAGAAATTGTATGCTAAATTTAGCAAATGTGAATTTTGGCTAAATCAAATTGATTTCTTAGGACATGTAGTTTCAAAAGATGGCATTTCTATGGATCCTAAGAAAGTAGAAGCTATTGTACAATGGAAGCAACCCACAAATGTGGCAGAGATTAGAAGTTTCTTAGGCTTCGCGGGTTACTACATAAGATTTATTGAAGGATTTTCAAAAATTTCAAGTCCTCTTACTAGATTGACCAGGAAAGAAGTCAAGTTTGAATGGAATGAAGAATGTGAAAATAGTTTTTAAGAATTGAAGAAAAGGTTAACTAGTGCTGCAATTCTCACAATTCCATGTGGTAATGATGGTTTTTCAGTTTATACCGATGCCTCTACTAAAGGTCTTGGTTGTGTTCTCATGCAAAAAGGGCAAGTAATTGCATATGCTTGAAGACAATTGAAAACTTATGAGCAGAATTATCCAACTCATGATTAAAATTGGCAGCAATCATCTTTGCATTAAAGATATGGAGGCATTATTTATATGGACAAACATTTGAAATATATACTGATAACAAAAGTTTGAAATATATATTTAGTCAAAAAGAATTGAATATGAGGCAAAGGAGATAGATAGAATTGCTAAAGGATTATGATTGTACTATTCATTATCAAGTAGGTAAAGCAAATGTTGTGGCTGATGCACTTAGCCGAAAATCAAGTGGTAAATTGGCAAGTTTGATGGTAAAGCAATGGAACTTATTAGAAGAGTTTTGCAATCTTATTATTGATGTAAACATTCAAAATCCCAAGATGTTGCTTGCATCATTAAAAGTTCAATCTGATTTTCATCAACAAATACTAGAGAAGCAATTAGAAGATCCAATGTTATCATCCATTAGAAGCAAAGTTGGGGAAGGTTAGATGCTTGATTTCCAAATTACTCAGGATGGGATTTTGAAATTTCATAGTAGACTATGTATTCCAAATGATCCAGATATGAAGAATAAGATATTGGGCGAAGCTCACAAACTAAATATTCCTTACATCCAGGTGGTACCAAAATGTATAGGGACTTGAAATGTAATTACTGGTGGACGGGCATGAAGAAAGATATTGCAAATTATGTTTCTAAATGTTTAACTTGCCAACTCATAAAGGCAGAACATCAAAAGCCAGGAGGACCATTGCAACCATTAGAGTTACCAGAATGGAAATGGGAAAGTGTTACTATGAATTTTGTTTCAGGCTTGCCAAGAACATCAAAGAAGCATGATGCTATTTGGGTAATTGTTGATAGGTTAACTAAGTTAGCACACTTCTTGCCAATTAATATGACATATTCCCTTGATAATCTTGTGAAATTGTACATTGATGAGATTGTAAGACTTCATGGAGTTCCAAATGAAATTATATCAGATAGAGATCCTAGAGTTCTTTCTAGATTATGGAAAAGATTACAAGAGTCATTGGGCACTAAACTGAAATTTAGCACGGCTTATCATCCTCAAACAGATGGACAATCTGAAAGAACAATTCAAACACTTGAGGACCTTCTTAGAGCATATATCATGGATTGGAAGGGTGAATGGGATGGTGACTTGTCCCTCATTGAGTTCACTTATAACAATAGTTTTCACTCTAGCATACAAATGGCACCTTATGAAGCTTTATATGGAAGAAAATGTAGGACACCACTTTGCTGGGAAGAAGTTGGTGATAGAAAGATATTGACCCCAGATGAAGTGCAAGAAACTACAGAAAAGGTTCAAGTGATAAGAAACAAATTGAAAATGGCTCAAAGTCACCAAAAAAGTTATGCTGATAATAGAAGAAGGGACCTTCAATTCCAAGTTGGAGACCATGTATTTCTCAAGATATCACCTTGTAAAGGAGTAATAAGATTTGGTAAGAAGGGAAAGTTAAGCCCAAGATTTATGGTCCTTTTCAGATACTTTAAAGAATTGGATATGTTGCTTACAGGGTTGCACTTCCACCAGCCTTAACCAATGTTCATGATGTTTTCCATGTATCGTTATTGAGGAAGTATACTCCAGATCCCTGTCACATTATTGAGAATGAACCCTTGGAAATTGATAAAGATTTGTCTTACTCTGAACAGCCAAAACAAATTGTGGATAAAAAGGATAAGATTTTGAGAAATCGTGTTATTCCCTTGGTGAAGGTCATTTGGCAACATCATTTAATGGAAGAGGCAACATGGGAGTTGGAGGAAGAAATGAGGAAGCAATATCCATATCTTTTCAATGAACTAGGTATGAAATTTAGACTAAATTTCTTTTAAGGAGGGGAGAATGTGATATCCATGATTTAGCTTCTAACATCATTATGAAGATTATGAAGTAATATAGAGAAATACCCATAGTAACTCAAGAGGAATAATGCATAAAGAAAAAAGACTAAAGTATAAATGTAATTATTTTGGATGCATGTTGAGCACTTAAGTGAGAATTTGAATAAGTGATTTCTCCTTATTTGGTAAAGTCAAAACAAATAAGAGAGAAAGGATATAAGTGGTTAAGTGAAATGCATAAAAAGAAAAACACCTCATGCTTGTCTTTGAGCCACCTCAAGCTTGTCATGAGGGTAAGATGAACTTGGTGATGACACCTCCTACTAGGGGTGACTAATGAGGTAAAATGAAGTAAAAAGAAGGAAAAAAAAAGGTTTTTACCAGCAACTTCGTTTGGGCTTGTAGAAGAAGTGGTGAAGGTGGTGAAAGAAGAAGAAGACTTAGAAAAGCACAAATTTTCATAAGGCAAGTTTCTACCCTATGCCCTAAATTCATGGTTTCATAAATATGATAATTTCATCCTCAAATGATCTTCAAATCCTTTAGTTGATACTCTAATTTGTTGAAATCAAAATGAATTTTGAAGGTGTTTTTCATAAACGAATATGGAAAATTTTAAGAGCATGGTTAAGGTGATGTGAGTGTGTAAATCTGACCTTGTTAGGGTTCTTCTTCTATATCTTTATACACACAAATGGTTTATAACTAAGAATTGATTTGTAGAAAAGAAGACTTGAACACCTTTCCAACGCATCCAATATTGGATATAGGTACTTTGAGCTCAAGCATCAATGATGTAGCATCATTCAGTATATACTTGCTGTAAAACCAGACTGACCTAATTGTGTGGTTTTGTGTATAACTTCTGATATACCACTCGGTTTTGCCTGATTCTTGATTTAACGGAACGTAGATTCAAATCAAATATCTTTCCAATGGATGATATATTATATATCTGTCACATCCCGTTATCTTAACCCAAACAAGCAACACAAGTCATAGAGGAACAGGATGTTATCACACAGGATCGATGCACACGCTAAGTAAAACCAAGTTCAGG
>CM050445.1:24049226-24066770 GCA_027562315.1 Costus pulverulentus | reverse complement strand
CAAGGTGAAATTCTCTCCACAAAACTCGTCTAAGGGTCTTAAAGTTCCACCAATGTTCTTAGGTAGACGCCACCAAAGGAAGAGAAAACGCCACCAAGCACTAAGGAATGCCGGCTAAGGGAAAAAGGAAGAAGAAGAATTTCGTCCAAGCCTCCAAGGAATCGCCCAAGCCTTCAAACCGCCGCCCCTAAGGTTTTTCGAAAATAGCCAAGCCAAAAAAAAATCCCCTTTGACCTAAAATTTTGAATTTCTAATTAAGGTAAAGGGTTTATGAATTAATCCACTAATTCAATTTTAAACCCAATATCATTTAATTTAATTGCAAACCCAATAACCCATAACTAATTATTCCCTTAAGTAAAAATCCAATAAGGATTAAATTAACATCCAATAAGCTCTAGTTAATTAGTTACTAGAGTCAAAATCCGGTAAGGCTTAAATTAATATTCACTAACCCATTGCCACTAAATTATAAATAATCCCTTTACAAAATCAAAACATAGAAAAATATCACAGCCAAGGATTTATTTAAATCAAGAATAGTACTTACAAGGAATTAAGATTCTTGGATCTTACAATATCTTTGGTATACTTCATAGTTATAAACGGATTGCATTCTCTAGTTTAATGCCCTGAAATTTTGGGGAACAGGGCAGTTTGACCCTTTGTTACTATAACCCCTATATCTTTTTGTATACTCTATCAAATGGACTCAAACCAAGCTTATTGGAAAATAGACTGAAATACAATTTCAATGAATCCTATATTGTATGGTTTTATGCAGTATCTTCCTATGATTCATCTGAATGAATTGAGCTGAACAAATTGATATTCTCTATTGATCTCTTATGGTAGAATTTGTAGGTTTTATTATGCACATTCCATGCACATGATTTTGATGAATGGATCAATGTCCTTTCCTAGTATAACGATTATAAGTTTATGCATGGGGTTTGTCACTTTTAATACTTTTAGCCATGATCATGTTGTAAGGGCAATATCCCAAAGTTGATAATGTTGCTTATATCATGACAAGTCTTTGGCCCTTATGACTTTAGTGGGAAAATGATTTGATCCCATTTATGGGAATTAAGTGATGGATGTGGAGCTAAGTGCTACATGGAGCAAAGTGCCACATTAGAAATAATGGGGGCCACCTCTTGAATCCATGGGAGCCACCTCTAGAATCCCTCCAGCCACCTCTAGAATCCCTTTGCCGGTGTTTTGCTTTGTGGTCTTTCCCAGACGTGGGTTAGTCTTGCTTCCAGACGTGGAAGACTTTGTTTTGCTTTGTTCTCACTATGCTATCTATGATACTTTGATATTAGTTCCATTGTGACATTTTGGTACTCCTGGGATAAGTACATCTTTTGGGTTCTTGATATCATCCTTATGCTCTATGTATAGGTTGTCATTATGGTATGAATTTTGGATATCCATTTGATAAATTCGGTATTGATGCTTCTCTTTTGCATATGATATGACTTGTTTAAATTGTAATCAAAAATGTATTTTGTTGCATGGGCAAAGTATATCTTGTTGAGTTTTATAGCTCACTCTTTTGTCTTTATATACTACAGGCTAGCTTTGGTTGCTTTTCCTTGGGGGCATTGAAGGAGGTGTTGAGAAGAACTTTTGCTAATACGCTCTTATTTAGTTGCTGTAGTAATGTGATGCAAAGATATGCTCATGTATATATCTTGTGTATAGACGACGTTGAGCAAATTTTGGATATAATAGCACATTGTATGTATGAACTAGTTGTGTAAATGAAGTTTGATGTTTTAATCTATCTTTGTGGTTGGTTGATGATTAATGATTTTGATTACATGAATTGTCATTCACCTAGGACTATGTTAACAAAGTTGTTTCTCAAATTTTGGTCGAAAGAATTTTGGATCTTGGGAATTTGTGATAAATAGAAAAGATAATATTGTTTTATTCCTAGGGGTGTGACAAGTGGTGGTATCAGAGCATGATTTGAGAATATGTTATGTTTATCTTTAGGAATTGATTTGTTATATGGCTGGTGATTAATGGGAGTTTATTTTTGGATGACTTAGGGATATAAGATGACGAGATCTTCTCACCACAGTGACCTTGCTCACCACATTGGAAGCACCTTTGTTCCTTTGACTTCTTTGCCTTTTTCTTCAGTGCTTGGCACGTGCCTTACCCTTCTTCTTAATCTTCTTGGCGGTAGGGACCAAAAGAACAGAATTGGGTTTGGTCTTTCCCATTTCACGCTCAGCTGTTTGGAACATATTCAACAGTTTCTTCCGAGTGCATTCAATCCGGTTCATGTTGAAATTTATAATAAATGGACTGAAGCTAGGGGGCGGGGACTGTAGTATAAGATCCACAACTAGCCCGTTATCTATGGTGTGCCCCAGTCTTCTGAGATGATCCACGTTCCCAATTAACTTGAGTACATGGGGTCTCACTGGTGTTCCCTCATATAACTTGCATCGAAAGACTGCTTTGGCAGTGTCATAGCTCTCAGTTCTAGCCTGAGCCTCAAACATCTGTTTCAGATGAGTGATCATCTGAAAGGTGTTTTGCTCCTCATATTGCACCTGTAGCTCAGGTGCCATAGTGGCTAGCATGAGACATGCTACTTCCAAAGAGTCATCTTGATGCTTTCTAAAAGCATCCCTATCTGCCGCTCGGGCATTAGGCGCATGAGTCGCAAGAAGAGGCTGCTCAAGGACATATAGCTTCTTCTCGAGCTTGAGGGCTATCCTCAAGTTTCGATGCCAGTCCATGAAGTTGGATCCAACCAACTTGTCCTTCTCAAGAAGGGATCGCAGTGTCAATCCGCTAGTGTTTATGGCCATTATTCTACAACATCTAAGAAACAACAGATTAGTACTACTTCAAATCATTTAAACTGGACTTGTTTTAAATGATTATGGCTCCCACTATTTTAATCGAATTGACAACCCACAAAGTCAATCGGGAAATCTGAGATTTCCTAGTGAGATGAGATCCTTATTCCACATAAGGCTTTGCGTCCCACGAGGGAGGGATGAGATGCACTAAGGGACCCATGCTTCTTAAGGTAGGCACGCCGGCCGATTGCACTAGGCAATTCCCCTTATTGAGACAGTCTAGGCATTTCATGTCCAGCGAGGGCTAGATGCAGCTTGAAACCCTAACCTCTCAACGATGCCTGTAAAGTTCCATTATGTGCCCAGCACATGTGAAAATCTAGTCAACTCTATTCCTAACCATTATGCCCAAGGCCAATGAGTTTCCTTACAAAGGCACGCTCAGGGTAAAATTGGACGAGGGAAACCATTGTCACCACACACCTTCTAAAGATAAGTGGGTGTGTCCCACGAGGTTGGGAAATAGTGCATAACACTACTGATCGATAGCTTGATGAGGGCTACGCGTTAGAAGGCTACTAGACTTGATATATTTGATTGAGGATTTTTTGGGGTCTCATCCTCTTAGTTTTATCTTATGTCTAACATTATAGGCATGCAATCCTACAGTGAGAACATAAAGATAAAACATTGCAGGCATGCTTTAGCAGATAAGAAAAGCAGTAAAAGGATGATGTGATCATAGTCCATTCAAGACATTGAACAAGCCCATGCCAAAAGGGGTTCAATTCTTGACCTAGGACACAAGCCCCTAAAAACAAGACCTAGCCTAGCTGACCTCTAGCTTGATCTTCAAGGTTTGCTCCAAGGTCCACCACTCTATGGTTTAGCTCTCAAACCCTATAGGTAGTTCTAGGGAAACCCTAGAAGCACTCCCCATGGTTCGGTCAATGCCATGGGTCCTCCTCCAAGGAAGATGCACCACCTTTGTTGAAGCTTGTTGCGCCATCAATTATGTAGGATGCACCCCCTTAATCTTCATCTTGAATTTTACAAAGTAAAAGAAAAAGAATGGCGGCACGCATGCCTCACAATAATACATTGCAGGCATGCAATTGGGGCTTGACTAGTAATCACAACATTATGCATAAACAATGTACTTACTCATGCAATTCTATATGCTCATGAAAAACCTAAAATATGAAATTTTAGTTTCTTATAAAACATGTCTTTCTTCCTCTTCTTCTTATCACAGATCTTTTGATTATCTGAGATTATGTTTCATCATGATTTTATAGATCCTTTCAGCTGGCAATTTTGTCAGATTAAGAGACCCGGCCAATCCGAAGACACAATGTATATCCTACTTGACAAAATTGCATGCGCCTTCAACCTTAAATCAATCAGAAAAATAATCATCCAATAATCAAAAAGAAATTGAATAGAGGATTGGAAGCAAAGACCTACAATTTTTCCTACTTAGAAAAATCGTGAGCATGGCATATGCAATTTGCGAAAATTAGATATGGCATGTGAGCATAGAAAAGCATGAAAAACATCGTTCGAAGCTCGCAAGTCGCTCTGATACCACTGTTGGGAAACCCCGGGGATATTTAAAAAAAAATTCATAGAAAGCACAGCTGAAGAATAACCCTCGAAACAGACCAGTCCCAAAAACCCAGTGAAGATCGTCATGCGAGGGAGTCGACACGATGAGATGAGAAGGTACCTTGAAGCAATTTGAGACGATGTAGATGTTGGCGCCCAAGTGTGCGCCCTCTGCAGTCTCACACACATGGATGCTTCGAGTCTTCTTCTTCCATGCCCGGTGCTAGCCTCGGGAAGAAGATCCATGCCAAGGGAGTTCCTCTTGAACACTTGCGCCAATCACCAAGGTGGGGAAGCGCCAAGGGAAGAAGTGGAAGAAGATCTCTTTAGTCTTGATGGAAGAAGAGGAGAAAATCTCTAAGAACCCCAAGCTTTCGCCCCTCCATTTGTCTCCACGCCTCCAAGAGGAATTAGTGCCATGAGAGGGGTGGGCTAGGGTCTCTTTTATAAAGATCATGTGTGGCTTGGAGAAGAATTAGGAGAGCATGATTTTAGGAATTAATTAATTAAATCCTAATCCAATTAGGACTCTAATTAATTTAAATAAAATCAACCCTATTAAATCTCCACAAAAATAGGACTCTAATTAATTAATTAATTAGCCCCTATTTTATCTCAAATGATTAATTCAAAATCAACTTTAATTAATCACATGGTATTAATTAAGGCATAGGCGCTAACCCTAGTCTAACTAGGGTTAAATTTGCGCTTGCCTTTTCTTCTCCTTAAGCCTAATTAACTTATCAATAAGCCCAACTATATAATGAGCCTAGCCCAAGGTCCATTATGCATGTTAATCAACCCATTGGATCCAATCCAATTTAACCCAAGGTCAAACGAGGTTAACCAAGGTTAATTTGGTCAATATGCCAAAAATGGAAGTTGGCCTTAATAAGTTTCTTCCATCTCATCAGGCCCATTGACACTGATGAATCACCCGAATAGATCTGAATTAGCCAATAACTCGATCTAAAGGCTATCCGATCAATACGAAAACTCGAGCATTAAGGTGTGTGACCCTGTAGGTTCCTTTGACGTTGGCAGTGCTGACCTAAGGTCACCACAAGTAATGAGTGGCACCTAGCAGTGCATCGCTGCTACCCAAGTCATTGGAATGGACGACATCGACATCCCCATCATCGCAACTAGGCACTGATGTATTATAGTCCCTTTGCCAAACTGATATCCGATTGGACAAGTGTGTCACCACTTGTTTTAACCCAATCACATGGTTATGACTAAATCAGGTTCTCTCCTGGGTATGGCCATACACTTTCAGTCATAGAACCATAAGGGGCCCTGTGGATATCAAGCTTCCCTCAGGAAGGGGCAAATCCTCTATATGTCAATTAATCTTCTCATATGGGTCGTGACATACTCAATGACAACCGTTATGACCTCCCAACTACGGCGAGATCTTAGATTGTATCAAAGCACGTCCCTAACCACATAGAAGAGTCAATGACCTCAAGTCTAGGAATTAACACATCTCCTGTCACTTGTGAGGATAACTCATGACACCAAGTCATTGCCTCACAGCGGGTTGATCCAGTATATCTACCACTGATATACCCATATGTCTGCGTTAGTGTTTCATACCTAACCAACCAATATATCAGTCTCTCATGTATCATAGCTGTCCCATATCTACTAAGGTACTTGACTGGGGACAAAAAGTTCGAGCACAGATCCAATCTGTCTCCAGGGACATTATCACATAAGTACACATTCGCAGATGTAAACAAATGATGATAATGACAATGCTAGAATGATATATAAATATCAATTTTAAGTACTACAATAATGGACCAATATTAGGTCCTAGGGCATATACACGAACAAGTCTCACATGCACCAAAGCTGTCTCTTATCGGCTAAGGCACCTTGACTGGGGATTACTATGAGAATGGATCCAACCAAACTCATGGGACATTATTTATGCAATTCAATACATCAACACATGTACAGGAATCTACATAATAACGATCATGTCTTTATCAATTATATCAAAGTACATTCAAATAATGCCAGACCATGTTCATATATTGGTCTGCAGGGCATAAACACTAACACGTATTTCCTTATAGACGGAAATCGACTAAAATTACGGCAGGTCAAATAAATTACAGTAGTGTCATGGTTTATTTCGTAAGTTCAGTAAAACCACGGTACCATAATATTCATTACGGCCTTGTCGTAATTTGGTCTGAAGCTCCGATTTACGTGAAATTTGATGTGTGATCTCCTCTTGATTATTGGAATTCATTAATGCACTCTAATTGCTCAAAAACTACTTAAAATATTGCCTTTTTACCTGAAAATGATAAAAAAATGAGAAAAGGTATAGATTCCGTAATATTTGATAAATAAGGCATAAAAATAAGCAAAAGAGCATGAATATGACACAAAAAGACCAATCAAATGATACAGAATATACTATGAATTTCTGTGTCATCAAATACATAAGGCTCAAAATTTGCTTGTACTCAAGCAAATAAAGAAATCAAAACCGATCAAAGAGAATAAACTTTCTTATGAAGAATAAACTTCTAAAATATAATCACCAATGAAAAATTTCACTAAATGCTACATAAAATTCCAAATAAACATATCTTCTTCTGAATTTAATCCTCAAGATCTACAACTTAATCGAATAAAATTTCACAATTTGTATAATACACAGAATTTCAATCTCAAGATTTTACCCAGTTTAAGTTCAAATCCATAATACTTTTATTTACAGGAATAGGATATCCAAGATCTTTTTCCACTCAAAATCTTTTAGTTCCTCCCTTTTTTGTATCGTTTACATTCTCCATTCAATTACCACCTTTTTTCTGATGACGAATTTAGAGTACATTGGTCACATAACCAATGTAATAGAACTCATATCTCTTTGGCAGGAAAAATCTTACCTGAGATAGTGGAGTTAATGTAGCACGATTTCTCTCTATGGCATGTACCCACATAGATATATACTTTTTACTTGGACTTCAACTCTTAACTTCGGTACCACCGTAAATTAACATGGTGCCATGACGAGGAGTCATTCTCTTTCTTTTTTTTTTCCTTTTCTTCTCTCATCATTTTTTTATTTTGACTTCAACCCATGTCTTTGGTACCATTGCCAATTTTACGCAGTGCCAAGTAAGGGAGTCACCTCTCACTTTATTGGATTATGGAATCTTTCTTCCCAATAAATAGCAAATAGATCAAATATCAACTAGATTAATCAATTGATATCAATTCAAAAATCAAACTCATATGCTTGTTTTATTCAACGAAGTAGCTCCACTCTTAGATCAAATTCATGAAACAATGTATCTACCCAAAATCTCATGCATCAATCAATGAAAGCTTCCAACAGGCAGATATATATTAAAGAAATCAATTCATCACAATAGGTTCATCCCTAATCTTAGGCATTGATATGTTCATTACCAAGAAATCAAAACATCAACAAGAATTTCACAAAAACAGACCACACTTCGACACTACATAACATAACCAAAACTAGAGAGATTGCATATATCAATATTCAAGTATCAAAATCAACACATATCAGAATGCACCTGCACAAGGTGCTCAATATCATCAAAAATCAGAACATTATACAACCATATCGAATTGGAAGTAAAAGCACAAATATCCTAATATCTCAATACAACCAAAATCGAATAGAATTCATGATTAATTGACAAGCAGCGGACACAATAAGTTTAACTTGATCATCCTTCCCTACAAGAAATATATAGCATTAATAGGATATCAAGTTGAACAAAGAACAAGTAGGGAAGAAAATACTCACAAAGCATCTACTCGTCCGCATTAGAAGCTATCTCTTTAGTGGCTTCCTTAGTAGGGGCTGCATCCATTGGATCGTTCTGACCACCCTCGTCTCCATCATTACCACCATCCCCACCTCTACCTCTACCTTCATAACCGAATCTATTATAAAGGAAATTCCCCATTTCCTCTATATAATTTCCAAGTTCCTCTATGTCCTGATGTATGTTCCCCATGGAATCAAACATTCTCCCCATGGAATCAAGCATTCTTTTCATGAGGTGACCCTGACGGTATACCTTGTTGGGAAACCCCGGCGATATTTTACAAATTTGCAGAGTTTTATTGACACAAATACAAAGTACAGCGGAAGAATATCCCCGAAACAGGCCAGTCCCAAAAACCCAGTGAAGATCGCATGCGAAGGAGTCGACACAATGAGATAGAAAATACCTTTAAAGTGAGATGAGGCCGATGTTGTAGAGGTACCCAAGCGTGCGCCCTCCGTAGTCTCACACACATGGATCACCTCGAGTCCTCTTCTTCCACGCCCGGTGCTAGCCTCGGGAAGAAGATCCAAGCCTTGGGAGAGCCCTCCAAGAGACTTGCACCACCACAAAAGGGAGATGCGCTAAGAACAAGGAGGAAGAAGGAGATGCCGTCAAGAACAAGTTCACCTTTCGCCAAGGAGAACGGAAGATGAACACTTGTGGTTTGATGGAAAGGATGGAGCCATTTGCCCTCACTTGATCACCCTCTCAATTGATCACGCCTTCAAGAGAAATTAGTGTGTTGAGATGGGCGGCCAAGGTCTCTATTTATAGAGACCAAAGGCGGTTTACTTGTGGCCTCAATTCAAACAAATTGGGTGGCTAGGAGAAGAAGTAGGAATTTAAATCCTAATCTAATTAGGACTCATGTGGGTGCCTTGATCATGGCCTAATCCTATTAGGATTTACATGGACGGTTTGATCAAGACTAGTCCTAATCCAATTAGGACTTAAGTGGGCGACTTGATCAAGTCCTAATTCAATTAGGACTCAAGGGGCGGTTTGATCAAGATTCGAATTAAGCTTTGAATCAAGTCCTAATCCAATTAGGACTCTATTTATTTATTTAATTAATTGAATCCTAATCCAATTAGGACTCTAATTAATTCAAATAAATTAGCCCATTTCATCCCACAAAAATAGGACTCTAATTAATTAATTAATTAGCCTTTATTTTATCATGATCAATTAAACTCACATGAGGTATAAGCGCTAACCCTAGTCTAACTAGGGTTAAGCATGTGCCATCTCTTTTCTTCTCCTTAAGCCCATTAAGCTCAAACTTTTCAATGGGCCCAGCCCAAGGTCCATTTTTCATGTTAACCAAGCCCTTGGATCCAATCCAATTTAACCCATGGTCAAATTGGGCTAACCATGGTTAAAATGCCGTAAATGGAAGTTGGCTCCAATAAGTCTCTTCCATCTCATCAGGCCCATTGGCGCTGATGAAATCTCCAAAACAGATCCGAGTTATCCAATAACTCGATCATAAGGCTTCCCGATTAATGCGAGAACTCGAGTATCAAGGTGTGCGACCCTGTAGGTTCCTCTGACGTTGGCAGTGTTGACCTAAGGTCACCACAAGCAGTGAGTGGAACCTAGTAGTGCATCGCGGCTACCCAAGTCATCAGAACGGATATCGACATCGACATCCCCATCATCGCAACCAGGTACAGATGCATTACAGTCTCTTTGCCGAACTGATATCCGATTGGCCAAGTGTGTCACCACTTGTTTCTATCCAATCTCATGGCTATGACTAAATCAGGTCTAACCTGGGTATGGCCATACACTTTCAGTCATAGAACCATAGAGGAGCTCCATGGATATCATGCTTCCCTTAGGAAGGGGCAAATTTTATGTTTGTACATTGACCTTCTCATATGGATCGTGACATGCCCAATGACAACCGTTATTACCTCCCAACTACGGTAGGACGTTAGGTTGTATCAAAGCATATCCCTAAGCATATAGAATGGCCAATAACCTCAAGTCAAGGGATCAATGCATCTCCTATCACTTGTGAGGATAACTCGTGACACCAAGTCATTGCCTCGCAGCGGGTCAGTCCAGTATATCTACCACTGATATACCCATATGCCTGCGTTAACACCTCGTGCCTAACCAGCCCGTATACCAGTCTTACAAGTACCATAGCTGTCCCATATCCACTAAGGTACATTGACTAGGGACAATAGTTTGAGCACAGATCCAATCTGTCTGTAGGGACATTATCATATAAGTACATATTCGCAGATGTAAACAAATAATGATAACGTCAATGCCAGTATGATATAAATATCAATGTCAAGTAGTACAAGTAACGGACCGGAATTAGGACCTTAGGGCATATACACCAACAATCTCCCACATGCACTAAGACCTAGAGGTTGAGAAATCTTAACCCCATATCTCTAGCGTGACCATCATGCTTCTGCTGTGCCAAAGCCTTGGTCAATGGGTCTGCTAGATTGTTCTCTGTGACAACTCTGCTAATCTTGACATCACCTCTGTCGATGATCTCTCTGATCAGGTGAAATCTTCTGAGTATGTGTTTGGATCTTTGATGAGACCGTGGTTCCTTGGCTTGTGCAATTGCTCCATTGTTATCACAGTAGATTTCAATGGGATCCACTGCATTGGGAACCACCTGAAGTTCAAAAATGAACTTCCTAATCCAAACAGCTTCTTTGGCTGCCTCAGAAGCGGCCACATACTCAGCTTCGGTTGTAGAATCTGCTATGGTTGATTGCTTGAAGCTCTTCCAGCATACAACGCCTCCATTTATCTTGAACACATAGCCGGCCTGCGATCTGAAGTCGTCAGGGTCAGACTGGAATGACGCATCAGTGTGGCCCTGCATACTGAGCTCTTCCTGTCCCCCATAGACTAGGAACAAATCCTTAGTTCTTCTTAGATACTTTAGGATGTTCTTTACAGCCATCCAGTGCTGTAATCCAGGATTGGATTGGTATCGGCTGGTTATGCTCACAGCATAAGCCACATCTGGTCTAGTACACAACATTGCATACATGATCGATCCCACTACCGAAGCATAAGGCACTCGACTCATGTCATCCCTCTCAGCCTGTGTGGTGGGGCACTAGCTCTTTGAGAGAGTAAGGTCATGTCTCACTGGAAGGTACCCTTTCTTGGATTCCTCAAAGCTAAACCTCTCCAGGACCTTTTCAATATAGGTACTTTGACTAAGGGCTAGGAGCTTCTTGGATCTATCCCTGTAGATCCTCACGCCTAGGATATAGGCGGCCTCCCCTAAGTCATTCATCTGGAAACACTTCCCTAACCATGTCTTCACAGCTTGAAGACTAGGGATGTCGTTCCCGATGAGTAGTATGTCATCGACATACAAGACCAGAAAAGTCACCAAGCTCCCACTGAATTTTCTGTATACACAGGCATCATCTTCGCTTTTGATAAAGCCCTAATCTCTCACAGCTTCATCAAATCAAAGATTCCAACTTCGAGAGACTTGCTTTAATCCATAGATGGATCTCTTTAGCCTGCAGACCTTATTGGCTTCTGCAGGATGGATGAAGCCATCAGGTTGTGTCATATACACATCCTCGGTCATCATCCCATTAAGAAACGCTGTTTTTACATTTATCTGCCATATTTCATAGTCATGATATGCAGCTATAGCAAGCAGAATCTGAATGGATTTGAACATAGCAACTGGCGAAAAGGTTTCATCATAGTCCACCCCATGGACTTGTTTGAATCCCTTAGCCACTAGTCTACCTTTACAGGTAACCACGTTGCCATCCATGTCTGTCTTCTTCTTGAAGACCCATTTACACCCTATGGGTTTTACCCCATCAGGTAACTCAACCAAATCCCAGACTTGGTTAGATGACATGAAATCCATCTCGGATCGCATGGCCTCAAGCCATCTCTCGGAGTCCGGTCCACTGACCGCCTCATCATAAGTCCTGGGTTCATCCTCAATGATGAAGATCCGGTCATGTTGGGTCGGCAGCGACCCATACCTCTCAGGTGCATAACGAATTCTCCCAGACCTATGTGGGGCCTATGTTTGAGCCTCAGGTTGCCTAGCAACTGGTACAGGTGGCTTAGGTTCCATCTCTATCTCTTGTGGTTGCACTTGGACCTCATCAAAGTCAAACTTCCTCCCACTAACTTCTTTCATGAGAAATTCTTTCTCTAGAAAGACAGCACCCCGAGCAACAAAAACTTTATTCTCGGTGGGAACATAGAAGTAGTGACCCTTAGTTTCCTTAGGGTACCCCACAAACACACATTTATCAGACCTAGGTTCTACCTTTCTAGAATCTTGACGCTTGACATTTGCCTCGCATCCCTAGATCTTGATAAAAGATAGATTAGGGTGTCTCCCACTCCATACCTCATATGGAATCTTTGAGACACTCTTAGATGGAACGTTATTCAGTATTAGAGAAGCTGTCTCTAGTGCATGTCCCTAGAATGAATGAGGTAGAGTTGCATGACTCATCATACATCGAACCATGTCCAACAAAGTTCTATTTCTCCTTTCAGACACACCATTCCATTGAGGTGTTCTAGGAGGAGTGAGTTGGGATAGAATCCCACACTCTTTTAGATTGTCAAGGAACTAACCGCTCAAGTACTCTCCACCACGATCTGATCGAAGAGCCTTAATGGATCTACCAAGCTAGTTGTCTACTTCATATCTGAATTCTTTGAATTTCTCAAACGATTCAGACTTATGTCTCATTAGGTAGACATAACCATATCTACTGAAATCATCAGTAAATGTGATGAAGTAGTTGTGGCCTCCTCTGGCTTGCTTATTGAATGGCCCACACACATCGCTATGTATGAGATCCAACAAACCTCTTGCCCTTTAAGTAGTCTTGGTGAAAGGCGCCTTTGTCATCTTCCCTAACAAACAGGGCTTACATGTATCAAATTCCTCCATGGAACTTGAATATAACAACCCATTTGCATGGAGTTGTTGAATGCGATTCTTGTTTATATGGGCTAATGACAATGCCATAGGAAAGCACCAACTGAACCACTTAGTTTGGTCCTTTTATTATTTCTGTTACAAATAGAGTTATCCATGTCTATCACATATAGACCATTGCACAGAGTACCCTTCCCATAGAACATATTTGCAAATGAAAAAGAACAAGAGTTCTTATTTATTTCAAACTTAAATCCTTTCTTTGCCAAGCAAGGAATGGATACAATGTTCTTAGTAAGCGAAGGTACATAATAGCAATTTTCTAACTCTAACTGAAGTCCAGATGGCAGGGAGAGAGTCAGAACTCCTACAGCAACAGCAGCAACCTATGCCCCATTTCCAACTCGTAGGTCAATCTCTCCAGGCTGCACCGATCTACTTTTCTTGAGCCCCTGCATATTTGTACAAATATGAGCTCCACATGTGGTATCCAATACCCATGTCATAGAAGTAGAAATGTTGACTCATGAAGACGAAGCCTTGCCTCTCTTCTTCTCATTCTAAAGTCGCACTATGTCCTTCAACATGTGAGGTGGCCCTCCACATGAATAGCACTTATTGTTCCTGATCCATTCCATCTTTAATTTCAGTTCCTTCGTCAAGCCTTTCGGCCCAACGCACTGAATATCAACTTTAGTAGGATTGAGCCTAACCAATTCATTAAAGAGCTGTCTTAGATTAGTAATAATCTCATAGGCACTCTTTAATTCATATTGCCCCTGAAGCTCGGGCGACATGTTGGTTAGCATCAATTGTGCAACCTCCAAAGTGTCAACCTGATGCTTATCATAAGCATTCCTCTTAGTCGCTGAGGCCGAGCATGGAAGTGGTTCAGGAATGGGCTGCTCAAGGACATAGAGCTTTCTCTTGAGCTTGAGCACAATTCTCAAGTTCATATACCAATCCATCAAGTTGGATGCAACCAACTTGTCCTTCTCAAGGATATATCGCAGTGACCAACCGCTATTGTTGGTTGCCATTCTTCTACAACAGTCAAGCAACAATAGATTAGTACTACTTCAAATCATTTAAACTGGACTTGCTTTAAATGATTATGGCTCCCACTATTTTAATCGAATTGATAACCCACAAAGTCAATCGGGAAGTTTAAGACCTCATAGTGAGATGGGATCCCTTTTCCACATGAGTCTTCGCGTCCCACAAGGGTGGGATGAGAGGCACAAAGTAACTCAAGCTTCCTAAGGTGGGCACGCCGGCCGATTGCTCTAAGCAATTCCCCTTATTGAGACAGTCTAGGCATTTCATGTCCAGCGAGGGCTAGATACAGCATGAAACCGTAACCTCTCAATGATGCCTCTAGACTTTCATCATGTGCCCATCACATATGAACTTCTTGTCAAGTCCATTCCTAATCATTATGCCTAGGGCCAACGAGTTTCCTTGCGAAGGCATGCCCGGTTAAAACGGACTAGGGAAACCATTGCCACCACACACCTTCTATGGATAAGTGGGTGTGTCCCATGAGGGTGGGAAACAGCTCACAACACCACTGACCGATAGCTTGATGAGGGCTACAAATTAGAAGGCTACTAGACTTGATATTTTGAGTGAGGGTTTTTGAGGTCTCAATTAGTTTTATCTTATGTCTAGCATTACAGGCATGCATTCCTATAGTGATAACATAATGATAAAACAATACAAGCATGCTTTAGCAGATAAGATAAACAGTAAAAGAATGATGTGATCATGACCTATTAAAGACATTGAACCAACCCATGCCAAGAAGGAGGTTCAACCCTTGACCTAGGACTCAAGCCCCAAGACTAGACCTAGCCTAGCCGACCTCTATCTTGAACTTCAAGGTTGGCTCCAAGGTCCTCCAAGGGTGAATCACCATCTTGCAGGGTCCAACATAGCTAGCTCACAAGCCCTAAGGCTCGGCCATGCTATGATTGCGTCACCAAGCAAGCTTGCACCATCTTGCATGCGCCACCATTCCAAGTAGGGTGCTTGTTGAGCGACCATCCAAGATGCGCCACCAAGCTCCTTCCCTTAATCTTCATCTTAATTTTACAAAAATAAAGAAAAAGATGGCACGCATGCCGCACAAGGATACATCACAGGCATGCAAGGGGGCTTGACTCATGATCACAACATTATGCACAATCAAGGTATTTACACATGCAATTCTACATGCTCATGAAAAACATAAAATCTGAAATTTTACTTTTTCATAAAACCAATTTCTTTTTCTCATCTTCTTCTCACAAATCTTTTAGTTATTCGCGATTAATTTTCATGATGATTTCAAATATCCTTTCGGCTGATAATTTTGCCAGATCAAGAGACCCGGCCAGTCCGAAGACACAATGCCCGTCCTACTTGACAAAACCACGTACGCTTTTGATCCTTTAAATCATACAAGAAAAATAATCCAAAAATCCAAAAGAGATTGAAAAGATGATAGAAACAAGAAACCCTAATTTTTCCTACTTAGAAAAATCGTTTGCCATGTGATCATGCAATTTGCGAAAATTGAAATATGGCATGTGAGCATGGGAAAGCATGAAAATACATCGTTCGAGTCTCGTAAGTCCCTCTGATACCACTGTTGGGAAACCCTGGTGATATTTTACAAATTTTCAGAGTTTTATTGACACAAATACATAGTACAACAGAAGAATATCCCCGAAACAGGCCAGTCCCAAAAACTTAGTGAAGATCGCATGCAAAGGAGTCGACACGATGAGATAGAAAATACCTTTAAAGTGAGATGAGGACGATGTCGTAGAGGCACCCAAGCGTGCGCTCTCTGCAGTCTCACACACACGGATCACCTCGAGTCCTCTTCTTCCACGCCTGGTGCTAGCCTCGGGAAGAAGATCCAAGCCTTGGGAGAGCCCTCCAAGAGACTTGCGCCACCACCAAAGGGAGATGCGCCAAGAACAAGGAGGAAGAAGGAGATGCTGCCAAGAACAAGTTCACCTTTCGCCAAGGAGAAGGGAAGATGAACACTTGCGGTTTGATGGAAAGGATAGAGCCACTCGCCCTCACTTCATCGCCCTCTCAATTGATCACGCCTTCAAGAGAAATTAGTGTGTTGAGAGGGGTGGCCAAGGTCTCTATTTATAGAGACCATAGGTGGTTTACTTGTGGCCTCAATTCAAACAAATTGGGTGGCTAGGAGAAGAAGTAGGAATTTAAATCATAATCTAATTAGCACTCATGTGGGCGCCTTGATCATGTCCTAATCCTATTAGGATTTACATGGACGGTTTGATCAAGACTAGTCCTAATCCAATTAGGACTTAAGTGGGTGACTTGATCAAGTCCTAATTCAATTAGGACTCAAGGGGCGATTTGATCAAGATTCAAATTAAGCTTTGAATCAAGTCCTAATCCAATTAGGACTCTAATTAATTCAAATAAATCAGCCCATTTAATCCCACAAAAATAGGGCTCTAATTAATTAATTAATTAGCCCTTATTTTATCATGATCAATTAAACTCACATGAGGTATAAGCGCTAACCCTAGTCTAACTAGGGTTAAGCATGCGCCATCCCTTTTCTTCTCCTTAAGCCCATTAAGCTCAACCTTTTCAATGGGCCCAGCCCAAGGTCCATTTTTCATGTTAACCAAGCCCTTGGATCCAATCCAATTTAACCCATGGTCAAATTGGGCTAACCATGGTTAAAATGCCATAAATGGAAGTTGGCTCCAATAAGTCTCTTCCATCTCATCAGGCCCATTGGCGCTGATGAAATCTCCAATACAGATCCGAGTTATCCAATAACTCGATCATAAGGCTTCCCGATCAATACGAGAACTCGAGTATCAAGGTGTGCGACCCTGTAGGTTTCTCTGACGTTGGCAGTGTTGACGTAAGGTCACCACAAGCAGTGAGTGGCACCTAGTAGTGCATCGCTGCTACCCAAGTCATCGGAATGGATATCGACATCGACATCCCCATCATTGCAACCAGGTACAGATGCATTACAGTCTCTTTGCCGAACTGATATCCGATTGGCCAAGTGTGTCACCACTTGTTTCTATCCAATCTCATGGCTATGACTAAATCAGGTCTAACCTGGGTATGACCATACACTTTCAGTCATAGAACCATAGAGGAGCTCCATGGATATCATGCTTCCCTTAGGAAGGGGCAAATCCAATGTCTGTACATTGACCTTCTCATATGGGTCGTGACATGGCCAATGACAACCGTTATTACCTCCCAACTACGGTAAGGCGTTAGGTTGTATCAAAGCATATCCCTAACCATATAGAATGGCCAATGACCTCAAGTCAAGGGATCAATG
>CM050445.1:24016300-24048883 GCA_027562315.1 Costus pulverulentus | reverse complement strand
AGGGACATTATCATATAAGTACATGTTCACAGATGTAAACAAATAATGATAACGACAATGCCAGTATGATATAAATATCAATGTCAAGTAGTACAAGTAACGGACCAAAATTAGGTCCTTAGTACAATCTCCCACTTGCACTAAGACCTAGAGGTTGAGAAATCTTAACCCCATATCTCTAGCGTGACCATCATGCTTCTGCTGTGCCAAAGCCTTGGTCAATGGGTCTGCAAGATTGTTCTCTGTGTCAACTCTGATAATCTTGACATCACCTCTGTCTATGATCTCTCTGATCAGGTGAAATCTTCTGAGTATGTGTTTGGATCTTTGATGAGACCGTGGTTCCTTGGCTTGTGCAAGTGCTCCATTCTTATCACAGTAGATTTCAATGGGATCCACTGCATTGGGAACCACCTGAAGTTCAGAAATGAACTTCCTAATCCAAACAGCTTATTTGGCTGCCTCAGAAGCAGCTACATACCCAGCTTCGGTTGTAGAATCAGCTATGGTGGATTGCTTGAAGCTCTTCCAGCATACAGCGCCTCCATTTATCTTGAACACATAGCCGGCCTGCGATCTGTAGTCATCAGGGTCAGACTGGAAAGACGCATCAGTGTAGCCCTGCATACTAAGCTCTTCCTGTCCCCCATAAACTAGGAACAATTCCTTAGTTCTTCTCAGATACTTTAGGATGTTCTTTACAGCCACCCAGTGCTGTAATCCAGGATCAGATTGGTATCGGCTGGTTATGCTCACAGCATAAGCCACATCTGGTATAGTACACAACATTGCATACATGATCGATCCCACTACCAAAGCATAAGGCACTCGACTCATGTCATCCCTCTCAGCCTGTGTGGTGGGACACTGACTCTTTGAGAGAGTAAGGTCATGTCTCACTGGTAGGTACCCTTTCTTGGATTGCTCAAAGCTAAACCTCTTCAGGACCTTTTCATTGTAAGTACTCTGACTAAAGGCTAGGAGCTTCTTGGATCTATCCCTGTAGATCCTCACGCCTAGGATATAGGCGGCCTCCCCTAAGTCCTTCATCTCGTAACACTTTCCTAACCATGTCTTCACAGCTTGAAGACTAGGGATGTCATTCCCAATGAGTAGTATATCATCGACATACAAGACCAGAAAAGTCACCAAGTTCCCACTGAATTTTTTGTATACACAGGCGTCATCTTTGCTTTTGATAAAGCCATAATCTCTCACAGCTTCATCAAATCGAAGATTCCAACTTTGAGATGCTTGCTTTAATCCATAGATGGATCTGTTTAGCCTGCAAACTTTATTGGCTTCTACAGGATGGATGAAGCCATCAGGTTGTGTCATATACACATCCTCGGTCAGCATTCCATTAAGAAACGCTATTTTTACATTCATTTGCCATATCTCATAATCATGATATGCAGGTATAGCAAGCAGAATCCGAATGGATTTGAACATAGCAACTGGCGAAAAGGTTTCATCATAGTCCACCCCGTGGACTTGTTTGAATCCCTTAGCCACTAGTGTACCTTTATAGGTAACCATGTTACCATCCATGTCTATCTTCTTCTTGAAGACCCATTTACACCCTATGGGTTTTACCCCATCAGGTAACTCACCCAAATCCAAGACTTGGTTAGATGACATGGAATCCATCTCGGATCGCATGGCTTCAAGCCATCTCTCGGAGTCCGGTCCACTGACCTCCTCATCATAAGTCCTGGGTTCATCCTCAATGATGAAGATCCCGTCATGTTGGGTCTGCAGCGACCCATACCTCTTAGGTGCATGACGAATTCCCTAGACCTATGTGGGGCCTATGTCTGAGCCTCAGGTTGTTGCCTAGCAACTGGTACAGGTGGCTCAGGTTCCATCTCTATGTCTTGTGGTTGCACTTGGACCTCATCCAAGTCAAACTTCCTCCCACTAACTTCTTTCATGAGAAATTCTTTCTCTAGAAAGACAGCACACCGAGAAACAAAAACTTTGTTCTCGGTGGGAACAAAGAAGTAGTAACCCTTAGTTTCCTTAGGGTACCCCACAAACACACATTTATCAGACCTAGGTTCTAGCTTGCTAGAATCTTGACGCTTGACATATGCCTCGCATCCCCAGATCTTGATACAAGATAGATTAGGGTGTCTCCCACTCCATACCTCGTATGGAATCTTTGAGACACTCTTAGATGGAATGTTATTCAGTATTAGAGAAGCTGTCTCTAGTGCATGTCCCCATAATGAGGGAGGTAGAGTTGCATGACTCATCATACATCGAACCATGTCCAGCAAAGTTCGATTTCTCCTTTCAGACACACCATTCCATTGAGGTGTTCCAGGAGGAGTGAGTTGGGATAGAATCCCGCACTCTTTTCGATAGTCAAGGAACTCACTGCTCAGGTACTCTCCACCACGATCTGATCGAAGAGCCTTAATGGATCTACCAAGTTGGTTGTCTACTTCATATCTGAATTCTTTGAATTTCTCAAACGATTCAGACTTATGTCTCATTAGGTAGACATAACCATATCAACTGAAATCATCAGTAAATGTGATGAAGTAGTTGTGGCCTCCTCTGGCTTGCTTATTGAATGGCCCACACACAACGCTATGTATGAGATCCAACAAACCTCCTGCCCTTTCACTAGTCTTGGGAAAAGGCGCCTTTGTCATCTTCCCTAACAAACAGGGCTCACATGTATCAAATTCCTCCATGGAACTTGAACTAACAACCCATTTGCATGGAGTTGTTGAATGCGATTCTTGTTTATATGGGCTAATCGGCAATGCCACAGGAAAGCATCAACTGAACCACTTAGTTTGGTCCTTTTATTATTTATGTTACAAATAGAGTTATCCATGTCTATCACATATAGACCATTGCAAAGAGTACCCTTCCCATAGAACATATTTGCAAATGAAAAAGAACAAGAGTTTTTATTTATTTCAAACTTAAATCCTTTCTTTGCCAAGCAAGGAATGGATACAATGTTCTTAGTAAGCGAAGGTACATAATAGCAATTTTCTAACTCTAACTGAAGTCCAGATGGCGGGGAGAGAGTCAAAACTCCTACAGCAACAGCAGCAACCTGTGCCCCGTTTCCAACTCGTAGGTCAATCTCTCTAGGCCGCACCGATCTACTTTTCTTGAGCCCCTGCATATTTGTACAAATATGAGCTCCACATGCGGTATCCAATACCCATGTCATAGAAGTAAAAAGGTTGACTTCTGTAACATAAATACCTGAGCATGAAGACGAAGCCTTGCCTCTCTTCTTCTCATTCTAAAGTCGCACTATGTCCTTCAACATGTGAGGTGGCCCTCCACATGAATAACACTTATTGTTTCTGATCCAATCCATCTTTAATTTCAGTTCCTTCGTCAAGCCTTTTGGCTCAACGCACTGAATATCAACTTTAGGAGGATTGAGCCTAACCAATTCATTAAAGAGCTGTCTTAGATTAGTAATAAACTCAGAGGCACTCTTCAATTCATATTACCCTTGAAGCTCGGGCGACATGTTGGTTAGCATCAATTGTGCAACCTCCAAAGTGTCAGCCTAATGCTTATCATAAGCATCCCTCTCAGCCGCTGAGGCCGAGCATGGAAGTGGTTCAGGAATGGGCTGCTCAAGGACATAGAGCTTTCTCTCGAGCTTGAGCACAATTCTCAAGTTCATATACCAATCCATCAAGTTGGATGCAACCAACTTGTCCTTCTCAAGGATAGATCGCAGTGACACACCGCTATTGTTCGTTGCCATTGTTCTACAACAGTCAAGAAATAGCAGGTTTGTACTACTTCAAATCATTTAAACTGGACTTGCTTTACATGATTATGGCTCCCACTATTTTAATCGAATTGACAACCCACAAAGTCAATCGGGATGTTTAAGACCTCATAGTGAGATGGGATCCCTTTTCCACATGAGGCTTCGTGTCCCACAAGGGTGGGATGAGAGGCACAAAGTAACTCATGCTTCCTAAGGTGGGCACGCCGGCCGATTGCTCTAAGCAATTCCCCTTATTGAGACAGTCTAGGCATTTCATGTCCAACGAGGGCTGGATACAGCATGAAACCCTAACCTCTCAATGATGCCTCTAGACTTTCATCATGTGCCCGACACATATGAACTTCTAGTCAAGTCCATTCCTAATCGTTATGCCCAGGGCCAACGAGTTTCCTTGCGAAGGCACGCCCGGTTAAAACGGACTAGGGAAACCATTGCCACCACACACCTTCTAAAGATAAGTGGGTGTGTCCCATGAGGGCGGGAAACAGTTCACAACACCACTGATCGATAGCTTGATGAGGGCTACACATTAGAAGGCTACTAGACTTGATATTTTGAGTGAGGGTTTTTGAGGTCTCAATTAGTTTTATCTTATGTCTAGCATTACAGGCATGCATTCCTGTAGTGATAACATAACGATAAAACAATACAGGCATGCTTTAGCAGATAAGATAAGCAGTAAAAGAATGATGTGATCATGACCTATTCAAGACATTGAAACAACCCATGCCAGGAAGAAGGTTCAACTCTTGACCTAGGACTCAAGCCCCAAGACTTGACCTAGCCTAGCCGACCTCTATCTTGAACTTCAAGGTTGGCTCCAAGGTCCTCCAAGGGTGAATCGCCATTTTGCAGGGTCCAACATAGCTATCTCACAAGCCCTAGGGCTCGGCCATGCTATGCTTGCATCACCAGCAAGCTTGCACCATCTTGCATGCACCACCAATCCAACTAGGGTGCTTGTTGCGCCACCATCCAAGATGCGCCACCAAGCTCCTTCCCTTAATCTTCATCTTAATTTTATAAAAATAAAGAAAAATATGGCACGTATGCCGCACAAGGATACATCACAGGCATGCGAGGGGGCTTGACTCATGATCACAACATTATGCACAATCAAGGTATTTACACATGCAATTCTACATGCTCATGAAAAACATAAAATCTGAAATTTTACTTTTTCATAAAACCAATTTCTTTTTCTCATCTTCTTCTCACAAATCTTTTAGTTATTCGCGATTAATTTTCATGATGATTTCAAAGATCCTTTCGGCTGGTAATTTTGTCAGATCAAGAGACCCGGCCAGTCCGAAGACACAATGCCCGTCCTACTTGACAAAACCATGTGCTCTTTTGATCCTTTAAATCATACATGAAAAATAATCCAAAAATCCAAAAGAGATTGAAAAGATGATAGAAATAAGAAACCCTAATTTTTCCTACTTAGAAAAATCGTTCGCCATGTGATTATGCAATTTGCGAAAATTGAGATATGGTATGTGAGCATGGATAAGCATGAAAATACATCGTTCGAGTCTCGCAAGTCCCTCTAATACCACTGTTGGGAAACCCCGGGGATATTTTATAAATTTTCAGAGTTTTATTGACACAAATACATAGTACAACGGAAGAATATCCCCGAAACAGGCCAGTCCCAAAATCCCAGTGAAGATCGCATGAGAAGGAGTCGACACGATGAGATAGAAAATACCTTTAAAGTGAGATGAGGCCGATGTCGTAGAGACGCCCAAGTGTGCGCCCTCTGCAGTCTCACACACACGGATCACCTCGAGTCCTCTTCTTCCACGCCCGGTGCTAGCCTCGGGAAGAAGATCCAAGCCTTGGTAGAGCCCTCCAAGAGACTTGCGCCACCACCAAAGGGAGATGCGCCAAGAACAAGGAGGAAGATGGAGATGCCACCAAGAACAAGTTCACCTTTCGCCAAGGAGAAGGGAAGATGAACACTTGCGATTTGATGGAAAGGATGGAGCCACTCGCCCTCACTTGATCGCCCTCTCAATTGATCACGCCTTCAAGAGAACTTAGTGTGTTGAGAGGGGCGGCCAAGGTCTCTATTTATAGAGACCATAGGTGGTTTACTTGTGGCCTCAATTCAAACAAATTGGGTGGCTAGGAGAAGAAGTAGGAATTTAAATCCTAATCTAATTAGCACTCATGTGGGCGCCTTGATCATGTCCTAATCCTATTAGGATTTACATGGACGGTTTGATCAAGACTAGTCCTAATCCAATTAGGACTTAAGTGAGCGACTTGATCAAGTTCTAATTCAATTAGGACTCAAGGGGCAGTTTGATCAAGATTCAAATTAAGCTTTGAATCAAGTCCTAAACAATTAGGACTCTAATTATTTATTTAATTAATTGAATCCTAATCCAATTAGGACCCAAATTAATTCAAATAAATCAGCCCATTTAATCCCACAAAAATAGGACTCTAATTAATTATTTAATTAGCCCTTATTTTATCATGATCAATTAAACTCACATGAGGTATAAGCGCTAACCCTAGTCGAACTAGGGTTAAGCATTCGCCATCCCTTTTGTTCTCCTTAAGCCCATTAGGTTCAACCTTTTCAATGGGCCTAGCCCAAGGTCCATTTTTCATGTTAACCAAGCCCTTGGATCCAATCCAATTTAACCCATGGTCAAATTGGGCTAACAATGGTTAAAATGCCATAAATGGAAGTTGGCTCCAATAAGTCTCTTCCATCTCATCAGGCCCATTGGCGCTGATGAAATCTCCAAAATAGATCCGACTTATCCAATAACTCGATCATAAGGCTTCCCGATCAATGCGAGAACTCGAGTATCAAGGTGTGCGACCCTGTAGGTTCCTCTGACGTTGGCAGTGTTGACGTAAGGTCACCACAAGCAGTGAGTGGCATCTAGTAGTGCATCGCTGCTACCCAAGTCATCGGAATGGATATCGACATCGACATCCCCATCATCGCAACCAGGTACAGATGCATTACAGTCTCTTTGCCGAACTGATATCCGATTGGCCAAGTGTGTCACCACTTGTTTCTATCCAATCTCATGGCTATGACTAAATCAGGTCTAACCTGGGTATGGCCATACACTTTCAGTCATAGAACCATAGAGGAGCTCCATGCATATCATGCTTCCCTTAAGAAGGGGCAAATCCTATGTCTGTACATTGACCTTCTCATATGGGTCGTGACACGCCCAATGACAACCGTTATTACCTCCCAACTACGGTAAGGCGTTAGGTTATATCAAAGCATATCCCTAACCATATAGAATGGCCAATGACCTCAAGTCAAGGGATCAATGCATCTCCTATCACTTGTGAGGATAAATCGTGACACCAAGTCATTGCCTCACAGCGGGTCGGTCCAGTATATCTACCACTGATATACCCATATGCTTTCGTTAACACCTCGTGCCTAACCAGCCCATATACCAGTCTTACAAGTACCATAGCTATCCCATATCCACTATGGTACATAGACTAGGGACAATAGTTTGAGCACAGATCCAATCTGTCTCCAGGGACATTATCATATAAGTACTTGTTCGCAGATGTAAACAAATAATGATAACGACAATGCCAGTATGATATAAATATCAATGTCAAGTAGTACAAGTAACGGACCAGAATTAGGTCCTTAGGGCATATGCACCAACATACCTTTGCCGAAAGGGCCAGAAAACCGGGGTCATGGGTGCTAGCCCAACCTCTCTCAGCTCGGTGTGAAGATCTTGTAGCTCGGTGTGAAGGCGACTCTGCAGCTCTGTGCGATGGTGAGTTCATACCCATACCGAATGGGTCATCTCTTCCACCCCAAGTGGGTGGTGGTGGTTCAATGTCCAAGGGTGGTGCGTAGCATAAGCAGCATCACTAGGAGATAGTTTCCAATTTGCTTGATTTTGGACAGTGGTCTTCTCCTTGTTGGGCAGTGGTAATGTGGGGGCCCCTAGTCAAAGAACCAAACAAAATACATCTCCTTCTCTTACAATCATCTTCATGGTCATACATGATTCAATGTCTAATCTTGCATTTTCCCTGGCCAACTCAACTCCATAAGGCTCAACATTTAGAAAAAGAGCTATAGGAGTGATGAATCCTCCTATCACAATAGCCCCTTTCTTTGCCCTAGCCACCTTGTCCATGTGCTTGATTAAGAAGAAGACAACATCTATAGGGCATCCATGCAACATGCTCCATAAAAAGAAAAGTTCAGACTGTCGTACCATGCCATCACTATCACCACGTCCGAACACAGTGCGAGTCAAAACTCGGTGAGCATACTTGATACATGGATTTGTGATCTTAGAAGCTCTGGCTGATACTGCTGAAAAATTAGTTTCTGATAAAATTTGATTCCAAAACACATTCTTGATGAAGCCAAGTGATACATGAGTGTAACCTCTAGAAGCAATATGAAAGATGGACCTGATGTCCCTGAGGGTGAGACTTCTTTCTATGTTAGCCATGCGAAAGGTGATTTCACCTTCAGCATGTCTATCGGTGAACTCGTGGAGGTTCATATCCAAGCTACTGAGAAACTCTAACACCAATGGTAGGTAAGTCTAAGGCATCATCTGGAAGAAGCTAATGTGCCCCGAAAATTACTAAAATCAATTCAGGAGGGGTTAACGATGATCCAAGAAGCTAATGTGAGCAAAAATCTCAAGATTCGACGCAAAACTGAGGAAAAATGGAAAGAGGCAGAAATCGCATGCGATAGAACCAAGATACCTAGATTTTAGCCAAAAAACACCAGATCGCCGGTCAAAGCTGGATGGGAAGACAACATCTATCCTGAGAGCAAGGGCAAGCTGGTTGGTGCAAGAACGAGTGAAAACACAAGTGAAAAAAAAACCAAAAAAC
This sequence comes from Costus pulverulentus, assembly GCA_027562315.1. Lineage (NCBI taxonomy): Eukaryota > Viridiplantae > Streptophyta > Magnoliopsida > Zingiberales > Costaceae > Costus > Costus pulverulentus. The sequence continues at coordinate 24,040,224 of CM050445.1, read as the reverse complement.
AACGAAAAACCCTAGAAATACGGCTGTAGAGTCGCGATGGGCCTATAGAATTACAGTCATAATATCCATTACGGTAGTGCCATAATTCATTCTGGTTCAAAAATGCTAGAAAACATGGCCCATGAAAACATTTATGGCCCTACGTAAATCTGCGAAAACCTTCTGGTAAAAAATATGCTGAAATTACGGCCCCATGAAACTGTTTACGGCGCTGCCGTATTTTTCACAAAACTTCCGAAAACGTTCTAGAATGAAAATGTTCAAAATTACAGCTTCTGAAATTTGTTACGACAGTCCTGTAAAACTTGAGTTTTTTTTATTAAATAAAGATTATGGCCGGTGAAAAAAATTTACGGTACTATTGTAATACGCAAAAAATTTGAAAAACTTTCTAGTCGAAAATTGCCAACAATTATAGCCCATAATTTTCATTACGGTTGTGCCGTATAAGATGCAAAACTCTCGGGAATGATTTTGATCAAAATTATGGCTAGTGAAAATACTTACGCTGCAGCTGTAAAAGACTTAAAAGTTTCTGGATGAAAACGACTGAAATTATGGCCCGTAATTTGCATTACACTAGTGCCATATTTTGTGCAAAACTTGATTTTTCCTACAAAAAGAAAAGAGAAATTAGTCAAAAAAATAAATCAAAATAAAAGTAACTAAACTAAAGTAATAATGCTTGGGTTGCCTCCCAAGAAGCACTAATTTTAAGGTCATTAGCTTGACAATTCTGCACTCATCTGATCATGGTTCCTTGAGTCGCCATTCTGATTTCTCTTTGTTCTGTTCATACTTCCTGAATACATAAGGCTCTTTTGAGAAATAGTGTCCAACTTTGCCCAAGAACTTTCTTCCTTTGTTAAGTAATTTCAATCCTTCTTTTCTTTTTTGTCTCTTCTTTCGAAGTTTTTGCTTTTCCGAAATTAAATCAGTTTTTTCCTAAAATTCTCTATTCACACACTCAAGAGAAGTGTAACTTTCATAATTAGAAGGTTCAACAAATAGCTTATGCATATCACTAATAACATTATCAATTACATCAATACTACAACATGATCCTGAATGTGTTTGTTTTTTTAAAGAATCTGCTAAATCAAACTCAATTATATTTTCACCAATATTAAACATGAGTTTTCCCTTTTTTAACATCAATAAGTACACCTGCTGTTGCTAAAAATGGTCTACCAAGAATGATCGGGTTTTTAGAATTCTCCTCCATTTCTAACACTACAAAATCTGCTAGAATGAAATACTTACCTACTTGGATTGGAGCATTTTCTAAAATTCTAACAGGATACTTTACTGAGATGTCAGCGATCTATAAACATACAGAAGTTGGTTTGAGCTTTCTCATGTCCAGTTTTCTGCAAATAGATAAAGGCATTAAACTAACACTAGCCCCAAGATCAGATAAGGCTCGGTCAAAAGCCATACTTCCAATTGAGCAAGGAATAGAGAAGCTACCTGGATCCTTTAATTTTGGTGGCAGTTTGTTCTGGATGATAGCACTACACTTCTCAGTCAATGCCACAGTGCCATAGTCCTCTACTTTTCTTTTATTTGACAAAATTTCTTTCAAAAATTTAGGATAAGTGGGCATTTGAGATAAAGTATTAGTGAATGGAATGTTAATATAGAGCTTTTTCAAAACATCAAGAAACTTCCCAAATTGCATATCTAACTTAGCTTGGATTAGTCTTTAGGGAAAAGGTATAGGTGGCCTATAGGGTGTAGGTGAACTAGGTCTAGGAATATCAGGCTGACGTGGCTCATCTCCTTTAGGTTGATCACCCTGGTGAGGTGGCGAACTAGCATGGGACTGCACATGTACAGGAGGTTCTTTTAAGACTAGTTCAATGCTCTGTTCAATATCAGGCTCTTCCTCATCATCCTAAACTCTCCGTCTAGGTTCATCTAATTGCTTCCCACTCCTAGTAATTATAGCATTGCAACATTCCCTAGGGTTTAGTTCAGGTTTAGCAGGCAATTTCCCTGGGGGTCTATAAGAAGTGCTAACTTGTTGTGCTATCTGGTTTTCAAGAATTTTATTATGAGCTGCTAAAGATCCTATTTGTGAAGTAAGTTGACTAACTATTCCTTTAAGATCTTCAATTTCCTTATTTTGATTTGTCATGATTTGGTTTTGATTTGTCATGAATTGATTTTGACTAACCATAAATTTTTCAAGCATGGACTCAACACTAGGATTTTGGGGTTTGTTTTGATTTTGATTTTGTCTCTGTTGATATCTTCTATTCTCAGCCTGTCCCCCTATAATATTGTTACTTTTCCAAGATAAATTTTGGTGATTTCTCCATCTAGGGTTATATGTACTAGAGTAGGGGTCATTATTTCTACTTTGATTGTAGCCCCCCACTGCATTAACTTGTTCTACACCCTGATCAGCAATTACTTTACACTCCTCAAAATAGTGTCCTTGATTACCATAGACATCACAAATAGCAGAAGAAACTATAGCAAATTGCATTTGAAAAGAATTAAATCTATGACACAAAGAATCTACCTTTTTAGCCAAAGTGCGCCAGTTATCATTTTCATTTTACTATGTGGAGGTCGATATATCACTCCTCTCTCAATGGTCCACTGGTTGTGGTTCAGCGCCATCTCCTCAAGTAGTGTGAAAGCATCATCAATGGTCTTGTTCATGAGGGCTCCACCTGCAATTATGTACATGCATGGTAATGTCCCTAGAGACAGATTGGATCTGTGCTCAAATGCTGCATCCCCAGTCAAGTACCTGAGTAGATAAGGGATAGCTCTCGTACATGTGAGATTGGTATATGGGCTGGTTAGACACGAGGTGCTAACGCAAACATATGGGTATATCAGTGGTGGATATACTAGACTGACCCGCTGTGAGGCTCTAACTTGGTGTCATGAGTTAAGCTCACAAGTGACAAGAAATGTATTTATCCCTTGACTTGAGGTCATTGACTCTTCTATATGGTTAGGGACATGCTTTGATACAACCTAACACCTCGCCGTAGTTGGGAGGTCATAACGGTTGTCATTAGGTATGTCATGACCCATATGACAAGATCAATGGACAGACACAGAATTTTCCCCTTCCTAAGGGAAGCTTGATATTCATGGGGCCCTCCTATGGTTGCATGATTGAAAGTGTATGGCCATACCCAGGTGAAAGCCTGATTTAGTCATGACCATGAGATTGGATGAAAATAAAGTGGTGACACACTTTGTCCAATCGGATACCAGTTTGGCAAAGAGACTGTAATGCATCAATATCTTATTGCGATGATGGGGCTGTCGATGTTGATATCCATTTCGAATACTTGGGTAGCAGTGATGCACTGTTTGGTGCCACTCACTACTTGTGATGACCTGAGTTCATCACTGCCAACGTCGGAGGAACCTATAGGGTCGCACAACTTGAAACTCGGGTTCTCGTATTGATCGAGTAGTCTTATGAACAAGTTATTAGATAACTCTGATCTCTTTGGGGAATTCATCACACCGTTGTGCCTGATGAGATGGAAGGGACTTATTGGAGCTAACTTCATTTTTGGGCTAGATGGGCCAAATGGGCCCAATAGGCCAAATGGGCCAAACGAAGTCTAACATGGACCAATGAGCATTGTAGCCCAATAGGGCATGTGGCCTAAATGGGCACATGGCCCAATGGGCCGTGAGGCCTAGTTGGTCAAAAGGCCCAATGGATCATCAGGCCTAATCGGCCATGACAATAAGTTGCCTGACCCAATAGACATCATGGTAAATTAAATTATATATTTAATTCTGGGAATTAAAATCTATATTTAATTTTGCATTTAATTCTTTAATTAATTTTGGAGTTTAATGATGAATTTAATTCTGAATTTAAATCTGAATTTGAAGAGTCATGTCATTGATGGCCATTATGAAACTTTAATTCAGGGTTTTAATGGGCCATTATGAAACTTTAATTTAGAGTTTAATTCTATATTTAATTCTAGCATTAATTCGAGATTTAATTCAAAATGCGAAAGGTTACCATGATTTATATAAAAGGATGGGTTGAGGGGAGTTTGCACCTATGCTATGCTAGTTGAATCCTTTGGAAGGATTTCCTTCACCTAAGCGTCTTCTCTCTTTTCTCCTCTCTCCTGGGCAACTGCAAGGTTGGACCTTGGCAGATCCTTTCCATGATCTTGTTCCTCTCGGCGCATTCTCTACCAGAGGGTGGTGCAAGCTCTTGAGGAATTCTCCCAGAGGTGTCGATGTTCTTCCCGAGGCTAGCATCGGGTGTGGGAGAAGAGAACTCGAGCGTCGGCTGTGTGCGAGACTGTAGAGGGTGAACATTTGAGCGCTTGCATCACATCCTTTGCTTCGCTTCAAGGTATTATTTCTTACTCACTGTGTTGATTCCCTCGCATGAACTGATCTTCTAGGTTTTTGGGACCGGCTTGTGTCAGGGATTGCTTCCGCTGTGCATGTCTGTAAAGCTTTAAAATCCCCGAGGTTTCCCAATAGAGACAACACACCGAAAATTTCAGATCGAAAGAAGTTCAAATGAGAGAGAAATTAGAGGAAGAAAATTTAGCTGGAAAGGGGAAATCACAAAACACTATAGCACAGCTACTGTAGCAGTGCTGTTGCAACCAAAAATTTTCAAAATCACTAGGCTATGATTTTTTTCACGCCCCCATGATTATAGTAAACCCTTGTTTTCTCTTTTTTTGAATTTTAAATATTTTTATAAATATTTATTGTGTTCCTATGACTTTGGTAGCGTAATCTTTTCTTTGGGACTTAGGGGTAATCCCTTTTTAATTTTGTGATGATTGGATAATTTTTTAATCTATTAGTTATTCTTTGAATGATAATTTTGCCTTGGTGATTTATTTACTTTGAAATTATTATTTGCATGTTTTAGGGTTTATAATATGGACCAAGAGGTAATTTATAAACCTAGAACCCTTAGATTAGATTTAGAAACCTAGACTACGAGAGAGCTAAGTCCTAGAATCCAAATTTATGATGATAATTTTACATGTGAGTATTGATTTCATTGTGTCAGACATGATAATAAAGATCGAGAGGTGATTTTGATTATTAGAACCCCTTAGGTAAAACCTGTAAAATTAAGAAACGAGATTATTTAATTTTACTTGAGAAGTAGACTTTATGACTTAAACCACGAGAGTGATTTTAATTTTATTTGTCTAGTTTAGTTTTGTTTAACACTAAGTAGCAAGTCACGAGAGTGAAGGTTGTTCTATGTAAATTGGACATCCGAAAGGAGACAATTTCTTTTTTTAGTAAACTTTTCTTTATCATGATTTGAATAACTAATAAAAGTTTATTGTACCTAGTCATGAGAATTAAAAAGTGATGAAACCTTAGTCCCAGTTTTCTCTCTCCTATTTGTGATGTTAGTTTTCTTTTATCCATTTTTTATTTTACTTCTATCATACATCGTTATTTAATCGCTTAGCTAGTAAGAATTCGACTATTTGGTACTTAACACATAGGTCTCTGTGGGTTTGATACATTTTTATTACTTCGACATATCTGTGCACTTACGAAAACATCAGTTATTCCCTAGTCATGCTTGTGGTGTGATTTTCCCTCGTCATGCTTGTGGTGTGATATTCTTTCCCTTACTCTATAAAGGGGAGCTGGAGTTTAGCTTGTTCCTTAGCTTTCTTGTGTGATAGAAGCTCACTTCAGAGAGGTTACAGTGTGGAGCAAGGTGTGTGATCCTTGGCTCGGTCTCGATTACTCACATAGCAGTTATAATCGTCTTTCCTTTCAAAGAAGTAAATTGCACCACCGGTGTATCAGGTTTGCCTGTTTTCGGATTTTCATTGTCTTGTTCTTGTTTGATTTCCTTACACACGGGAATCTGTACGTTGGAGACGTGGAACGTTCCTTGGCTTTGGTGTGAAGGTAGGTTCAAAGGCGCGCGAGCGGAGTCGCTGCTAAGTCCGCTACCCTTGTTGCCGTGCTATGCTTAAATCACGCTAAGAGAGGCTAGTGAGTTTCATTTACGAAGTTGGCTGTCGTTGGTTTCTTCATCTCTGTGTTGCCCCGAAACGTATCCATCGCCATCTACTAAATTGTTTCTCGCTGGTTTTCACGTTGCTCATTTTTCAACATTGTTGTGTCTGCAAGTATACGGATACTCGAAGTAATAAAATAGATATCGAACCACAGAGATCTTGTTGTCAAGTACTGAATAATTGATTTCTCGCTAGCTAGGTAATCAGAAAATAGTGAATCAAACTATCAAAAAGAACACGGAGAAAATATCAGAGAGGAAATCGGGACTAGGGGTTCATCTACTTTAATTTCTAATAACTAGATTAAGATAAGTATTTGTCAATCTAATTCTATTATGGTAAAGGTAAAATTTACTTTATAAATAAATTATATCGCTCTCGCGCAGACAACCATACAAAGAACCGATCCCCACTCTCGTGCAAGATCTATTCAATGCTGAGAATAAGTAAATCATCAACTAAGAACTCGAGGATCACTCTCGTGCATCCGAATTCTAGGTTGATCACCTCAAGTGGAAACTCAAAGATCACTCTCGTGCATCCAAGTCTCAACACTAGTTTTACTCAAGGGTTTCCAACGACTCGTGACTCAATCTCTTGCAATATCAAATCAAGTCTACACATTAACTCAATCCAAAGTATCAGAAATTCAACAAGGCATTATAGCTCTCTAAAAACTAGAATTCGAAGAACAACCTAATCTCCTACGGTAGTTCCAATCTCAATAATTCCTAGGGTTCTGAATTCCAAACAATCAACCTCTCGGTCTATTTCGCAGAATTCTAAAACATGCTGATATTTAAGACACAAAGGAGAATTAAAGAACAATCAATCACAAGAGTAAAATTATCATAATAAAATCAGTTTGACAAAATTAGCGTTTTCTAGCCATTAAGAAACAAAGAAATTACACCCCCATGTCCCATAAAAAGATTAAGCTACCATGGAGGAAGATTCACAACGACACATGTTTTTGAATGATCAAAGAGAGTAAAGAGGGAGTAAGAGTTACAAAACAGGGTTGCAACTGAATTGCAGCCCAAAATTTGCTTCAGAAATCGCAATGAACAGTGTCGCGACCAAACTTTTGATGATTTCTCCCTCGATTGGTCTCATCTTGTTCTGAAACTTCTGTGGCGTCTTCTTCTTCCCTAGGCAAATCTTCCTTTAAAAAATTGTGGCCAGAGGTGATCGGTGCAATGAACGGCGGTGAACCCTAGCGCGATGACAATTCTGCCGAATTCTCCCTAAATCGTAGCTAAAAATTGTGTAAATTGCTTCGTGTATCTTCTCCTTTTAAAGACGAGTCTGCCGCCTCTTTTTATTCTAAATTTGGACTCCCAAATCTCCAGAAATCGAGTTTCCAATTCTGCCGTGATAAACTCAAAAATCTCAGTTTGGAATTATGGTACCGTATGAGAAATACGACAGTACTGTATTTTGTTCTGTGAAATTTGGGAGTAAAGCACGACACCGTGTGTTGTCCTACGGCAGCACCATATTTGTGCAAAAATCTCTCTGATCAAAATTGATGAAAAATACGGTACCGTGATAAAATCCGGGTGAAGGACGGTAGTGCCGTATTTTTGCTGAAAACTTTCTGTTCTGGATGGCCGAAAATCATGGTACCGTGTACTTCTACACGGCCGTGCCATATTTTGCTTAAGTCTTCTGTTCGGAATCAGCTCAAAATATGGTACCGTGAGAGTTTCGGTGGAAAATACGGTAGTGCCGTATTTTCATCTAGTTGAAGCGCTGAAATAAGGTACCATGTAGATTTACACAGGAGTGCCGTATTTTTGCTAGGAGTATGCTTTTTACTTGAAATTTGATGGGGAGACTCCTCTTCATGGTTGAAACTCGTTCATGCATTTGAATTGCTTGAAAACTGGTGAAAAATATGCCTTTTTGCCTGAAATTGATCGAAAACCAAAGATGGTGAAGATTCTGAAGCTTTTGGCTAAAAGGGTATAAAATAAAGCAATGGGATGAAATTATGATTCAAAAGACTACTAAATAAGCATGAAAAACACGATGAAATTTGGAGTCATCAAACATGCATTTTACTTCCCTCGTGTCAAGACCCTCTCACATTTTTTGATCAACATCTCATAAACCCCTAGAGTACGGAGCTAAGGACCAACCCACCTATAGTAGCTGCATCACGGTGTAGGAGGAAGTGATTGTTCTAAGACATATATCTTCTTCTCCTACTTGAGGACTATCCTAGCTTCTTCTCCTACTTGAGGACTATCCTCAAGTGGCGGTACCAATCCATGAAGTTGACACCAGTCAACTTCTCCCTGTCTTGGACAGAACGGAGTGACAAGTCTGTTGTTGTTGTTGTTGTTGTTAGAAGCCATCTACAATGAAAAACATGTTGGGAAACCCTGGGGATTTTAAAATTTTTTACATACATACACAGACACATACAGTGGAAGCAAATCCCCGAAATAGGCCAGTCCCAAAAACTGAGAAAATCGATGCTTGCGAAGGGATCGATGATGTCTCGTATTTATATTGTCTTTTAGACCTATATTTACTTGTGAATCGAGACATATTATCATGATTTTACCTCTCTTTCCAGCTTATTTCATTAATTTTCTTCAGAAGCTTCACTACTTGTCATGTTTACTTGAATACAGGATAATTCACTCACTTCTAGAGGAACATGGAAGTATATTTTCATCTCCGAGTGAATCAAGAACCTTGACAAGAAGTTTGGCTTTAAACGGGATTAATTTCAAGAAATACGGCCGAGGCTATAATCTACATCATGATCGTAATTCTCTGATTGGCTTCTCGATGGACCCGTTTAGATGCAAGCATAGTCATAATTCAATGTCGTGCCTCTAACTTCCTCAACGATAATCTTTCGGATAAAGATCACCTCAACAAGAAGATTACAACCACGATCATAATTTATCAAAGTCGCAATCTTCTAATCTGCGTTTTCTGATGCTACAACTATGGCCACAAGTCAAGCCGAGACCATACTACTTATCTGCAAATTTTGAGATGAATTGGACCTCTACACTGAGATCATGGGCATGGCCATAATCTGCTTCATGACTATAATCTCGCGGCCGCTAGAATTTATGACCAGCTGCCAAAATTTATTACCAGCCGCCTAGCTTTAAATGCTCATAACTCCTTTGTTTTAACTCTGATTTGGACATTTTTGGAGTCGAAACGAAGAGGATTAAATGAGCATTAATTATATGGGGGTTACAAGAGTTAATGAGGCTACAATTAATGCATAACAGTTATATTACTGTTACAAACATAATGGCCCATTATACTCGTAATTATGGAGCCGCCTTTATTCAATAGGCCATAACTCCCTCATTATGGCTTTGATTTTAATGTTATTGGTATCAAAACGCAGCTAATTCAATTTCCCATTAATATATGTGTTAAGAAAAGAGTTTAGACTCTATTTAAATGGCCAAATTTGATGAAGAAGGCAGCGCCCAGTTGGGGCTCAAGGGGGGCTAGCGAATTTTTCAAAGGGAAGTTCTTGGCAACAACAAGGGAGGAGGAAGGACCCATGCATCATTCTAGAAGACATGAAGGAATATTGCAATGCTTCTGCACAGAGTTTGCCTCCTCTTTCTTATATCTAATCTTTAGTTTCTTCTGTTCCTATAGGGATTTGTACTAAATCGATGCTATGATAGCATAATCTTCTTTATCGGAACAAGGATGTAATCTCGTTGAATGTATCTTCTATTTGAACTTATTTTCTCATAGCAAATGCAATTTTATTTGGTGTTTATTCGATCTATGCTGTTTTACTACTAGTATTGCATTGGCCACACAATTACTTTTCTCGAGCACCGCAAGAAGGACCGAAAGGTGAATTGCGACGCTAGATTTGCCTTATCGATCATGCTCTGACCTGTCAAGAAATTGGGCAGGATTTGTATGAAGAATTTTATAGTATCTATGAACCCATTGGATTAATCTAGGTACGGTGAGCCACGAAAGTAGGACGCTAATCTAGATTGATACCGGATTACGCCGTCGAAAGAGGGCAATCTATACCGTAAGATATTTTCTTGAATACTTTTAAAATTACAATGTTATGATAATTGTCTAGTTTGAGTTTAAGATCCATCAACGAGATGAACTCGAAGTTTCGATGTCTCTAAGCTTTGTTTTCTATCCAATACTTTCACTTATTTGATTCGGCTAGCATTTGTATTTAGTTGTATTTTCATTTATTTTCGAAAAACCCAAAAATATTTACCCGATTGTCTAGCTATTGATTTGCAATCACTCGGTACTTGATCACTATCCCTGTGGGATCAACATCTTAAGTACTACTACGACATAGCGGTCATACTTGCGGTTAGTAGTATGGTAAAGTACACATCAGTCGACATAGTGAGTAGAGATAGTACCTCAAAGCAATTTGATGGAGAAGGATGTAGGTGCCCAACCGTTCACCCTCTGTAGTCTCACATAGAGCCGTTGCTTGAGTTCTCTTCTTCCACACCCGGTCTAACCTCTGGAAGAAGATCCACGCCAAGGGAGTGCCTTTTGATCACTTGCACCAACCACAAAGGAGTATAGACGCCAAGGGAAGAAGAAGAAGATGATGTCGCCAAGCCATCTGTCACCTTGCGCGAAGGAAAGGAAGGAGAAGTTGCTTGCGGCCTTTGAAGAAGAGCTCCAAAGATCACCTAGCCATTGCCCCTCTAGTTGTGCATGCCTCCAAGGATTGCATGCATCAAGGGGTCAGCTAGGGTCCCTTTTATAAGAGCAAGAGGTGGTTTAGGGGGTATAAGGAAAGTGTATGTGATTGTGGCATGATTTGAGGAATTATTCAATCAATTATCTTGATCAAATAATTAATTCCATATGCACTTAAGCCTTGCCAAAGCAAGCTTCAGCCATATGCATCCCATGCTTACCGAAATAGGCACAACTTCCATGCATGCACCAAGATTAGGTCAAGACATGATGGAAGTTTGCCTAATGTGGCTTGGGCGCAAGTCCTAATCCAATTAGGACTCTAATTATGTAAATAATTAGCCCACATGCGCCTATCACATCTCAATTAATATCTCAAGTGATTAGATCAAAATCCAATCTCAATCAATCACTTGGAAGATATCAATCAAACCATATGTGCCAATCCTACTCCAACTAGGACTCTTCATGCACCTATGCCATAATATCCTCCCCATTATACCCTTTTATCCTCTTATCTCTTCATTATAACTTATTAGAAAGCCCCATTGGGTAAAGGGCCTAGCCCAATCTTCATTATGCACGTTAACCAAGCCATTGGATCCAATCCAATGTAACCCAAGGTCAAAAGAGGCTAACCATGGTTAATTTTTGGTCAATATGCCAAAAATAAAGTTTGGCTCTAATAAGTCTCTTCCATCTCATCAGGCCCATTGGAGCTTATGAAATCTCCCAAATTTATCCGAGTTATCTCCCAAATTTATCCGAGTTATGAAATAACTCGATTCAAAGGCTATCCGATCAATACGAAAACTCGAGCATCAAGGTGTGCAACCCAGTATGTTCCTCCGACGTTGGCAGTGATGAACTTAGGTCATCACAAGTAGTGAGTGGCACCTAGCAGTGCATCGCTACTACCCAAGTCTATGGAATGGATATCGACATCGACATCCCCATCATCGCAACAAGGTACGAATGTATTATAGTCCTTTTGCCAAACTAATATCTGATTGGACAAGTGTGTCACCACTTGTTTTCACCCAATCTTATGGTCATGACTAAATCAGATTCTCACCTGTGTATAGCTATATACTTTCAGTCATAGAACCATAGAGGAGCCCCATGGATATCATGCTTCCCTTAGGAAGAGGCAAATCCTGTATCTGTTTATGGACCTTCTCATATGGGTCGTGACATACTCAATGACAACCGTTATGACCTCCCAACTATGGTGAGGTGTTAGGTTGTATCACAGCATGTCCCTAACCATATGGAAGAGTCAATGACCTCAAGTCAAAGGATCAATGCATCTCCTATCACTTGCGAGGTTAACTTATGACACCAAGTTAGATCCTCACAGTGGGTCGATCCAGTATATCTACCACTGATATACCCATATGCCTGCGTTAGCACCTTGTGCCTAACCAGCCCATATACTAGTTCACATGTACCAGAGCTATCCCATATCCACTCAGGTAGTTGACTAGGGACAGAGTTTGAGCACAGACATAATCTGTCCCCAGGGATATTATTATGTAAGTGCATATTCGCATATGCAAACATAGCATAATAATGACAATGCCAGAATGATATATAAGATATCAATGTCATATAGTACATAAGATAGACCAACATCTGGTCCTAAGGGCATATACACCAACAATCTCCCACTTGCACTTAGACCTAGTTGTTGAGAAATCTCAACCCCATATCCCTAGCATGACCATCATGCTTCTGCTGCGCCAAAGCCTTGGTCAGTGGGTCTGATAGATTGTAGTCAGTGTCAACTTTGCCAGTGATCTCTCTGATCAGGTGAAATCTTCTGAGTATGTATTTAGATTTTTTATGAGACCTTGGTTCCTTTGCCTGTGGAATCGCTCTATTGTTGTCACAATTGAGCTCGATCAGATCCACAGCAGTTGGAACCACTTGAAGCAGAAAAATCTAGGTTTTAGAATAGTCACAATAGTCCTTTGACACATGTTCTTCATATTCCATGCGAAAAATCTGGGTTTCAAGTTATTTAAGCATCTGTAAAACTTGCAGAAAAAGTGCTAATCAGAATAGTCAAAAGAAAACTGCTGTAGAAATTAATCAGAATCGAAAAGATGCTATGTGTTTTAGAATGATCCATGGACTTTAAAATTCAGAAAAAATATCCAGATGATAGACAAAGATGAGTACTTCAATGTTGTGCCAAACATCAAAAATTTTCGCACTCCAGTTTCTTAAAATCGCAGCGAGAAAACACCTAGTCAGATAAGCAAACTGCAGTTCAAAAATTATGGGCGTAAAGTTCTTTACGGCAGTGCCGTAATTGACACAAATTCTCAGGTCAGAAATATGCAGGCATTACAGTACTGTAAACATGGTTACGGTACTGCCGTAAAATCAATCAGAATTTTTTTTTTTTGAAAATTCAAAATTCAAAAATTCAAAAATTGAAAATTCACAAATTACGGCACCGTAAAATTGCTTACGGTACCACCGTAAAAGCAATAAACACTCGGGTAAAAAATGGACCAAAAATACGGTACCGTAAACTCAGTTACGGCAGTGCCGTAATTTGCGCCAAAACTTGCTTTCCCCTACAAAAAGAGAAGAAAAATTAATTCTAAAAATAAACTAAAATATAAGAAACAAAGCTAAGTAAAAATGCTTGGGTTGCCTCCCAAGAAGCGCTAATTTTAGGTCCATAGCTTGACCAAAAATCAAATCTCATGGTGAAGTAGGTGAATCAGTATCAAAGTAAAGAGCAAACAATTTTCTGCATTTCCTTTGTCCAAAAACTTTAGCCACTAATCCAAAAATCCAGAATTGCATATAAATCACAATCAAAGTGGCTTTTTTAAATATGCAGAAATCAAAATCAAAATTTTCAATGATCTTCCTATGTTTGTCAGTGAGCAAAATCATAAGTCCTTTCTTCAAATTCATATCTTCAATTACAATAGGACTTTGATCACAAGATATAAGCATTGGATCATCACAATAAGTTTTATGTCTTTCATTAGATTCCTCAATAAAGAATAAATTCTCAAATACATCAGAAGAATGAATATCAGATATGGGCAAAACACCAGAGTGAGGTTCATTCAAATTCTTTTCATGTTCCTCAATCCCTTTATCAAATAACTTATCAATTTCAAAATTATCATCAAAATCAAAGTGAGTCTGTTCAATTTTCCTATGTCTTTCCACAAATAATTCATCATTAGAAGAATCAAAAACAAAATCATACAAAAAATCATAATGAGATTTATCAGAATCAATAGAATCAGAGTCAACCACAAAAGACTTATCATTAATCTCAGCAATATCACCAAAATCAAAGTGGGGCTCATCAATGTCTATAATTTTCAACCCTTTATCAAACTCTTCAGATTTAACCATTAATGATACAACATCAAAAGAATCAATTTCAAAACTATCACTAGAATCGAGAGCAGATTTTTCAGAATCAATTTTTTCAAATTTTTCAACAAATAAATTATCAGATAAATCAGATTACAGTTATCAAAATCAGAGTGAGATGCCATAATATCCACATAAGGCTCAATCTCAAAACAATCATAATCAGAGGGGGAATTTTCTAAATCAAGTTTTTTAGTATCAAACTCAAATAAACAAGCTTGTTGTGCAATCTGGGTTTCTAGCAATTCAGTATTAGCAGTGAAGGATTCTTCTTGAAAAGAAATTTGATTAACTAAACCCTTAAGATCCTCAATTTGCTTACTTTGATTGGTCATGATTTGGCTCTGATTTGTCATAAAATTTTCTTGATCAGCTATCAATCTTTCTAACATAGTCTCTAAGCTAGATTTTTTAGTATGCACATAGTATGGTTCAGAGACATGATCAGAGCAATCATCATAAAAAGAAGTTTGATTTTCCCAACTAGAATAGTAATGATCATCTTGATAACATGGTAAATTGGGATTTGCATGATATCTAAATTGACATTCATAAGCATAATGATCATTGGATTTACAAATATTGCACCTAATAGAAGGAATAGAGTGTAATTTCAATATATCCACAAGAGTGCATCGTGAATAATCTTCTTGCTTACCTTGTGGCATGTATTCCTTTCGCCTTTCAGTTGCCCATGAGTTGTAATTAAAAGATATATCTTCAAATCTAGTAAAAATAGAGAGATAATCCAACACCAATCAATAATTTTTTTTTCATAATATCTAAAAAAATAGAAAAACACAAGTAAATTCAAATTTTTCAGGTATCACAGTTCTGTCACAACAATGAAAATCTAGAACCTGCAAAAAGAAAAAAATAAAGTTAAATCTAAAACAAATAAAACTTAGTCTAGCAATACTAACAACTATTTTGATATTAACAAAACTAAGGTCCCCGGCAACGGCGCCAAAAACTTGATGTGATCCGAAAGGACACACTTTTAAATACAAGTAGGTAGACTAATTTAAGGAGTCGCAGCCAAAACTTGTTTGGCGCACAGGATACTCAAAGTAATAAACAAAATATCGATCCCACAGAGACCTACATGTTAAGTACCAAATAGTCGTATTCTTACTAGCTAAGCAAATCGAGTATGATGCGAATAAACAATAAACACACGGGAAAATAATCAGAGAGATAAACTGAGACTAGGGTTTCATCCACCTTAATTTCAATGATTAGATATAATAAAAGGTCATCAATCAAATCCTATCATGATAAAGATTTAATTTACTTCATAAAAGGATTATCTCACTTTCGTGCAGACAATCATGCAGGGACCAATCCTCGCTTTCACGCAAGATTTATCCCAACGCTATAAATAAGTAAACCATCAATCAAAGAACTCAGGATCACTTTCGTGCATCCGAGTTCTTTCTTGATCATCACAAGTGGAATCTCAAGGATCACTTTCGTGCATCCGAGTCTCAACATAGGTTCTACCTAGGGTTTTCCAATAGACCGATCTTCACTTTCGTGTAAGATCTATCAATGTTTAACACAATAACACTACCCTAGATTCATATTATCAAGCATGACAATAAGACTACTAAAATCAAGAAATAAGATTCTAGGGTTCCAAGTTTTCAAACAAATCACCTTTCAGTCTCATTGCGAAAACTCTAAAACATGCATGACAATAAAATCTAAGTAGAATTAAAGACAATTCTTCACATAAGTAGAATTATCGGAACAAGGATTATCATGACGAAAATAATAGTTTAACTAATCATTAAAAATCAAGGGGATTACACCCCCATGTCCCAAAGTATGTTTAAGCATGCATGGAAGAAGAAGTACAATAATCCATGGTGTAGGAAATCAAAATAGAGGTAGAGAACAAATTATGGTACGGCCGTAAAGGTTTTTACGGCCGTAATCTGCGACGAACAACGGCAGCACATGGTGTTTTATTGATTTCTCCTCCGATTGAACTCCTTTTGCTCTGAAACTTCTGATGTGTCCTCCTCTCCTCTAGGCAAAGCCTCTGGGTGAAAATCATGGCCTGAGGTGCCCTCTACACCTCTCGGCGTTAGGCCAAACTCTAGACGCCTCTCTATTGATTTCTCCCTCGATAGTGTATAACAATTGAGGCTTCCACTTTGTGCGTCTTCTCCCCTTAAAGACGAGTCTATAACATCTTTTCAGATCTTGATTTGGACCTCTGGATCAAAAGTTATGGTCCGCGCAAGATTCAGACCCGTAAAAATCGCGTTTTTGATTGGAAATTACGGCCGTAACAATCTTTACGGCAGTGCCGTAATATCTGAAATTTCTCGGGTGAATTCTGAGTCCAAATTACTGTACCTTAAAGTTCTTTATGGCACTGCTATAATTTGGATTATGGTACCTTAAAGTTCTTTACACCCGAGGGTGTAATTTTTGAACTTGCTCCGATTTGCATGAAAATTGGCAGGCGGCTTCGTTTCGACCTCCTGTATCCATTCGTCCGCTCAAATCCTTCAAAATCCATCACAATATATCACTTTTTCCTTGAAATTCATGAAAAATAATAAATTGTATAGATTCTGTAATATTTGATAAATAAGGATTAAAAACAAGCAAAACAGCATAAATATGACACAAAAAGACACACGAAATGACACAAAATATACTATGAATTTTGGTGTCATCACAATCCTTCCTTTTTTGGCCATGGACGAATTGCTTTGGTGATCTTCCCTTAATTGGATTCATGAGGTGGCATTGCTTCTTGAATTGGCGTGGCTCTTTCCTTCCAAGGTGTGAACACAACTTGATTCCTTGATTTACGGGATTTGATGGAGAGCCTTTGAATGAGCGCAAATCCTTTGATGAGTTGAGATTGGAACCGAATTCTTGGATGCCAAGGTGGCATTATACTTCAATGGAAAGGTGAGTTGAAGTGCTTCATCTCAAGACATCACTTTGAACTTTGGCTTTGAAGTGGCTTGCCATAATTGGAGCTAGCTTGTTGTAGTGAGCTTTGAGCTAACTTTGAGCTTATCCACATGACTTGTAAATGCTTATTACACTACTCCTACTAGGATGCAACATTATGACATGCACTAATTCTAGTATGATGCAACATAATTTCCATAAAAGAAAAATACAAAACAAAGTATAAAACTTACCAAATGTAGCTACATGTTGCATGCAATGCAATGGTGCCTTAGGGTACCCATAAACTAGGGTAGCCTTAAGCTCCATTTATATTTTCTTGGGTCATGGTCTCTACCCCCATCAACCTATCTGAATCCTTTAGCCATAAGTCAACCCTGATAGGTAACTATGTTGCCATCCATGTCAGTCTTCCTTTTGAAGACCCATTTACACCCTTTGGGTTTTGCCTTATCAGGCAGCTCAACCGAATCCTAGACTTGGTTAGATGACATGTTGGTTAGCATCAAATTTGCAACCTCCAAAGTATCAGCTTAATGCTTACCATAAGCATCCTTATCAGCCGCTGAGGCCGAGCATGGAAGTGGCTCAAGAATAGGCTACCCAAGGATATAAAGCTTCCTCTCGAGCTTGAGCACAATTCTCAAGTTCATATACCAATCCAGTAAGTTCAATCCAACCAACTTGTCCTTCTCTAGGACCAATCGCAATGACCATCTGCTATTATTCGTTGCTATTGATCACAACTACCAAGAAAAGCATATTAGTACTACTTCGAATCATTTAAACTGGACTTGTTTTAAATGATTGTGGCTCCCACTATTTTAATCGAATTGACAACCCATAAAGTCGATAGGGAAATCTGAGATTTCCTAGTGAGATGGGATCCTTATTCCACATGAGGCTTCACGTCCCACAAGGGTGGGATGAGATGCACAAAGTGACCTATGCTTCTTAAGGTGAGCACGCCGACCGATTGC
The DNA here is from genome assembly GCA_027562315.1 of Costus pulverulentus. Lineage (NCBI taxonomy): Eukaryota > Viridiplantae > Streptophyta > Magnoliopsida > Zingiberales > Costaceae > Costus > Costus pulverulentus. The sequence goes on along the minus strand of CM050445.1, from coordinate 24,022,163 downwards.
ACTTGGCAACTCCCCTTATTGAGACAGTCTTGGCATTTCATGTCTAGCAAGGGATAAATACAACATGAAACCCTAATCTTTTAATGATGCCTCTAGAGTTCCATCATGTGCCCAGCATATGTGAAAAACTAGTCAAGTCCATTCCTAACCAATATGCCTAAGGCCAACGAGTTTCCTTGCAAAGGCACGTCCAGGTTAAAATTGGACTGGGGAAACCATTGTCACAACACACCTTCTAAAGATAAGTGGGTGTGTCCCATGAGGGTGGAAAATAGTGCACAACACCACTGATCGATAGCTTGATGAGGGCTACGAGTTAGAAGGCTTATTTTCAGAGTTGATATTTTATTTGAGGGTTTTTGAGGTCTCATCCTCTTAGTTTTATCTTTTGTCTAACATTACAGGAATGCAATCCTATAGTGATAATAATAAGATAAAACATCACAGATATGCTTTAGCAGATATGGAAAGCAGTAAATAAGTGATGTAGTCATAGCCTAATCAACACATTGAACCAATACATGCCAAAAAGTGTTCAATGCTTGACCTAAGTGACAAGCCCCAAGAAAAGACCTAACCTAGCCACCACTAACAACTTTGTCCATGCTCGGCTCCAATGTCCTCCAATCCAAGGGATAGCTCTCAAACCCTAGAAGCACCTCTAGGACGACCTAGAAGCACTCCTAGAGGTGAATGCTGCCACCCTCAAGTTGCTCCAAGCAAGGTGGATGCGCTAGGCAAGGTGAATGCTGCCATCATCCTTAATCTTCCATATTACAAAATAAAGAAAAAGAAAGAGCAGCATGCAGGCCTAACACAAATACATCACAGGCATACAAGAGGCTTGACTATAACCATAACACAATGCACAAGCAAGATTCCTATCTCATGCTTTTCTATATGCTCATGAAAAATATAAAATCTGAATTTTAATTTTTCATCAAAACATGTCACTTTTCCTCAAACTCTTTTCACAAATCCTTTGGTTATTTGTTTCTCTCAGGAGTCTACAAGTGGCATACACGTTGCCCTTCTTGCAATCCTTAACTTGCTAAGATTAGGGCAATCACCCAATCAATGCCCCGCATAATCTCAACAAGTCTCTAATGATGGGTCTATCCCACCATGAGAGGAGAATTATTTCTTTTACTCATGGGTCATTCCCAATTATATGAAGAAAGCAAAAACCAAAAGAAATCGAATAGAGAATAGGAACAAGAAACTTACAATTTTCCTACTTTTAGAAAAATCATGAGCCACATGCAATTAAAAAATACATATGGCATGTGTGTTGGGAAACCCTGGGGATATTTTACAATTTTTAGAGATAGACATTACATATTACATTGCACAGCAGAAGAATATCCCTGAAGCAGGCCAGTCCCAAAAACCCAGTGAAGATCGTCAAGCGAGGGGGTCGACACGATGTGATAGAAAGTACCTAGAGCAAGCGAGGAGGTTGATGTCGAGAAAGGCGCCCTAGCATTCGCCCTCTGTAGTCTCACACACACGGATGCCTCGAGCTCTCTTCTTCCTCGCCCGGTGCTAGCCTTGGGAAGAAGATTCACGCCTTAGGGTTCCCTCTTCTAAGCTTGCGCCACCTCCAAGGTACAAGTGCCAATGAAAGAAGAAGGAAAGGAGAAGATGCCGCCAAGGACAAGTGCTTCTTGCGCCAAGAGGACGAGAAGAAGACTACTTGCGGCTTTCGAAGAGGGAGGATGCCAAATTGATATCTAAATAGTCTTAGGGCATATACACCAACAATGTGAGCATACAAGAAAGTAATAAAACACCGTTCGAGTCTCGCAAGTCCCTCTGATACCACTGTTGGGAAACCCCAGGGATTTTAAAACTTTTACATACATACATAGACACATACATCGGAAGCAAATCCCCGAAACAGGCCAGTCCCAAAAACCCAGAAGATCGATGCTTGCGAGGGGGTTGACACAGTGAGTAGAGATAGTACCTCAAAGCAATTTGATGGAGAAGGATGTAGGCACCTAAGTCTTCGCCCTCTACAATCTCGCACACAGCCGTTGCTTGAGTTCTCTTCTTCCACACCCGTTGCTAGCCTCAGGAAGAAGATCCTCACCAAGGAAGTGCCTCTTGATCACTTGTGCCAACCACCAAGGAGTAGAGGCGCCAAGGAAAGAAGAAGAAAATGATGCCGCCAAGATTTCTTTCACCTTGCGCCAAGGAATGGAAGGAGAAGTTGCGTGCGGCCTTTGAAGAAGAGCTCTAAAGATCACCTAGCCATCGCCCCTCTAGTTGTCCACGCCTCCAAGAGATTGCATGCATGAAGGGGTCGGCTAGTGTCTCTTTTATAAGAGCTAGAGGCGGTTTAGTGGTATAAGGAAAGTGTATGTGATTGTGGCATGATTTGAGGAATTATTCAATCATCTATCTTGCTCCAATAATTAATTCCATATGCACTTAAGCCTTACCAAAGCAAGCTTCAGCCACATGCACCCCATGCTTACCGAAATAGGCACAACTTCCATGCATGCGCCAAGACTAGGTCAAGACATGATGGAAGTTTGCCTAATGTGGCTTGGGTGCAAGTCCTAATCCAATTAGGGCTCTAATTATGTAAATAATCAACCCCACATGCTCCTATCACATCTCAATTAATATCTTAAGTGATTAGATCAAAATCCAATCTCAATCAATCACTTGGAAGATACCAATCAAGCCATATGCGCCAATCCTAGTCCAACTAGGACTCTTCATGCACCTATACCATAAAATCCTCCCCATTGTACCCTTTTATCCTCTTTTCTCTTCATTACAACTTATTAGCAAGACCCATTGGGTAATGGGCCTAGCCCAAACTTCATTATACATGTTAACCAAGCCATTGGATCCAATCCAATGTAACCTAAGGTCAAAAGAGGCTAATCATGTTTAATTTTTGGCCAATATGCCGAAAATAAAGTTTGGCTCTAATAAGTCTCTTCCATTTCATTAGGCCCATTTGTGCTGATGAAATCTCCCAAATGGATCCGAGTTATGAAATAACTCGATTCGAAGGCTATCCGATCAATACGAAAACTCGAGCATCAAGGTGTGCGACCCTGTAGGTTCCTCTGATGTTGGCAGTGATGAACTTAGGTCATCACAAGCAGTGAGTGGCACTTAGCAGTGCATCGCTGCTACCCAAGTCTTCGGAATGGATATCGACATCGATATCCCCATCATCGCAACAAGGTACTAATGCATTACAGTCCTTTTGCCAAACTGATATCTAATTGAACAAGTGTGTCACTTTCAGTCATAGAACCATAGGGGGGGAGGGGGGCCATGGATATCATGCTTCCATTAGGAAGGGGCAAATCCAGTATCTGTTAATTGACCTTCTCATATGGGTCGTAACGTGCTCAATGACAACCGTTATGACCTCCCAACTACGGTGAGGTGTTAGGTTGTATCAAAGCATATCCCTAACCATATGGAAGAGTCAATTACCTCAAGTCAAAGGATCAATGCATCTCCTATCGCTTGTGTGGTTAACTCATGACACCAAGTTAGAGCCTCACAGTGGGTCGGTCCAGTATATCTACGACTGATATACCCATAGGCTTGCATTAGCACCTTATGCCTAACCAGCCCATATACTAGTCTCACATGTACCAGAGATATCTCATATCCACTCAGGTACTTTACTAGGGACATAGTTTGAGCACAAACATAATCTGTCTCCGGGGATATTATCATGTAAATACATATTCGCAGATGTAAACATAGCATAATAATGACAATGCCAGAAAGATATATAAGATATCAATGTCGTATAGTACATAAGATAGACCAACATCTGGTCCTAAGGGCATATACACCAACAGAACAACAGTAGATCAGTATCACATTTTCAACCATTTATTCTGGGCTTTTATAAATGATTGTTTCTCACTATTTTATTCAAATAGATAATCCTCAAATATCGATCAAGAAGTCGCCCGACTTCCTTAGTGAGATGGGATCCTCATTTCGTACACGGCCTTGCATCCCATAGGGGTGGGATGTACTACACAAGGTAACGCATGCTTCCTCAGGTAGGCCCCCGGCCAATTGCAACTTGGCAATTCCCCTTCTCAAGACAGTTCAAGCACTTTTTGTCCAACGGAGGCTGGATACAACACAAAGTCTTAACTTCTTGAGGGTACCTTTAGAAATCTCATCATGTGAACCAACACATATGAAAATCTAGTCAAGTCTGACCTGACTGTTATACCTAGGGCCAATGATTTCCTTGCAAAAGGTGCATCCAAAGTTTTAACCGGACTGGGGAAATCATTGTCACCACACGCCGCCTGAGGATAGATGGGTGTATCTCACAAGGGTGGGAAATAGTTCACAACACTAATGATTGACAGTTTGACGAGGGTTACATGTTAGAAGGCTAAGGAACGAGACTTGATATGATTTACCAAGGATTTTTGTGGTCTCAGCACCAAGAGCTTTTATCTTATTTCTACCAATATAGGCATGCAATCCTATGGTGGAATAAAACAAAAACAGTAAAGGCATGCTGGAGCAGAGACAATAAACATGATGTGATCAAAGCCCATAACACAGGGTAACAAGCCCCTAGACCTAGTCCTAGCCACATAGCACTTCCAAGGGCTATGAGCCATGGGCTTATGCCAACAAGTCCTTAGCTCATCCATGAGTGCCCTAAGAGCTCTGCTCCCAAGCCCTATGGTGCACCAGCTAGGTCTTCAGCACCATGGGTCAGCTCGTGAACCCCAAAGGCACTATCGAGAAAATCCCTAGATCCCCCTTTACGTTCGGCCAGCCCGAGTCTTCTCCATGAGCCAACTCGCAAATCCTAGGCTACTCCTAGGATTTTGTTGTAGTCCGTAAGTGCACGGATATTCAAAGTAATAAAGAAAAATATCGAACCATAGAGACCTCGCTATCAAGTACTGAATAATTGAGTTCTTACTATCTAGGCAATCGAAACTATGCAAGTGAACTAATGAAAGCTAACAAATATATTAGAGAGAGAAATTGGGACTAGGGTTTCATCCTCTTTAATTTCTATGACTATATATGAATATCAATTCGTTAGTTTAATTTTATCATGATAAAGATATAATTTACTTCATAAAAGGATCATCTCACTTTCGTGCAGACAATAATGTAGGGACCGATCTTCGCTTTCGCATAAGATCTATCCCAAGCTGAAAATAAGTAAATCATCAATCAAAGAACTCAAGGATCACTTTCATGCATCCGAATTCTAAGTTGATTATCTCAAATGGAATCGCAAGGATCACTTTCGTGCATCCGAGTCTCAACACAGGTTCTACTTATGGTTCTCTAACGTTCCGATCCTCACTTTCGCACAAGATCTCCACGTTTGATAAATTAACTCAATCCTAGATTCATATTATTATCATGGCAACTATTCTTCTAAAATCAAGAAACAAGAACTAACCTAATTTCTTACAGTAAGTTCCTAACATTCAATTCTAGGGTTCCAAGTTCTCAAGCAAGTCACCTTTCGGTCCTTATTGTGAAAACTCTAAACATGATTAATAACAGAATCTATGGAGAATTAAAGAGCAATTATCACATAAGTAGAATTATCATGCTAAAATTATACGTGAAGAAGTAATGAAAAATTTATCTAGTCATTAAGAAATCGAAGGGAATTACTCCCCTATGTCCCACAAAAGGTTTAAGCTAGCATAGATGAAAGATTACAATAATCCATAGTATCAAAGTGTAGGTGTCACATCCCGTTATTTTAACCCAAACAAGCAACACAAATCACAGAAGAAACAGGATGTGTCATACAAGATCGATTCACATGCTAGGTAAAACCGAGTTCAAGAAACACGATCTGAAAATTTCC
>CM050445.1:24005432-24016200 GCA_027562315.1 Costus pulverulentus | reverse complement strand
ACAGTCAATAATTTTATTTAAATCATGAACACAATATCACAGCCAACGAGTTTATTTAAATCAAAAATAATGCTTACCAGGACTTAAGATCCTTGGATCTTACAGTAGGAAATCAAGAAAGAGGGGAAAAACAAATAACCACACGGCAGTAATGGAAATTACAGCCATAATTACGCGTGTGAACAGTGTCGGCGGCGGGTGTTAGGTTGATTTCTCCTCCGATCGAGATCCTTTTGCTTTGAAACTTCTGGGGTATTTTCTCCTACTCTAGGCAAAGCTTCCCTTCAAATTTCACGGCTGGAGATACGCTGTATGCTTCCCGACGGCAAAACCTAGGGCAACGGCGTGAAACTCAATTTTTCCTTTGTTAGTGGATGAAAATTAGGGCTTTTGGTGTCTCCCTCTTCGTCTCATTGAAAGCTCTCCTTTTGCTTCTTACCGATCTTCAAATTATCGCCTGGATTGTCCGCAATCGATCGCGCAAAAATCAAGCTTCAAAAAGTCCATGAAAATCACGTGTTCAGAACAGAATTACGGTCGTGGTTTCTATTACGACATTGCCGTATTTTCTTTAAGTTCTTCTGTACAGGATTCGACCAGAATTATGGTACCATGAAATTACTTATGGCAGTACCATATTTTCTCCAAATCTCTCGGGTCAGAAATCACATCAAAATACGGCACCGTGGAAAGATTACGGCCCTACCGTAAAATCTAGAAATCTCTCGCGTGAAAAACAGACTGAAATTACGGCCCGTGAAATTCCTTACGGTAGTGCTGTAATTTTTGAAAAACTTTCTGGATGAAAACTCCCCAACTTACGGCAGTGCTCTGATATTATGGTAGCTGGTGAAAATACGGTACCATAATATAGATTACGGCCCTACCATATTTTGGTCTAAAGCTCCAATCTTCAAGAAATTTGACATGTAATCTTTTCTTGATGGTGGGAATTCATTCATGCATTTGAAATTGCTTGAAAACCCTTGAAAATCATGCCTTTTTAACTGAAAATCATCAAAAACCAAAAAGAGTGTAGATTCCACAGTATTTGATAAAAAAAGGGCATAGAAATAAGCAAATAGCGTAAATATGACACAAAAATATCTATGAAATGGCATTAAATTTAATATAAATTTTGGTGTCATCAAACACATAAGGCTCAAACTTTGCTTGTCCTCAAGCAAAAATTAAAAACTGATTATAGGCATAGACTTTCTCATGAAGAATAAATTTCAAAAATACAATCACTAATGAAAAGTTTCCACCAATTGATTCATAAAATTTTAAACTGACATATCATCCTTTGAATTCAATTCTCAAGATCCACAACTTTATCAAATAAAACTTTGTAACTTGTACAAAAAATAGAATCTCAATCTCATGATTTCACCCAATTTTCAGTTTAAATCTATCATACTTTTGTTTACAGGAATAGGATATCCAAAATCTTTTTCCACTCAAAATTTTTTTTTTCTCTTTGTTTTTTCTTTTTGGATGGCATGTATCCACATAGATACATACTTTTTATTCTTTTTGCATCATTCACATTCTCTAATTCGATTACCACCTTTTTTCTGGTGACGAAGTTATAGTACATTGACCCCATAATCAATGTAATAGAACTCATGTCTTTTTAGTAGAAGGAATTTTACCAAAGATAGCGGAGTTAATGTGAATCGATTTATCTCTGTTATTTTTTTTCTTTTTCAGACTTCAACCCATGTCCTTTGGTACCACTGTTAATTTTGCACAGTGCCAAGTAGAGGAGTCACTCACTATTTTTGGATCTTGGATTCTTTCTTCTCAACAAATAGCAAATAGACTAAACATCAATTAGATTAATCACTTGACATCAATTCAAAAATTATACTCATATGCTGATTTTATTCAAAAAGTAGCTTCACTTTTAAATTAAATTCTTCAAATAATATATCTCCCTAAAATCTCACTCATCAACTAATGAAATATTTCAAAAGTAGATATGTATAAGAGAAATAAATTTGACATAATAGATCTAGAACTAATCACAAGTATGGATTCATCCGTCATCAAGAAAATCACTTTATCTATAGAATCATGATAAAATAATTAGAAAGCAGCGGACACAGGAAGTATGGAAGATGAAACATCGATGTGGAATATGAATTTCAAAGAAGTGAAGAAAAAGGAATACTCACAAAGTTTTGCTCATCAGCATCCGATCCAATCTCTTTTATGTTTCTGGGGTAGCTAAGTTAGTGTAGGAACTGGTGGAAACACAGATAAGAAATTCATAATATTCGTTACGGCAAATTTATTTTTTCCTACAAAAAGAGAAGAAAAATTAGTTCTAAAAATAGGAGTAAAAATACAGAAAAGTAAATGAGAATAAATTAAAGAAAGAGTGCTTGGGTTACCTCCCAAGAAGCACTAATTTAAAGGTCTTTAGCTTGACCGTTCTGCACTCAGATTTGATCGTGGTTCGTCAAGGTAAAACTTTTCCTTTTCTTCAATCTGCTCCTCTTGATAATAATGTTTCAACCTTTGACCATTAACCTTAAAGTCTCCCGTTTCCTCACTCCATATGTCCACGGCTCCGTAGGGATAAGTTTTCTTCACCTGAAAAAGGCCCAGACCATTAAGATTTAAGTTTTCTCGAAAAAAGTCTCAATCTAGAATTGAATAAAAGAACAAAGTCACATGGTTAGAATTCCCTTCTGAAAATATGTTGATCATGTCATCTTTTAGTCCTCTCCTTGTAAATTTTTGCACATTCATATGCAAAGAGTCTAACCTCATCTAGCTCATTCAACTGTAACCTCCGTTTTTCACCCGCATACTTTAAGTCAAAATTGAGTGCTTCGATTGCCCAAAACGCATTATACTCAAGCTCTATAGGTAGATGACAAGATTTGCCGTAAACCAATTGAAAGGGAGACATACCTATTGGTGTTTTAAAAGCAGTCCGATAGGCCCATAGTGCATCATCAAGTTTGAATGCCAAATCTTTCCTCGTGCATGACACTGTCTTTTCCAAAATCCCCTTTATTTCTCTATTTGATATCTCAACTTGACCACTTGTTTGGGGGTGATAAGGTGTTGCAACTCTATGATTCACCCCATACTTTCGAAGCAAGACTGAGAATTTATGTACTATGAAATGTGAGCCTCCATCACTAATCACTACTCGTGGTGTCCCAAACCTTGGAAAGATAATCTTTTTGAATAGTTTAACAACAACTCTGGAGTCATTAGTGGGAGAAGCGAGAGCTTCAACCCACTTTGAGGCATAATCTACCGCCACAAGTATGTATTTGTTACCTCCAGAAGATGGAAAAGGTCCCATAAAATCAATCCCCCAGACATCAAATATCTCAACCTCAAGAATGGTGGATAATGGCATCTCATGTCTTCTGTTAATGTTACCTGTTTTCTGACATCTATCACATGATAAGATAAATTTTCTAGCATCTTTAAAAATTGAAGGCCAATAAAATCCTGATTGCAACACTTTGAAAGCAGTCTTCTAAGTACCGGCATGACCACCATATGAGGATCCATGACATTGAAACAATATATCTGTGATTTCCTCTTCAGGTACACATCTTCTAAAAATACCATCTGCACATCTTCTAAACACATAAGGCTCAATCCAAAAATAGTGTTTTACCTCAGCCAAGAATCTCTTCCTTTTTTGGTAACTCAAATCAGGAGGAAAAACATTAGCTACAAGGTAATTCACTATGTCAGCATACCATGGGGCTCTGATTTGTTCAATGGCCAAAAGTTGATCTTCAGGGAAGGAATCATTGATTATATCATTCTTTTCAGTATCCACCATTATCCTTGAAAGATGATTTGCAATAAAGTTTTCTGATCCCCTTTTGTCTTTAATATCCAAATCAAACTCCTATAAGAGTAAAATCCATCTGAGCAAGCGTGGTTGACTATCCTTTTTCTGCATTAAGTATCACATAGCTACATGATCAGTGTACACTATCACTTTGGAGTTAATCAAGTATGATCTAAATTTATCAAAGGCAAACACTATGGCTAAAAGTTCATTCTCAGTGGTGGTGTAATTACTCTATGCTTCATCCAAAGTCCTACTAGCATAATGAATAACATAAGGTTTTTTCTCCTTTCTCTGTCCCAAAACTGCTCCTATTGCATAGTCACTAGCATCACACATAAGCTCGAAGGGCAAATCCCAATCTGGAGGTTGAATGATAGGCACTGAAACCAAGGCTTTCTTCAATTCCTGAAAAGCAGATAAACAATCCTCATTAAAAGAAAATTTAACATCTTTACAAAGTAAATTTGTAAGAGGTCTAGCAAGTTTAGAAAAATCCTTGATGAATCGCCGGTAGAACCCCTCATGTCCTAGAAAACTTCAGACCTCCTTCACTGTAGTGGGCGGCTCTAATTTTTCTATCACCTCAACTTTGGCTTTATCAACTTCAATCCCTCTTTCTGAAATCAAGTGCCCCAAAACAATCCCTTGCCTAACCATGAAATGACATTTTTTCCAGTTAAGCACAAGGTTAGTTTCTTCACACTGCTGCAAAACTCGAGATAAGTTAGCCAAACAATCATCAAAAGAAGAACCATATACAGAGAAATCATCCATAAAAACATCCATAAAGTCCTCAATAAAATTAGAAAAAATAGTCATGATACATCTCTGAAAAGTAGCAGGAGCCATTGCATAGACCAAATGACATTCTCCTATATGCAAAAGTACCATAAGGGCAAGTGAAAGTGGTCTTATCTTGGTGATCAGGATGTATAGGAATTTGGAAATATCTAGAGTATCCATCTAAGAAACAAAAGTGAGAATGGTTCGCAAGCCTTTCAACCATCTAATCAATAAAAGGTAAGGGAAAATGGTCCTTCATAGTGGCAGCATTCAATTTTCTATAATTAATTCACATGTGTGACACTTCCTGCAAGTGCACGGTTATGTCGAAGTAATATAAAAGATGTCGAATCCCATAGGGAACAAGGTTGAGTACCAGAAAATCCAAGTTTCAATAGCTAGGCGAACAAAAACGTGGTTTTGAGAACTTAAATCGAAAACAAGAAATCGAAGCTACGTCGGTAGAGAATATATATGAGAGAGATATCAGGGCTATGGTTTCCACCACGCTGACGATCTTATCGGACTTAAAAATATCGGTTACCTAGATTTAGGATTTTGCGCAAGGAATCTATCCCTAGGTTACAAGGTGCCCTCTCTCGAGTGTACACCCCGGTGTTTGTCTAAGACGATCTCCTACTCTTGCAGTGGATTGTTTTAGGCAAACCCAATGAATTCTATGGAAGATTATGAAACCCTCGAGCGAAAACCAAGCACTCATGTGTCGAGGTCTCGCAAGTTTTACTAAGAAGATCCACCCTTACGATCCTCCTCTCGGTATGAATCGTAATGGCTAAAACATGAAAGTACTTGGCCAAGGTAAAATCAAGAGATTTGCATATCAAAGTAAAATATGCTCACAATATAATCCAAATAACTGAATTAGAACAAGGATTGCAATTAAGAATCGTCAATGGGCTTCAACCGAGCCGTGAAAAAGGGTTTATGCTACAATCGTCATTGAAACACTCAAAATCTCTCCTTAAAGGGAAAGAAAACTACAAGGAAGTGAATCTGGGAGGGAGGAGACGATGAACTGAAAGTAATCTGCAAAAATCATGATGATCTGATGGTTCGAATGCCGGAAATCCACTCAGAAACTCCTCGTCGGCGTGTTCTTTCAACCTAGCTGCTTCGTCGCTTGATTTCTCACTCATTAGGGCATGAAAATTAGGGCTTTTATATTCCATGTGTTCTCCTTTGAAATAGCTTTCAAAAGAATCCTTCCTTCCCAAATTTAGACGTCAAACAGGTTGGAAATCGAAGAAAATCCGATTAGCGGTCGACTCGCGCTTGCATGGGTTGGAATCACGGGTGAACCCCTCCGGTTTCACCTAGTCGTGATGTGCTCTGGGATGTTTCGGCAGAAAGAAGCACGGGTGAACCCCACCGGGTTCATCTGCCTGTGATGTCCTCTGTGAAGAAATCTTGCATCTGGCGAAAGCATCGGCCGTATTTTTCAGGTTAACTCCGATTGAGCCCAAATTTGACAGGTAGCTTTGTTTTCGTGTAAGAAATCACCCTATGGCCTTAGAATCTTCAAAAGATATCAAAATTTGGTGATTTTACCTAAAATTCCACAAAAGCAAGAAAAAGTGAAGATTCCAAAGCTTGAAAGCAAATAAGTCTTAAAAGAGTGTGAAAATATCAAAATAAGCCTAGATTTATCATGAAATATTAAGAAAAATTACTACTAAAATCCAAGGCATCAAAACACTCCAGACTTAAATCTTTGCTTGTCCTCAAGCAATTAAATAAGATGAAACACAAGATGGGTACAAGACCAATCTTTTGTGCCGAGGTATACATCCAAGTTAGAAAAACATTTGATAGCAATCCAAGATCTAATCAGGAGAAATCAAGTAAATGGTTGTTTTAAGTGTTCAACAGTTTGATCCCACAATTTCTAGATGTCAAACAATCTAGTAAGCAACAAACATAGGATTCAATTAAGTCTACATGACACTCATGCAATTCCAATCTTTCCAAGTTAAATCGTTGGGGTTAACTCAAATGTTTCATTCAGGGAACGATACACTGATTATTACACTAGACTTCAACTCATATCCTTTGGTATCACTGCCAAATTTTCACAGCGCCAAACAGAGGAGTCTCTTTATAGATTTCACTTCACATCTCTTGGATTTCAACCCATATCCTTCGATACCACTGCCAATTTTTCGTAGTGCCAAGTTGAGGAATCTAAGGGTGAGTTTTTTTTTTATATCCTTAGCAGTTGATAACATACCCCTTTTGACAGATGCAGTGTCCCACCAACAACATAAAGGAATTGAAATAATAACTAAGTGAATATGTATCCCAATACGATTCTCATGTAAGTTGCAAGCTTGAGTTAATTAAACAGTCATACAAATGTTTGACCCACTAATGAACAACCTAAAGTGAACCCAAATTACAAAATTTCAAAATCATAGAGCATATGGATATGATCAAAAAGAATCCTTAACAAGGAGGTATTATCAACAATCTTTGATTATTCCTAACCAATCATGCATCCAACTTTAACAAAAAATTTTGCAATAGCTATTATAGGACAAGACTCATGATAGACAGTGAACTCATAAAGAATAAGCATCTTAACATCTTAACATTCACACGGCATGTATGAGAATCACAATCATCATAACAGAGTACTAACATAAGCGATATGGTAATGTCATACAGAACTGTCACATAGTGGGGTCTGAAGATGTGGACCAGGAACCTGAATAAAATGGCATATAAGATACAATGCCACAATATCCATCCATCACAGAATAAAAGTCATGCCACAGTCGTGAGTCAAACAGCCACATGAAGACAAAAAAGAAGAAGAAACTGGAGTAGAGATAACTCACCCTCTCTAAAAGTGTGCATAGTCCTCTATGCAATACCGTGATGTGAGAGGAGCGGGTGTTATGGTTGTGTTCGGGGAAGCTACCTCTGTTTGCGAGAGCGAGAGCCAGAAGCCCGTTAGCTCTTGCTCTTCCCGCGTGCGCTATAGTCTGGCTAGACCTCTTCGTCTGAAGAAATGTCCATGCGAGCCATGTTCTCCTCAGAGAGAAAGGAAAGTCGCTCATCCATACTTGATATCTTTTCCCAAACAGACCCCATCATTTTGTGTTGCCTTTGCATGTGCGCCTCCATAGACTCCCATCGAGAGGAATGGTCCTACTGAATGTATGAAACGGTGGTGTCCAGGAGATCAATCACTTCTCGTTGGTGGAGTTGCTCCTCTTTAATTTCTTGCAAGATAGCCATCATAGAGTTAGAGAAAAAGTGCCAGGAAAGGAGAATGCTCCGGGTGCAGGTGGTGCTGTGTCGACAGGGTCAGGCTGTGGATCCTCAATAGGCTGGTGATGTAGAGTAGAGACACGAAATATGATACTAATTAAAGTCTGATTATTATTATTTTTTTTAATTTTCAAAATAAAGTGCAAAATTCAGAAAACAGCTAGAAACATAGTGTTGCAAATATATCATTGAAGACAAGTAAATATGCCTTGTAGGAAAGTCTATAAATCCAAAATTTGTTCCAATTAACCCAAGAGCTAGTACCAAACTAGTTCTTTTGAATCCAATAAAAATCAGATGGTGAGGGGATATTAGGCATGTAAAATAATTGCAACAAGATAGCCAGTCGGATTAGAAAATAAGAGTTGTGCAGGAATGTATCATTCATCAAGATTTGCCATGCCGCCTAGGTTAATCTGTTGAAGCTTCGTTCAAAGCTTCTAGTCCAATTGATAGATGAAGATGTGCGCTTCCGTGTCATGCCAAAATTCAAGACTTTTGTTGCGTCGATTGCTTACGATACCTGCAAGGAGAAGCCTAGTCAGATTAGAATTAACTTAACTCGAAACAGTAGACACGTGAAATTCTTGGAAAACAGGGGAAATGGAGTAAGGGGCGGAGGTCGTCGGCGTTCATCCGATGGTGCACGGACGTGGAAACTGCTACTAATGGAAGTTGATATGACTGTAAAGAGGACATGGCCGGAGTTTCGAGGCGGGCGGTGGCCGGCCAGAGGAGGACAACGGTGAAAGGCAGGAGTAGGGCAGAAACTGGGCGGTAACAGGGGAAGGTATACGGGTGGACAGAATTGCTCGTCGTTCGTCCGGTGGTGGATGAACTTAAAACCTGCTTCAACTGGAGGCTCTCAAGATGGAAGAGAGGTCGTCGCCAGAGTTTGAGGTCGATTGGTGGCTGGTCGGAGGAGAACGGTGCTGCAAGGCGGAACTAGGGCGGAAGGCAGGCGGAAACAGGGGATTCGAACGGACGTTCAATTCCAGCAATCCCAGCGGCCGATGGAGGTTCTTCAGGCGAAGGATACGTGGTGGCTGAAGTTTTGCGGAGATCTACTGGCTGGATCGTCGGCGGCGACACTCAAAATTTTGGTAAAATCTAAAGATGGCTGAAGCGTGCGGGTGATTGCAGCGGGCAGGGAACTTTGGAGGAAGTAGAGATTATGGAAGAGGGAAGAAGGGAAAACTAGGTGACACAAGCACCTTAGAGTGGAAGAGGAGGATTGGAGACATCCGATTCCATTGGAAAAACTATTTCATTCATCAAATTCGATTACAAAGATGCATACGTGAAGAGATACATATAGATGAAGCTTGAAGAGACGTTGCTGCAGGGGGAACGTTGCGATTTCCATTTTTGAGCAGCAAGGAGATGTTGAGAGGAACGTTGTAGCTTCCAAGTTTGATCAGGAAAGAGGAGACGTTGGAGATTCCTTAAGAGGTGTATGTAGATGTTGAAGCTTGAGGCTGGATTTTGGGCTGAGCAACGGTGGACTTTGTGAAGGAAGGTGCCCTTGTTGAGATGGCGTGGATGTGGTTGGCGTATGCAGACCACAATTTATTGAATCCAGCAACTTCTTCAATGGGCTTGGGCTTGGGCTTAGACATCTTGAGCATGAATGTCTTGACCATTATTTGTTGAAAGTAATTCTTCTATTATTGGGCTAGCTTTTGATTAAGCATGCTAGCTTATTTGTAACCTTACGAGTCTTTGTCTATGGCACCTTTAGGCTCCACTTGTATCTTCGTGGCTTGTGGTTCATACCCCCATCATACGCCAGTTTCCCCGCACTCTTACAATTGTGCTCTATGGTTTTAGTAATGGAAGGCAGAATGGACTCCCTTTGAATGTCATGCAGAAGGAATCACCCTTGCGTATAATCAGCTTCATGGCGACTCAAGACTCAATTTCGAGCCTGTTGTTGCCAGTAGCTTCCAATGTACCGTACGGGATGATGCCCAAAGAGTCTGCCAAGGGAGTGATAAGGCCGCCAATCACAATCGCCCCTTTCAACGAGCGGGCGACGCAGCTGAACTACTTAGCAAGATAATACCCAGAATCCACCCGAGATAAAATAACTCGGTCTGTCGAAACATACCGTCACTCTCACCGTGGCCAAATATGGTAAGAGCCAACACGCGGTGAATATACTTGATGACTGGGTTGCATAGGCTAGAGGGACGGGCCACGCGAGTGGAGTAAATGTGCTCGTTAGTTATTGTCCAAGAAGACTCAACAAGACTCAGGAAGGCCCCAATTCGCTATGGGATGAATGCTTGAATTTCCTTATCATTTTGGGAACTTGTCAAGACTTGCTGTTTTGTTGCTTTTATTGCATGGTGTAATGTGTTACAAACTATATTTACTTTCAGCATTTGTTACCTTATGTTGTAGCTAGGACTAGCCTAGGTTTACTTTGAAGCCTTTATTTTGTTTTAGTGAATGTAGTAGGTTGTTTAGCCTAGGTCTGATACACACATGTATTGCACAGTCAAGCACCTAGGCTACCAACGGCATTGTGACCTTGGCATAGTTAATCTTCATCAGCTCAAGCACATTGGTACCAGCCCACTTCCAGCCCATTCAACATCAACCCAACATCCAGTTCAAACAGACCCAACATTCGGTTCACAACCAGCTCATGCCAACATCAAAATACAAGACATCAAGAAGGCCCAGCTCCAACTCCAATAAATCCACATCCAGCCCATTTGAAACATCTCTTCAACCCAGCCTGTTAGGGTATGCCCTTAAGGCTAATGTTTGAGGCCTTGGATTATACAGTATCATGTATAAGGCAATTGTTGTTATTCAGGTTGTTACATTATCTGCTGTTGTATG
>CM050445.1:23993830-24005332 GCA_027562315.1 Costus pulverulentus | reverse complement strand
GAGCCGGGTTGGACCCTAGGGGTCACTTTTGATTTATGCTGGACAACAACTAAGTGGTTGGTTGGTTTAGAGTATGGCTCTAGAACTTTGGTTACTCTGGGGTGACATGTGTGTGATGCCTGTACATTTAATTGTTTATATGAGTTCTGTTCTTTATTTTCTGTTCTTTGTTTTAGTTATATGTTGACATAATGTCCTACTAAAGACTTTTAAAAACAATCTGCATGTATCTTTGAGTGTATGTTATGGATGGTCGAATGAGACTATCCACTCACTGGGCTGTGTAGCTCACCCCTCATTATTTTCAGGTGTAGAGCACGGGCGCATTGCTTGAGTTAGCGTATGTTATGGATATTGTAATTTCTCTACAACTATGCTGGTGCGATGTATAAGATCATTTTTGTGTTTAGTTAACTGGGGCCGGTTATGGCTAAACTTTGTGAACTAGTGTTGCCGGTTGTGGTAGTTTTGAGATTTTGATTTTTGTGTCATCGAGGGCCTTGGCCTGTTTTCGGTGTTTGGGTCATTGATGTTAGTTCCATGAGTTTATAAAATCGATATTGTGGCTTTGTTTCGAATTTCGAGTTGATTCATATTTTGCGATCAGATTTGATATAAAAGTGAACTTGCATATGTCTAGTGCAAGTATTGCGTGGTGGCAGGTACATTTGTGAATTTGTGTTTTGTGGAGATTCTATGTAGGGATTTTCGAAAATTTTTCATATTGGGTTTTCTTGAACTGGGTTTTACTTAGCATGTGCATCGATCCTGTGTGATAATATCCTGTTCCTTTGTGACTTGTGTTGCTTGTTTGGGGTTAAGATAACGGGATGTGACAGTGGGGGAGCTTTCCACGAGAGGATTACGGAGAGACCAAAAGCCCCAAATTTCGTGTACTATTGAGGGAGAAATCGCGATCCATGCCGCCGCCTAGGGTTTCACCGCCGCGCTCGATCCAAATGTCCTCCGGTGGTAATTTTCGTACTGAAGCTTCGTCTGAAGGAGGATACAACATGCCAGAAGTTTTAGACCGAAAGAAGATCGATTGGAAGAGAAATCGAAGAAAAAGGAGTCGCCGACACTGTTCATCGGCGGTTCTTGCAAAATTACAGCTGTGAAATACTTCACAGCCGTGCTGTATTTTCTAAAGTTCTCTTTTACTTCGATTTTCGATCCTCTGAAACCATGATCTATTGTAATTCCCTCATGATGATAGCTTAAACTACTTTTGGGACATGAGGGAGTAATTCACTTGATTTCCAATGACTAGATGACTATTTTTACTATTTCGTTGAGTTTAATATTACCATGATGATTTTGCTGATGTGATAATTGTTCTTAGACTCTCTATAAGTTCATGTTACTAATTATGTTCTTAGAATTTTCGCTTGAGACCGAAAGGTAATTGCTTGAGAATTTGGAACCCTAGAATTGCATGTTAGGATCCCTTCCTTAGGTTAGATCTAATTTGATCTGTTCTAGTAGATTAATTACCATAATTATAACATGAACCTATAGATCGAGTCTATTTGTCAAACATGGGGATCTTGTGCGAAAGCAAGGATCGAAACGTTGGAGATCCGTGAGTAAAACTAGTGTTGAGACTCGGATGCACGAAAGTGATCCTTGAATCTCCACTAAAGATTATCAGCATTGAATTCGGATGCAGAAAAGTTATCCTTGAATTCATTGTTCGATGATTTACTTATCTTCAGCGTTGGGAAGAATCTTGCGCGAAAGCGAGGATAAATCCCTGTGCGGTTGTTTGCATGAAAGTGAAACAACCCTTTTATTTAGTAAATTATATCTTCATCATGATAAATTTAAACTGGCGAAATCCTTATTGATATCTAGCACATAAAACTTAAAGTGAACGAAACCCTAGTCCCAGCTTTTCTCTCCGATAATTCCATTTTTAGCTTTCAATTTCTATTCTCACTACTTCGATTAGCCTAGATAGTAAGAAATCAGCTATTTAGTATTCGACAACGTAGGTCCCTATGGATTCGATACTTTCTTTATTACTTCGAGTATCCGTGCACTTGCGGATCACGACAGTGGTGCCGTAAAATCTGAAAAACTTTCTGTTAGGAAATTCTTCAAAATAAGGCAGGGCTCAGATTTTACGGTACTGTCTGAAATTACGGTACCGTAAAATGGATTACGACACTGCCGTAATTTGCAGACTTGCTTCGTTTTGCATAAAATTTCTTGGGTGATCTCCTCTTGATGATGGTAATTCTTCTATGTATTTGATTTTGCTTGAAAATTCTCTGAAATAGTGCCTTTTTACCTGAAAATTGAGAAAAACCAAAACAGAAGTAGACTTTGCAATATTCGATGAATTTATCATGAAAACAAGCAAAAGATCCTCAATTTAGCATGAAAAGATGTCTGAAATGATACAAAATATATTATATATTTTGGTGTCATCAGCTATTGTTCCATTGCCGATACCAGCTTCAAGTCTTCCAACGAGCCAACACTGGGATTGAGATCAAAGCACATTGAAACATCATCAACAATTCTGTGGAGACTGCTGCCAAAGTATCCTGCATTGGAAGATATAGGAAGAGCTCGGCCCCTTCCTTTGGGGCCCTAGGTGCATTCACCCGTAACATTCCCTTAATCTTGCATTTACTTGCATGTTAGAGCTCCATACCTAATGTGATTCTTGGGCTAGGAATTACTTCCTTCATTAGTGGTATCAGAGCATGCCTTAGGTGCTCTTTGCGTTTACAAGTTCTTCGAAATTTTTGCATGCTGTGTTACAGTCTTGATTTATGCACTACAGTTGTTTGTGAAATTTCCTGAATTAGTGAGTTGCTGTGTTTCTTCTCACTTCGTTAGATTTTCTGTTGGTTCTAGTTGCTATACCGTGTTTCCTGAATACTCCATCTCTGGTAGTGTTATATCTCCTTGGCTGTAAACTCATGCGTTAAGTTCTCTGAAACTTGATAATACGGTTACTGTAGCTTACCGGTTACTGTAGTTTACCGGTTTCCTGCATCCTAATACTGAAGATATCTCTAGTTCGCTGTTGTGATTTGCCTAAGTATTCTATCATGAAGTATTACTGCTGGTTAACTTATTGTTCTGATTGCCTACCGTACACTCTCAACTGCCATCAATTCCTGCTGAACATACATGCTAGTTAATTTGTTGCCAATTACATTGTCCTGCAATTCTACTGATTGATACCAATACTCTACTGATCACTGTTGTTACTGCTTGTTAGTGCTTGTCATTATTTACTTGTTGGTATTTTGTTCGTTATTTTTTGCGCAAAATCTGTTCACACCTTCACCATGGTTGTTCGCACGAGGAACAACCAGCAAGCCGACGAGGCTGAATCTATGCAAGGGTAGATGAATGCTATGATGGCCACGCTTAGGGACCTACAAGCCTCTATGACCGGCATGAACCAACGGATGGATAAATGGAAAGGGGCAAGGACCCCATTCATGAGTCTCTTGTTCAACCATCTGAACCAAACCCGGAAGCACCATTACCACCCCAACCACACCATAGGGAAAGACATCAAGAACCTGCCTGGGGGGAAGGAACTAGCCGGACCCATTATGATCCCAAGGATAACCCGAGACCTGAATTGGAAACCCTGCCTGAAACTAGGGGTGACAACCATAGGAGTCAACCGAACACACCCAAAGAATATCCTTTAGGAGAGTTATCCCATAAAAACTATGCCCACCACCTTGAGGAGGAAGATATTTACCGAAACCTTAGGCTCAACACCCCCATCTTTGAAGGAAGCCTTGAGACCCAAACCTTCCTAGAATGGCAAACATAGGTAGAAAATTACTTTATATGGAGTAGGATACCCGAACATGGTAAAGTTCAGTGTGTCAAATTTCTGCTAAGGGGTTCAGCTCAAATGTATTGGAATAGTATAGAGCTTAAGCTAGCTAGGAGTGGTATCCCTCCCATGACCACATGGGAAGAAATGAAATGGAAGCTTAGAGAGAAGTATGTCTCCCCAAATTATAGGCAAAAACTGTATGATCAACTCACAAGACTTATCCAAGGGAATGATTCCATAGCCGAGTATAATAGGAAATTTGAAGACCTCCTACTTAGGTGTGATTTAAATGAAGAACCTTGGCTATCCTTGAATCGATATAAAAGGGGGTTGAGGGCTGATATCAAAAGAGCTTTTATTCACCATAGGTGTGAAACCTTAGCCGATGCCTATCAACTAGCTATGGAGCTTGAGTATGACCTACAACAACAACCAAGGTATCCAACACTTAAGCCTAGTACACTAACTCCTGCTGGTAAACCGAGTGCCCCTGCTACTTTCCCTAAGGCACCAACCCATGAGGTGAACCAATGAGACCATAGAGCCCCTACATAAACCACTAAGCTGACTTGCTATAATTGTTCTCAGCCCGACCATTTATCTAAGAATTGCCCCAAGAAAGCCCTTTTAATAGAAGAAGTAGAAGAGGTGGAGGAAGAAGCACCGGTAGTGAATGAGACTGAATTTTACACGCCCGGATACAATAGTGAAGAAGAACCTCCCCAATTTACCATGGTAGTTAGATGCAATTACATCAAAGACCTACCTGCTGAAGATTGGAAAAGAACTAGTTTATTCTATACCTACACCCTGTGTAATGGTAAGGTTTGCAAGATTGTAGTGGATAGTGGTAGTAGCCTCAATGTGATTTCCAAGCAAGCGGTGAGTAGGCTCGGATTGACGCAAGAGAAGCATCCAAGGCCTTATAATATTTCTTGGGTGGACCAAACCCATGTTCCTATGGCATTTAGGTGTATGGTGCCCCTCAAACTAGATACCCACCAAGGAAATATCTGGTGTGATGTCACGGACATGGACGTGGCTGATGTGCTTTTAGGGCGGCTATGGTTGTATGATATAAGGGTGTTTCATGACGGTAGGGAAAACACCTATGAGTTCACGGTGGATGGTAAAAAGATTGTCCTCATGCCTAGTTTACCTAGAGAACTTAGGACCTCCTATAAGAAAGGTAAGGCAATTGAGACAAAGAAGTCCATCATCCTATTAAGACCTCAAGCCTTTATACAGGATAGCAAAGAAACCGGTCTCATATATACCCTGTTGGTTCATCCAGCCCAACCTGAATCCGAACTCAAACATCCACCCCTCATAGCTGAAATGTTAAAAGATTATCCTACCATTACCCCAGCTAAATTACCCAATGAGTTACCTCCTGAAAGAGAAATTCAACATGCCATTGACCTTGTGCCGGGTGCCACCTTACCCCATTTACTCCATTACCGTATGAGCCCCTTAGAGCATGCCGAGTTAAGAAGACACGTAGATGAGTTACTTAGCAAAGGGCTAATTAGGGAAAGGCTTAGTCCATGTGCAGTTCCGGCCTTATTAACACCAAAAAAAGATGGTACATGGAGGATGTGCATTGATTGCTGGGCTATTAACAAGATAACCATTAAATACCGTTTCCCTATTCCCAGGTTAGATGATCTCCTTGATATGATTGTAGGTTCGGCTTCGTTCTCCTAGGTGGACCTTCGTAGTAGGTACCATCAAGTTAGGATTAGGGAAGGGGATGAATGGAAGATGACCTTTAAAACACAGGATGGTCTCTATGAGTGGATGGTTATGCCCTTCGGGTTAACCAATGCCCCCTCTACTTTCATGAGATTGATGCATCATCTCTTAAAACCATACATTGGCAAATTTCTAGTGGTATATTTTGATGATATCCTAATTTTTAGCAAAACTGAACAAGAACACATAAGTCACCTAAGGGCCACTCTTGATTTGTTGAGGCAAGAGCATTTATTACTAAATTTGAAGAAGTGTGTCTTCTTAGTCCAAGAAGTTGAATTTCTCAGTTTCATCATCAATGACCAAGGGTTGAAGGCCGATCCCTCAAAGGTTGAGGCTATTGCTAATTGGCCCACCTCGACTTCTATCACCGAGGCTAGGAGTTTCCATGGCCTGGCTACGTTTTTTAGGAGATTTATACACGGTTTTAGTACTCTAGTGGCACCCATAACCAATTGTTTGCGCAAGGGGAGCTTTGAGTGGACAACTCCAGCCGAAAGGGCTTTCCAAGAGCTAAAGCTAAAAATTAGTACCACACCGGTATTAAGGTTACCTGACTTCAATAAGGTGTTCATTGTGAATTGTGATGCCTCGGGGGTTGGAATTGGTGGGACTCTTAGTCAAGAGGGGCATCTAATCACATTCTATAGTGAAAAGTTGAACGAAGCTAGACAACGATACTCCACTTATGATAAAAGGGTTTTATGCCATTGTGCAAGCCCTTAAACATTGGAGACATTATATAATACATAAGGAGTTTATCCTTAACAGTGATCATCAAGCTCTCATTTACTTAAGAAGTCAAGTCAAATTAAACCCTAGGCATGCTAAGTGGGCGAAGTTCTTACAACAATACACTTTTTTCTTAAAACACAAGGCTAGAACTCAAAATAAAGTAGCTGATGCTTTGAGTCGAAAGATGCTTTTATTGAATACTATTTAGGTATCGGTCACAGGGTTTGATATGGTCAAGGATGAGTGCAAAGAGTGTCCAGATTTTAAGAAAGTTTTCAATGATATCACAACCGGCGCCCCAAGTAATCCTGACTTTGAAATTAGGGAAGAATATCTATTTAAGAGAGGAAAACTTTGCATTCTGCTCCCTTCATTAAGAGATTTTCTAGCTTGGGAATTACATGGGGGTGGCACAGCTGGACATCATGGGAGGGATAAGACCCTAACTTTGGTGGAGGAAAGGTTCTATTGGCCCACTATGCTTAAAGATGTGACCAAAATTGTGGGACATTGTCAAACTTGCCAAATTTCCAAAACAAGGAAGCATAATACTGGATTATACAAGCCCTTACCAATACCCGAGGGGCCTTGGCAAGATGTGAGTATGGACTTTGTGCTTGGACTCCCTCACACTAGTGCCCACTATGACTCCATCTTCATGGTGGTTGATCGATTCACCAAAATGGCCCACTTCATCCCATGTACCAAGACCACAGATGCCTCTCACGTGGCAAAACTTTTCTTTAGAGATGTAGTGCGTTTACATGGGGTACCGCGAACCATTGTGTCGGATAGAGAAGTTAAATCTGTTGGACATTTTTGGATCACTTTATGGAAACTAATGGGTACTAAACTGAATTTTTCTACCGCTTACTACCCACAATATGATGGGCAAACCGAGGTGGTCAATCGATCCCTTGGTAATATTTTGAGGTGTTTAGTGGGAGCACATCTGGGAAATTGGGACAAGTTATTGCCCACTGTTGAATTTGCCTTCAATAGCGCTGTAAATCGAACTACGGGGGCTAGCACCTTTTAACTCAATTTTGGGTTTCAGCCACGCAAGCCTATTGATCTAGCACCCTTACCATCACCCTTCAAACAAAACCACTCAGCTCACTCATTTGCACAACACATTGTTCAGATACATAATGAAGTGAGGGATCATATTGCAAAAAATACTCTTAAATATGAGTTGGCTGCTAACCCCCATCGACGCTCCATGACTCTGCAGGAAGGTGACTTGGTAATGCTACGAAATAGGAAGGAAAGACAGCATGGTGCAAATACCAAACTTCAGCCGAGAGCCATGGGACCCTTCAAGGTATTGAAGAAGGTAAATGACAATGCTTACATGCTTGATTTACCACAGGCGCTTGGAATACATCACACCATCAACGTGGAGGACTTGACACCCTACAAAGAACCACTCTCCATTAAAGCATGATGTGATCCGAAAAGACACACTTATAAAGACAAGTAGGTAGACTTGTTTTAGGTGTCGAGGCCAAAACCTAAGCGTTGGCATACAGGGACTGTCACTCCCTGACACGGCTCCAAAAACTTATTGTCCCTAAACTTGTAGTGTCCGCAAGTGCACAGATACTCGAAGTAATAAAGAAAAGTATCGATCCCACAGAGACCTTATTGTTAAGTACCAAATAATTGTATTCTCACTAGCTAAGCAAATCGAATATAATGGAAGTAAACTATGCAAGAAAAGTATGCTAAAAGATAATCAGAGAGAGAACTGGGACTAGGGTTTCATCCACCTTAATTTCAATGACTAGATATGAATAAAAGGTCGTCAATCAAATCTTATCATGATAAAAACTTAATTTACTTCATAAAAGGATTATCTCACTTTCGTGCAGACAATCATGCAGGGACCAATCCTCGCTTTCGCGCAAGATTTATCCCAACGCTGTAAATAAGTAAACCATCAATCAAAGAATTCAAAGATCACTTTCGTGCATCCGAATTCTAAGTTGATTGTCTCGAGCAGAATCTCAAGGATCACTTTCGTGCATCCGAGACTCAACACAAGTTCTACATATGGTTCTCCAACGTTCTGATCCTCACTTTCATGCAAGATCTTTTGTGCCAGTGGGGTTCTTTTGTTGATTCCTCCTCCAATCGAACTCCTTTTGCTCTAAAACTTCTGGTGCATCCTCCTCTCCTCTAGGCGAAGCTTTTGAGTGAAAATCATGGCCTGAGGTGCCCTCTACGCCTCTCGGCGTGAGGCCAAACCCTAACTACCTCTCTGTTGATTGCTCTCTCAATACTGGATAAAAATTGGGGCTTTCACTTCGTGTGTGTTTGCCTCTTAAAAAAGAGTCCATAAAAACTTTCGGATATTAATTTGGAGCTCTGAATCAAAAGTTATGATCCACGCAAGTTTCAGCCTGAAAAACTCGCGCGTCCACGTATAAAATATGGTACCGTAATTTAAAATACGGTAGTGCCGTATTTTCTTTACAGTTTTCTGGTCAAAAATTGCCCAAAATACGGTACCATAAAATATTTTATGGCCGTGCTGTAATTTTAGCAATTTATTCTGTTCTGAATGCGCTCCAAAATACGGCAGTGTAATATTTCACAGTAGTGCCGTAAAATCGCTTGCGTTCTCTGGTCTGAAGTGTTCGAAAAATACGGCCCGTGTAATTTTTTACAGCAGTGCCGTAAAATTACAAAATCTTCTGTTCAGAAATTTTCCAAATTACGGCAGTGGCTCGATATTACGGTAGCGTATGGAAATACGGTACCATAATATAAATTACGGCACTACCGTATTTTGGGGAGTTACTCCGTTTTGCGTAAAATTTGTCGGGTGATCTACTCTTGATGATGGTAACTCTTCTATGTCTTCGATTTTTCTTGAAAACACCTCAAAATAGTGCTTTTTTACCTGAAAATC
The DNA here is from genome assembly GCA_027562315.1 of Costus pulverulentus. Classification (NCBI taxonomy): domain Eukaryota; kingdom Viridiplantae; phylum Streptophyta; class Magnoliopsida; order Zingiberales; family Costaceae; genus Costus; species Costus pulverulentus. Next base: position 23,996,105 of record CM050445.1, on the reverse strand, counting down.
ATGAAAAACCAAAATAGAAGTAGATTTTGCAATATTTAATGAATTCAACATAAAAACAAGTAAAAGATCCTCAATTTACCTTGAAAAGATATCTAAAATGATATAAAATATACTATATATTTTGGTGTCATCAAAGCACCACTCCCAGCCTAGAAGCCCGATCAAATCTTGGAAGTACAGCAACATTTCAACAAGCAAGGAGTCCAAAATCATTACCTTATCCATTGGGGAGATCACACTGAAGAATGGCTCCCAGAAGAGGAAGTGCGCCTCCACCTACCCATGGAACTTGAGAGTTTCTCATGTAACTCTCCAGAGGAGAGTACTGCCAACCCCGGGAAAGCTGATGTAGGGACACATCCGAGAAGGTCCCCAAGGATTAAGAAGACCCCAATTCGTTATGGGATGAATGCTTAATTCCTCTTAACATTTTGAGAACTCGTTTAAGACTTGTTAGTTTGTTGCATTGTAATGTCTTATAAACTCTATTTTGCTTTCAGCACTTATGTTATGTTGTAGCTAGGATTAGCCTAGGTTTATTTTATGAAGTCTTTGTTTTTATTTTTAGTGAATGTAATAGGTTATTCTAGCCTAGGTCTTATGCACACATGTATTGCACATGCAAGCACCTAGCCTCCCATTGATAATTTGACCTTGGCATGGATCAGTCAAGGATAGTCAACATCAACACTCTCAAATCAACAATGGGCTCGCCCAACGTTCAAGCAGCCCACAAGTGAAGGAGTTCAACGCCAATCCAGCAAACATCAACAAAGCTCTCGGCCACAGCAAACAACAATCCTAAATCAGCCATGTCCAAGATGAACCCAAATCAATCTAGGCTAGCTCAACATCGGAATCAAGTCAGCTCCGAGTCTAGCCCAACTCCTCATTAAATCAAAGTTTGATGGTATGACAAACTCAGTTCAAGCTAATACAAGACAGCCACCTTGCTAAGTTGGCAAATACTACCAACGGGAACAATGATTCTTTTCGGCATGCATAAGGAGAACATCACGGCAACTCAACAAACAGCCACCCATCACCAATGAATGATCACACATGGAATGCCAAGGGTCACTAGGAAATGTAATCGTTGGGAGAGATAGGTTTTAAGCTTGCGTTGTATCACTTTGGCACTTGATCTGAAATATTTTGAAAATCTGAAACCTTGTGTTTGTGTTCTTGAGTTGAGCTTACTCCTCTTTGGGTTGAGCTTGCTCCTCTTTGGGTTGAGCTTGCTCCCCCTTCGGTTACCAATCCATTCCACCTTTTTCACATTCCATAATCAATCACTCACCTCCACCACCACTCAAGCTACTGTTCCATTGCCAATACTAGCTTCAAGTCTTCCAATGAGCCAACACTGGGATTGAGATCAAAGCACATTGAAACATCATCAACAATTTTGTGGAGATTGCTGCCAAAGTATCTTGCATTGGAAGATATAGGAAGAGCTCAGCCCCTTCCTTTGGGGCCCTAGGTGCATTCACCCCTAACCTTCCCTTAATCTAGCATTTACTTGCATGTTAGAGCTCCATACCTAAGGTGATTCTTGGGCTAGGAATTACTTCCTTCATCAATCCATCTTGGGCCAGGCCATCAGTTGGCTGAGTTGGAAGGCCCGTGGGTAGGAGGATCTAGGTGTGGACCAAGAGTGGGCTAAAGACCCCCATGTATCGGTCCGGCAGTTGGCTTGAGAATTGGGATTGCCGGATAATCACTTTGCTGGGCTCCTTTGGGTCCTCCAGAGATGGATGAACATGGTATGGAGGGTGATGTACGTCGAAATAGGGTTGTCAGGCTGAACCGGCTTCTTTAGGGGAGATCACGGCCTAGCAGTGATGGCTTTCACGGCTGTGACTAGGTGGTTCGGAAGTCGCCGAGCTGTTCATGGCCTAGCTGTGAACATGTTCACACCCATGCTTTGGTCCACGTCTGGGATTTGTGGTTTTCTAATTTTTCATCGAAGAGATCACGGCCTACCCGTGAACATGTTCACGGTTGTGATCAGGTTCGCATTCAGAATCATTGTCTTTCACTATTTTCACCAAAGAGATCATAACCTGCCCGTGAATGTGTTCATGACTGTGATTGGGTTCGTGTCTAGAATCATCGTCTTTCACCATTTTTGCCAAGGGGATCATGTCCTGGCCATGATGGTGTTCACGACCGTGCTTCTATCCGTGGCTGGAGTTCGCATTTTTCATTGAGGCCATCACACCCGTGATGGTCTTCATGGCCTGCCCTTGATTAGCTTGTAGAATTTTTTTTT
>CM050445.1:23963386-23978132 GCA_027562315.1 Costus pulverulentus | reverse complement strand
AAAAGGGTATAATGGGGACAAATCTTCTCCCCTAGGCGCCTATGGGCATAATGGGGAGAAGTGGCGCAATTTGCCTCATAAGGAAGCAATTGGCGCCTCCCCCCTTTAATCCCTTATGGTATGAATGCCTCTATGGCATTACTTGGGGCGCAAGGCAAGGCCTTGGCGCACAAAGAAAGACATGGGCCTTAAAAGGAATGGTTGAATGAGAATTATGGAAATGTCTTGGAGACTTTCCTTGTCTCAATCCTTCTCATCCTAGCTGCCCACTTGTCTTGATCCTAGCCTTTCATAAATCGCCTCTTGCCCTATAAAAGAGCACCTAGCCGAGCCCTCTTGGATGGATGATCAACTCTTGAAGGCGTGAACATTGAAGAGGGGCGAGTGCTAAGTGAAGAGGCGCATCTTCCTTCATCCACAACCGCAAGCTTTTCCTCCTTTCCTCTTGGCACAAGGAGCTTTAGTACTTGGCGGTTTGGGTAGTCTTCCTTCTCAACTTGGCGCATCCTCTCTCTTGGTGGCGCAAGTGAAGGAAAGCATCTCCCTAAGGCTTGGGTCTTCTTCCCGAGGCTAGCACCGGGCGTGGAAGAAGAGAACTCAAGAGATCCGTGTGTGCGAGACTGCAGAGGGCGCACACTTGGGTGCCTACATCGGCATCACTCCAAATTGCTCTAAGGTATTTCCTAACTCATCGTGTCGACTCCCTTGCTTGCGATCTTCACTGGGTTTTTGGGACCGGCCTGTTTCGGGGACATTCTTCCGCTGTGCAAAAGAATGTATGTATGCTTGTAACTCTGAAAATTGTAAAATGTCCCCGGGGGTTTCCCAACAATGTGTTGATGATTTTTAATGATGAATGAACTCAAATTCTTGATTAGAGTTATAGCCCCATCATGTTAAATTTATTTCTTTGATACATAAAATTAGTTGATGCATGAAATTTTGGCTAGATATTTTGTTTAAGGAATAAAATCTAAAGGTGAAAATTTTCTTTTGAATAAAATGAGTATATGAGTATGATTTATGAATTGAGATCAATTGATCAACCTAGTAGATGTTTAGTCTATTCTTGTTATTTGTTGGGAAATAAGAATCCAAGATCCACAAAATAATGGTGAGGACTCCCCTACTTGGCACTGTGGGAAAGCACAGTGGTACTGAAGATCATGGGTTGAAGCAATAAATAGAAAAAATATGTATCTATCTGGGTACATGCCATGAGAGAAATCATTTCACATAAACTCCGCTGTCCTTAGTAAATTCTTTCCAAATTAGAGGATATGAGTTCTATTGCATTGATTATGTGATCTGTGCACTCTAATCTCGTCACTAGAAAAAAGGTGGTAATCGAGTTAGAGAATGTGAATGATGCAAAAAGGAATAGAAAAAGTGTGTATCTATGTGGGTACATGCCAAAAAAATGAGTGGAAAAAGATCTTGGAAACCTAATTCCTGTAAACAAAAGCATGATAGATTTGAACTGAAAATTGGGTGAAATCAAGGGATTGAAAATTCTATTTATTGTACTTGTTGCGAAGTTTTATTTGATTGAATTGTGGATCAAGAGGATTGAGTTCTAAAGATGATATGCTTATTTGAAGTTTTGTAAATCAATCGATAGAGTTTTTCATTGATGGGTTGTATTTTAGAAATTTATTGAGCATGAAAAGGTTATTCTTTTAATCAAATTTTGATTTCAAAATTTTAATTTTTGCTTGAGGACAAGCAAAGTTTGAGCCTTATGTATTTTGATGACACCAAAATATATAATATATTTTGTATCATTTCAGACATCTTTTCATACTAAATTGAGGATCCTTTGCTTGTTTTCATGATAAATTCATCGAATATTGCAAAGTCTACTTCTGTTTTAGTTTTTCTCAATTTTTAGGTAAAAAGGCACTATTTCAGAGAGTTTTCAAGCAAAATCAAAGACATAGAAGAATTATCATCATCAAGAGGAGATCACCCAAGAAATTTCACGTAAAACGGAGCAAGTTTGCAAATTACAATAGTGCCGTAATCCATTTTACGGTACCGTAATTTCACACAGTACCGTAAAATCCGAGCCCTGCCGTATTTTGAAGAATTTTCGAACAGAACATTTTTCAGATTTTACGGCACCGCCGTAAACAATATTACGGTACCGTATTTCAGAACGCTTCAGAACAGAAACTTCGCTCAATTTTACGGTACTACCGTAAGAAACTACACGGGCCGTAATTGTCAGACGTTCGCGAATAGAGAGTTCAGCCGATTTTACGGCACTACCATAAACCAGATTACAATGCCGTAATTTCCAGCCTTTTCAGGAATAGAATACTCGAGAGATTTTACGATAGTGCCGTGAACTATTACACTGTCGTAATTCCTTATTTGATCACGACGCCCAGGTCAATATCAACGCCTGATTCTTGCGGAGAAGATTGCGAACGATCCAGAGCTTTAAATTGGATGTCGTAAGAAGCAATCGGGGAGCTTTGGACGGGAGAATTACGCACACTACAATCGGGAGAATTGACTGATCCATGCCAAGGTCATTATCAATGGGAGGCTAGGTGCTTGCATGTGCAATACATGTTTGCATAAGACCTAGGCTAGAACAACCTATTACATCCACTAAAAATAAATACAAAGACTTCATAAAATACACCTAGGCTAATCCTAGCTACAACATAACATAAGTGCTGAAAGCAAAATAGAGTTTATAAGACATTACAATGCAACAAACTAACAAGTCTTAAACGAGTTATCAAAATGTTAAGAGGAATTAAGCATTCATCCCATAACGGATTGGGGTCTTCTTAATCCTTGTGGACCTTCTCGAATGTGTCCCTACATCATGGATACCACAACCATCTGAATAACACGGCCCAAGAGCAAGCTTCTACCGTAATGAACTAGCCCACAATTTCAAAATTATGCTGCTTTGTCACGGCTTTCTCCGAATTAGTTTGATGAAAGACTGTCGTACACCCCAGGAATCAAGGACATGCGTAGAAGCTTCATTTGTAGTTGGTAGTCGGTAAGATTTTTATTCCCTTTTGTCTTATGTAGCAATTTGACTACCTTTTGATGGTTAGAGTATGTAGTTGTTGAGATACTAGCCTTGTCATGTTCCCCTCCTCTTGTTCTATAAAAGAGAGGCTGGGCTAGTATCTTCCTTAGTTCTCTTGTAGTGATTGAGTACTTATAGTGTGTGATGAAGGAGTAGTGGTTGGTGCCTCAACCCCGAAGTGTGTGTAAGAGTGGAGGTCGGTGCCAAGCTCCACTAATCCGTTGTTCCTTAAGAACGTGCTATGCTTAAAGTTGCTCACCAAGAGGTTAGTGAGTTCAATTTTATAGATTTGTGTCTCATTTAGTTCCTCTCGCATTTGTGTTGCTGCAAAATGAATTTGTTGTCCTCATGTTTCTACTACACTATCCATGTATTTTTGCTTCCCTCGTCTCAAGACCCTCTCACGTTTTTTGTGTATTGTCTAAACACCCTAGAATATGGAACTAAGGACCATCCCTCCTACAGTAGCTACATCAGTTGGGATTGTAGTTTTCATCATGGTGCAAGTTGTAGTGCCACCCACTCCTTGTTGCCAAGCACTGATCTTCTTCTCCTTGGCACAATCTCCTTGAGATTCACACAAGTTGAGAAGAAGAGAGGCTTCTATCTCTTGGCGCATCTTGGTGATGGCACAAATAGTAGGAGACACCCTTTGGCACATCTTAGAGGTGGCGCAAGCAAAGGGACATCATAGGCGACATGGATCTTCCTCCCGAAGGCTAGAACCAGGCATGGATGGAAGAAATCTCGAGGAGCCCATGTGTGCACGATTGTAGATGGCGTTCACTTGCGCGCATCAAATTCATCATCAGGCAGCCCTTAGGAATTGCGATTCAGGTATACTACTCTCTCACATCAGGTGGATCACTCATAAGGACGATCCTACATAGTGCAGGAAACTGTTTCTGGGCAATGCTTCCGCTGTTAATTAATTTTAAAAAATTACCCGGGGTTTCCCAATATTTATTATGCTATGTTTACATCTGCATCTTTTGTACATTTGCATGATATTGTCCCTGCAGACAGATTTCATCCGGGCTCGAACTTATGGCCCGAGTCAAGTACTTGAGTGGATAAAGGATAGCTCTAGTACATGTGAGACTAGTATACAGTGGTGGATATACTGGATTGACCCACTGTGAGGCTCTAACTTGGTGTCACAAGTTAACGTCACAAGTGATAAGAAATGCATTGATCCTTTGACTTGAGGTCATTGGCTAGAGTGTGTTCAATTGCGCGCCTCAAATTCGTCATCAGGCAACCCCTAGGAATTGCAATTCAGGTATACTACTCAATCACATCCGGTGGATCTCTCCTAAGGACGATCCTGCATAGCGCAAGAAACTATTTTTGGGCAATGCTTCCACTGTTAATTAATTTTTAAAAATTGCCCGGAGTTTCCTAACAATTATTTTGCTATGTTTACATCTGTGTCTTTTGTACATTTGCATGATAATGTCCCTAGAGACAGATTTCATCCGTGCTCAAACTTATGTCCCGAGTCAAGTACCTGAGTAGATAAAGGATAACTCTGGTACATATAAGACTGGTATATGGGCTAGTTAAGCACAAAGTGTTAACGCAGGCATATGGGTATATCAGTGGTGGATATACTGGATTGACCCACTGTGAGGCTCTAACTTAGTGTCACAAGTTAACCTCACAAGTGATAAGAAATGCATTGATCCTTTGACTTAAGGTCATTGACTCTTCTATATGGTTAGGGACATACATTGATATAACCTAACACATCACTGTAGTTGGGAGGTTATAAGGTTGTCATTGGGTATGTCACGACTCATATGAGAAGATCAATGGACAGATACATGATTTGCCGCTTCTTGAAGGAAGCTTAATATCCATGGGCCCTATATAGATGCATGAATGAAAGTATATAGCCATATCCAGGTGAAAGCCTGATTTAGTCATGGTCATATCCAAGACTTTAATGCATAGATACCTTGTTGCAATGATGGGGATGCCAATGTTTATATCCATTCCAAAGACTTGGGTAACAGCGATGCACTACTAAATGCCACCCACTGCTTGTGATGACATGAGTTCATCACTACTAACATCTAATGAACGTACATGGTCGCACACATTGATACTCGAGTTCTTGTATTTATCGGGTAGCCTTTTGATCGAGTTATTTCATAACTCAGATCTATATGGGAGATTTCATCAGCGCTGATGTGCCTGATGAGATGGAGGAGACTTATTGGAGCCAAACTTTATTTTTGGCAGGTTAATCCTGAGTTAGCCATGGTTAACTATATTTAACTAGGGTTGCATTGGATTAAGTCTAGTGGCTTAATCAATTTGCTAAATGAAGTGTGGCATGATCCAATGGGCCATGAGAATAAGATACATGGGCTCAAGGGTATAATGGGGATGATAATTAAGGCCTAGGCACATGGACTCCTAATGAGGAGTGGCGCCTATGGGCCTCATTAGGCATCCTCTTGGCCTTAGACTTGGTCTAGGCACATGGAAGGAAGGCTTGCATCCTTTGGCAAGCCTTGGGCACATATGGCTGCCTCTTGGCATGCGTAGACTCTTAATTAGATTAGGAGTGGCGCCATTACCTCAATAGGCAATCCTTCATAGTGCTTTGACATGGTCTAAGCACATGCATGGAAGGATTGCTTCTTTGGCAATCTTTGGGGTGCATATGACCTTCATGGCTTGCTTGGCAAGGCCTTGGCACATATGGTTGATGGCTAGACACTCATGGAAAGGGCTTGGAAACTTTCCTTGCCTTTAGCCCTAAACGCCCACCTTCCCCCCACCCTAGCTGCATGCCTCTTCATCCAAGAGCATATATTATGATGTTTTACCGCCCCCTCTTGCATGCATCATCTTGAACGTGAGCAAGAAAAGAGAAGGGCATAGACAACATCTTATTGGCGCAAGTAATCCTTCAAGGGCTGCAAGCTTCATCCCCTCCTTCCTTTGGCTCAATAGGTGATTGGCTTGGCGGCTTCCTCTCCTTCATCTTATTCTTGGTGCATTGACGAAGCCAAAGAGGCCCAAGGGGCCCAAGAAGACACACCATCAGACTCTCTAGGGGACTAGGAAACACCCCTAAAATTTTGGCCCAAACGGAGGCCGCCCCAAACTTCACACCCATGGGTGTGCATGGCTTCACGGCCGTGAACAGATGCATGGCCCAGGATGTTCACTGCTTCACGCCCATAAAAGGCTAGATAGAAAATTGGATGACAGACGCGAATGATTTCATGGCCGTGCATGGACGCATGACCGCACCTATGAACATCTCAGCACAAATTGGAGACCTAGTCGTAGACTTATTCACGGCCGTGCATGGATGCATGGCCATGCCCATGAACAACCCAGAAGTGCTGAAAGGCCCTACTCTTCGCATGGTTTGACGCTCCCAATGGTTCTCACACCCTTCTGACTATTTTGTGGGGGTTATTAGTCTATCATCCACCATGACAAGGCCTCTCCACCAGATGAACTTGACAACAAGGCCTTCCGAAGGGCCAGCAAACGACTGCTACCACAATCGGCTACTTAACACCCCCTAGGAATTAGCCAACACTATACATAATCAGCCCACCATTAGCCGGTTCTGTTGCTTCATTGCGGTGTCTTCAGTGATGATGTAGCACACTACAATGGCCAAGGAATCAAGCCCATGTGCCAGCCCATTCTCCCCCTATTTTGTTTTACTTTTGTTGGTAGCTGCTTTTTGTGGTAGTTGAGATTTTATTCCAACATCTTAGGCTCTCTTTTAGGTTGTTAGAAGGTTGTTGGCTTCCTTGTGTGCATATAATTGGTGTGACTTCCCTCTCTTCTCTTATAAAATAGAGTTGAAGCCCTCCTTTGTTTTTAGTTTACCTTTAGTTGTAGCCTCCAAGTGAGTGGGAGCCTATGAAGTCGCGGTAGCTTTGAGTGAGGATTGTGTGCTTGTACACGCGGCTGGGCCGCTTGAGTGCCCTATACTTCAAGGATCCTCCTCGCTTGTGTTCATCAATTTCGAATCAAAGTTGGGGTATACTCTACCTCTTCCCCTTCCTTGTTTGTGTTCACATGTTTGCTTGCTTGTGGATGTGTCAAGGGCAGACGGCTGCCGCTAGACCCGTCGCTCCACTCTGAAAGCTTGTTGCTGCTCTTGCTTAAAATTGGCTCGTGTGAGAGGTTAGTAGTTTATTTGAGTACGTAGTGGTTTCTCGTGAGCTACCGGTATTGCTCAAGTAGTATTCCGTTCGATTTTCATCGTGTTTTCTCAATGGGTTTTCCCTCTGCACATGTTTCTCTTCACTCTCATGATTTATGTTAGTGTATATGCCCTAGGACCCGTTGTTGGTCTATCTATTATACTACTTGACATTGATATCTTATTTACATCATTCTAGTATTGTCATTAATATGCTTTGTTTACATCTGCGTTCTTTGTATAGTTGCATGATAATGTCCCTAGAGACAGATTGTATTTGTGCTTCAACTCTATTCTTAGTCAAGTACCTGAGTGGATAAGGGACAGCTTTGGTAAATGTGAGACTAGTATATGGGCTGGTTAAGCACATGGTGCTAACGCGGACATATGGGTATATCAATGGTAGATATACTGGATTGACCCGGTATGAGGCTCTAACTTGGTATCATGAGTTAACCTCACAAGTGACAGGAGATGCATTGATCCCTTGACTTGAGGTCATTGACCCCTCTATATGGTTAGGGACATACTTTGATATAATATAACACCTCACCGTAGTTAGGAGGTTATAATGGTTGTCATTCAGTATGTCACGACCCATATGAGAAGATCAATAGACAGATATAGGATTTGCCCCTTCCTGAGGGAAGCTTGATATCCACGGGCCCCCCTATGGATGCATGACCAAAAGTATATGGCCATACCCAAGTGAAAGCCTGATTTAGTCATGACCATGACATTGGGTATAAACAAAGTGGTAACACACTTTGTCCAATCAGATAGCAGTTTGGCAAAGAGACTGTAATGTATTGGTACGTTGTTGCGATGATAGGGATGTCAATGTTGATATCTATTTCGAAAACTTGGGTAGTAGCGATGCACTACTAGGTGCCACTCACTGCCAATGTCAGAGGAACCTATAGGGTCGTACACTTTGATACTCGAGTTCTTATATTGATCGGGTAGCCTTTAGATCGAGTTATTTCATAACTCGGATCTATTTGAGATATTTCATCAGCGCCGATATGCCTGATGAGATGGAAGAAGTCTATTGGAACCAAACTTTATTTTTGGTAGATTTACCCTAGATTAACCATAGTTAGCTGTATTTAACCTGAGTTGCATTGGTTTAGGCCAATGTCTTAATTAACTTTCTTAATGAAGTATGGTATGATCCAATGGCCCATGAGAATGAGGTTAATGGGCTTAAGGGCTTAATGGGGATATAAATTGGGCCTAGGTGCAAAGAGTCCTAATTGGATTAGGATTTATGCCTAAGAGGCCTAATATGGTATCTCTAGGCGTGTAGACTTGGTCCAAGCGCTTGAGAGGAAGGATTTCTTTTTAGGAAGTATCCTTGGGAGTATATGGCAGCCTCTAGGCATGTAGCACAATGCCTTGGGCATATATGACTCCTAATTGGATTTAGGAGTGGCGCATATGGCATCCTCTTGATGATTGAAATCTATCAAATCAGATTTGATATGATTTAATCATGCAAGCTTCTTATGGAAGGCAACGGGCACATGAGCGCTGATACTTGGCTTAATAGGACTCCTAATTAGATTAGGAGTGGCGCCAATGCATTGATAAGCAATTAAAACATGTGCTTTGACTAGGTCTTGTAACATGTACGGAATCATTGGGGCACATATGGCTTATCCTTGCCTGGCAAGGCTATGGCGCATAAGTAATCAAGGATTTAATTAATATGATTGATTGAATAATTCCCTTGAATTATGCCCTAATTCCCTTGGAGCTTCTTCTTCCATCAAGGCCAAGAGTCATCCCCTTCTTCTTCCTTGGCGCAAGTAAGAAGACATTAGCAGCTTCCTCTCTTACTCCTTCTTCTTGGCGCCTCTTCTTCCTAGTGGGTGGCGCAAGTGATCAAGAAGGACTCCCTAGGCATGGATGTTCTTCCTGAGGCTAGCATCAAGCGTGGAAGAAGAGAACTCAAGCATCGGCTGTGTGCGAGACTGCAAAGGGTGCACACTTGAGCACCTACATCGTTTCCCTTGCTTTGCTTCTAAGGTATCATCTCTTACTCACCGTGTAGTTTCAGGGATTGCTTCCGCTGTATGTATGTAATAAAATTTTAAAATCCCCGGGGTTTCCCAACAGTGGTATCAGAGTGATTTGTGAGACTCGAACGGTGTTTTATGCTTTGATTGTATGCTCACATGCCATCTATATTTTTCATAAAATTGCATGTGGCTCATGGTTTTTCAAAGTAGGAAAAATTATAGGTTTCTTGTTCCTAACTTCTATTCGATTTTGTAATAAGAGGGTGAGGAAGAGAGACATGTTTTGATAAAAAAAAAACTAAAATTCAGATTTTGTATTTTTCATGAGCATATAGAAAAGCATGAGATAGATATCATGTTTGTGTATTGTGTTGTGGTCATAGTCAAGCACCTTATATGCCTATGATGTATTTGTGTGAGGCCTGCGTGTCGCTTTTTCTTTTAAATTAAAGATTAAGGGGCGCATCCTTCATGAAGTCTTGGCATTGGCGCAACTCTTGGTGGCGCATCTTGGATGGTGGCGCAAAGAGCAAGGCATTGACTGAACCCTTCATGGGGTGCTTCTAGGGTTTCCCTAGGGGTGCTTAAAGGGTTTGAGAGCTATGATAGGCTTCCGCAAGTGCACGGAATTATTGAAGTAATAAAAATATCGATCCACAGAGACCTTATTGTTAATTACCAAATAATTATTTTCTCGCTAGCTAAGTAAACCGAATATGATGAAAGTAAGCAGTATAGCTAACACGAAGGATAATCAGAGAGATAAACATGGGACTAGGGTTTCATCCACCTTGATTTCAATGATAAGATATAAATAAAAGGTTCATCAATCAAATCTTGCTATGATAAAGACCTAATTTACTTCATAAAAGGATTATCTCACTTTCGTGCAGACAATCACGCAGGAACCAATCCTCACTTTCGCGCAAGATCTATCCCAACTCTGCAGATAAGTAAACCATCAACAAAGAACTCAAGGATCACTTTCGTGCATCCGAGTCTCAACACAGGTTCTACCTAGGGTTCTCCAACGTTCTGATCCTCACTTTCGTGCCAGATCTCCACGTTTGACACAATAACTCAATCCTAGATCAATATTATTAAACATGGCAATTAATCTACTAGAACAGATCAAGTTGGATCTAACCTAACGAAGGGATCCTAACATGCAATTCTAGGGTTCCAAGTTCTCAAGCAAATCACCTTTCAGTCTCATTGCGAAAACTCTAAAACATGAATAATAACATAGATCTATGGAAAGTTAAAGACAATTCATCATAAAGTAGAATTATCACAACGAAGATTATCATGACGAAAAAGAAGAATTATCTAATCATTAAAAATCAAGGGGATTACACCCCATGTCCCAAAATATGTCTAAGATTGCATGGAGAAGAAAATACAATAATCCATAAATTCAGAAGATCAAAAATCAACTAGAAAAGAGGTTTTAGAAAATACAGCACGGCTATTTCTTTCACAGCCGTATTTTGCAAGCAGAACTCGATGAACAGTGCTGTCACCACTGAATTCGTCGATTCCTCCTCCGATTGAACTCCTTTTCCATTGAAACTTCTGGGATGTTGTCTTCTCCTCCAGGCGAAGCTTCTGCGTGAAAATCACGGCCAGATATGGTTTCCACGCCTCTCGGCGTGAGGCCAAACCCTAGCCGCCTCTCTAACTATTTCTCCTTTGATACAGAATAAAATTTCTTTTTTTGGTGCATGTATCTTCTCCTCTTAAAGACGAAGCGGCAGCAACTTTTGGATTCCAATTTGGAGCTCTGGATCAAAAGTTATAGCCCGAACAAGTTTCAGCCGCGGAAAACTTGCGATTTTGACTGGAAATTACAACCGTGTAATAATTTACGGCAGTGCCGTATTTTCATTCTGTGCACTGAAAGTCAAAATTATGGCCCGTAAAATATTTCTCGATGGTGCCGTAAAATCGAACAAGTTCTTTGGTCTGGATCGCCTGGGAAATATGGTACCGTAGAATAGTTTACGGCTGTGCCGTAAAATCAACAAAGGTTTCTGTTCTGAAAGCGTTGAAAAATACAGTAGTGTAATTCTTTACGGCAGTGCCTTAAAATCACAAAAACTTTTTGTTCGGAAAATTCTCCAAATTACGGCAGTGTTCTGATTTTATGGTACTGTCTGAAATTACGGTACCGTAAAATGGATTACGGCACTGCCGTATTTTGCTGAGTTGCTCCATTTTGCGTGAAATTTCTTGGGTGACCTCCTCTTGATGATGGTAACTCTTTATGTGTTTGAATTTGCTTGAAAATGCCTTGAAATAGTGCCTTTTTACCTGAAAACCATGAAAAACCAAATAGAAGTAGACTTTGCAATATTTGATGAATTCAGCATAAAAATAAGCAAAAAGATCCTCAATTTAGCATGAAAAGATACATAAAATGATACAAAATATACTATATATTTTGGTGTCATCAAAATACATAAGGCTCAAACTTTGCTTGTCCTCAAGCAAAAATCAAAACTTGATTAAAAGAATAACCTTTTCATGCTCAATAATTTCTAAAATACAACCTATCAATGAAAAATTACATCAATTGATTTATAAAACTTCAAGCAAACATATCATTCTTAGAATTCAATCCTCTAGATCCACAATTCAATCAAATAAAACTTCGCAACTTGTATAATAAATAGAATTTTCAATCTCATGATTTCACCCAGTTTCAGTTCAAATCTATCATGCTTTTGTTTACAGGAATTAGGTTTCCAAGATCTTTTTCCACACATGATTTATTTTTTATGTATTTTGTTTGTTTTTGTGAAGATAGCATGTACCCACTTAGATACACACTTTTTATTTTTGACTTCAACTCTTATCTTCGGTACCACTATCAATTTTGCATAGTGCCAAGTAAATGACTCTTATTCTTTTTATCTCTCATTATTTTTTTACAGACTTCAACCCATGTCTTAGGTACCACTATCAATTTTACATAGTGCCAAGTACGGAAGACTCTCACTCTTTTTGTGGATCTTGGATTCTTCCTTCCCAACAAATAGCAAAATAGACTAAACATCTACTAGGTTGATCAAATGATATCAATTCACAAATCATACTGATATGCTCATTTTATTTAAAGGAGTAGTTTCACCTTTAGATCTTATTCTTCAAATAACACATCTATCGAAAATTTCATACATCAACCAATGTCAAATTTCAAAAATAGATATGCATTGAAGAAATAAATCTAACATGATAGGGTTTTTCTCTAATCACAAGTATAAATACTCACATCATCAAGGAAGATATTTTATCAATAAATCATGTCATCATATAGTAGAAAGTGGATCATACGCTTTCATCAATTTTAACAACACATTTGAATAATATCATCATCAAAACAATGAGTTCCATATATCCATAAAATCATTTTTCAAGAGAAAACAAATAAGTAGTATAAATATGATAAAGTCAAAGATGCATTATATAAAATAGTCATTAATAAGAGAGTGCAAGTGATACTTACAAAATTATATAGATCATGCTCAATCATTGTCAGGCCAATGCAGCTGGGTCCAAAGATATGCCTTTTGAAAATTTTCTGCAAAATTTAAGGTACATAAGGCTCAGATCAAAAACAGTGTCAAAAAATAATAATGATAAAAAAAATAATCTCAAGGGAGAATTAGAGATGTCATCGGAGGTCTGGAGAGGATGCCGGTGGAAAGAGTCAAGCAGGCAAGAAGCAGAGGGTGAACATAAGCTAGCTGAAAAGCTGTTGTCAATGATGATGATGTCGACAGTAGAATGAGTAATCTCTAGTGGCCTGCTAGAGATCACAGTCCTAGAGGTGAGATCGTCAGCTAGTGGGTGTGAGAGATAGCTCTACAAAAATAGAAAATCAGTCACTAATGAATATTTTACTGTATAAATAAAATAAATGGAATAAGAGGCAGCAAAAGAAGTAAGAATCTGCAGATGGTATAATCCAGTGTCGACGGCTGGATACAGTGATGTCAGAGGCAGATGCAGTGGTGGTTAGAGGTGGAAGATAGTTGCTCTTGAAGATTTCTGAATCTAGATGCAAAATAAGCAATAACTGGTAGAAAGCAAACTGTGCAGTTTTTGAATTTTTTTATGAAAAGTAACCATACCATAGAATAAAATTTAATGATCCAAATAGAAAATGGACAGAACCATGTAATAGAATGAGATATGTTCTTTTCAGACGTATGAAAATTGAAGGATCAAAACCTTTCAGGAATTTAGGGTATTAATAGAAAGAAGACTATTCAGATTAAAAACTGCACAAACTACACAAAAGTTAATCAGATTCAAAAAGTTGCTATGTGTCCTAGAATGATTAGAAAATATTTTCATGAAAATAATTAATCCACAAGGTAGAATGACACACGATCTTCCAATTCCAAGTGAAAAATCTGGGTTTCACGTCACCGAAACATCATAAAAAGTGGCATCAAAAGCGCTAGTCAGAACAACAGTCAGAAAAAAACTACTACAGAAATTAATCAGAATCGAAAAGTTGCTATGTGTTTTAGAATGATCCATGAACTTTAAAATTCAGAAAAAATATCCAAATGATAGACAAAGATGAGTACTTCGATGTTGTTTCAAAGATCAAAAATTTTTGCAACCCAGTTACTTAAAATCACAGCGAGAAAACATCCAGTCAATAAGCAGAAAGCAGCTTTAAAATACGGTACCGTGTAATGCTTTACGGCAGTGCCGTATTTTTCAAAGAACTCTCGGGTTAAAAATGACTAAAAAATACGGTACCGTGAACAATATTATGGTAGTGCCATAAAATACCAAAAACTCTCGGGTGGAAATCAGACAAAAAATACGGTACCGTAAAGCAGATTACGGCAGTGCCGTATTTTGCAAAACATTTTATTCTCCCTACAAAACAAAAAGAAAAATTAAACCTAAAAATTAACTAAAATAAAAGGAACTAAACTAAGATAGAGTGCTTGGGTTGTCTCCCAAGAAGCGCTAATTTTTAGGTCATTAGCTTGACCAAAAATCAAAAATCATGGTGAAGTCAGTTCCAAAGTAAAGAGCAAACAATTTTCTGCATTTCCTTTGTCCTAAAAGTTTAGCCACTAATCCAAAAATCCAGAAATTCATATAAATCTCAATCAAAGTGGCTTTCTTAAATATGCAAAAACTAAAATCATACTTCTCAAATCCACTCAAAGAAATCTTTATGATCTTCCTATGTTTATCAAAAAGCAAAATCATAAGTCCTTTCTTCAGATTAATATTTTCAATAGCAATAGAAGTAGGACTTTGATCAAAATAATCAAGCATTGGATCATCATAATAATGTTTATATCTTTCATTAGATTCCTCAATAAAGCATAATTGTTCAAATTCATCAAAATATTCAACAAAAGATATGGGCAAAACATCAGAGTGAGATTCATCAGTATTTGTAATTTTCAAATCATCTTCAGGTTCCTCATGCTCACAATC
>CM050445.1:23924557-23935122 GCA_027562315.1 Costus pulverulentus | reverse complement strand
CTCTCCCTCACATGGATCCTTGGGACCGGAATGTGTTTCGGGTGTAATGCTTCTTCCGCTGCGTCCTGGGACTGCAAAATTTTAAATTACACCCGGCATTCCCTAACACCCATGACTTACCAAATTGGTCAAGTAACCTTTCCAAGAATGGCTTAAGTGATTAAATTGTATCAAATCCAATTTGAATGATTCCAATCACCAATAGGATTCCAATCATAGTCATTGGCGCCACTCCTAATCCAATTAGGAGTCATATGCACCTATGCCTTAAATAATATCCCCATTATACCCTTAAGACTAATATCTCTTCATGAACACTTATTAGTAGGCCCCATTAAATAATGGGCTATTGTGTCCGCATGTGCACGGATACTTCGAAGTAATAAAAGATATCGAACCACAGAGACCTACATGTTAAGTACCGAATAATTATTTTCTCACTAGCTAAGCAAATCAAATATGACGTAAGCGAACGATTGGAAAGCACACGAAATAATTTGAGAGAAAAGCTAGGACTAGGGTTTCATCCACCTTAATTTCTATGACTAGGCGCATCGTCAGTCCAGTCTTATTATGATAAAGATAAAATTTACTTAATAAAGAAATCATCTCGCTTTCACACAGATAATTTACAAAGAATCAATCCTCACTTTCGCACAAGATTAATTCAATGCTAAAGAAAAGTAAATCATTGACAAAGAACTCAAAGATCACTTTCGTGCATCCAAATTCTGAGTCAATCATCTCAAGTAAAAAACTACATATTTTCATACTATAGTTTCACAGGTTCTACTTAAGGTTCTCCAATGATCCGATACTTGATTTCTCATAGTATCATCATGTTTATTTCAATAACTCAATCCTAGATCAAATTATCAACATGGCAATAAACTTCTAAAGTCTATAAATAAGAACAAACATAATTTCTTACGATGAGTTCCTAAATCATGATTCTATGGTTCCAAGTTCTCGCAAGTCACTTTTCAGTACATATCGCAAAAACTCTAAAACATGCTGATAATATGAAACTAAGAAGAATTAAAGGCAATCGTCACATAAGCAGAATTATCATAACAAAATTTTTCTGACGAAATAAAAATCATCTAGTCATTCGAAATTAAGGGGATTACACCCCCATGTCCCAGAAGATGTTTAAGCTTGCATGGTAGGAGAATTACAATAAGCCATAGTTTAGATTGATAAGAAATCAAAAGGAAAGTAGAATTTTACTAAACAGCACGGTTGTAATGAAAATTACAACCGTAATTTCGCGTGTGAACAGTGCAGGCGCCTGCGATTTCATCGATTTCTCCTTCGATCGATCTCCTTTTGCTCTGAAACTTTTGGGGTATCTTCTCCTCCTCCAGTCGAAACTTCCTTGTAAATTTCACGGCCTGAGGTGGCCTCTATGCCTCTCGGGGAGAGGCCGAGCCCTAGGGATGCCCTTCTCAATTTCTCCCTCGATTCTTAATGAAATTGGATTATTCCTATCCTCTAATCTTCTCCTCGATTTATAGAACACTCCCCTTTTTACAGTTTTTGAATTGATGCCCTGGATCTTCAGATATTGCATCACAAAAATCAGGCTTTAGAGCGGCTATGGAAGACGCAGCCAAAAATATAATTACGGCCGTAATTTTCATTACGGCAGTGCCGTAATTTGCTTCTGTGTGTTTCTGGGCTGAAATTACAGCCTGTAAAAATAATTATGGCAGTGTCGTAATTCCAGTAAATCTTTCGAGTCAGAATTGGACTGAAATTATGACCCGTAATATAGTTTACGGCAATGCAGTAATATCTACAAATCTTTCTGTATGAAATTCACCCCAAATTACGGTAGTGCTTTGATATTACGGCAGTGTTGTGGTTTGTTATGTAGGTTCAGTGAAACCACGGTACCATAATCTTTATTACGGTCCTTTCATAATTTGGTCTGAAGCTTTGATTTTCGTGAAAATTGATATGTAATCTCTTCTTGATGATGGGGATTCTTCTATGCGTCTAAATTTGCTTGAAAATGCCTTAAAATAGTGCCTTTTTACCTGAAAATCATCAAAAACTAAAAAAGTGTAGATTCCGCAATATTTGATAAATAAGGCATAAAAATAAGTAAAAGAGCATGAATATGACACAAAAAGACCTATCAAATGACACAAAATTTACTATAAATTTTTGTGTCATCAAATACATAAGGCTCAAACTTTGCTTGTCCTCAAGTAAATGAATAGAATAAAAAAACAATGCTAAGTATGGAAAATATGCTCTTTTATAAAAAATAAATTTCTAAAATATAATCACTCATGAAATATTCCACCAACTGTTACATAAAATTTCGGATAAATACATCGTCCTCTGAATTTAATGTTTAAGATTCACAACTTTGATCAAATAAAATTTCGCAACTCGCATAATAAATAGGATCTCAGTCTCATGATTTTATCTTTGTTTTAGTTTAAATATATCATACCTTTGTTTACAATAATAGGATATCCAAAATCATTTTCCACTAAAAATCTTTTTTTTATGGCATGTACCCACATAGATACACACTTTTTATTTGGACTTCAACTCTTATATTCGGTACCACCACCAATTTTACGTTGTGCCAAGTAAAAGAGTCATTCTCTTTTACTCTCTTTCTTTTTTACAGACTTCAACCCATGTCTTCGGTACTACTGCCAATTTTACGCAGTGCCAAGTAGAGGAGTCTCTCTCTCTCTTTGGATCTTGGATTCTTTCTTCCCAACAAATAGTAAAATAGACTATACATTAGCTAGGTTAATTAATTGACTTCAATTCAAGAATTACACTCATATGCTCATTTTATTCAGGAAAGATGTTTCACTCTTAAATTGCATTCATCAAATAACATACCTACCAAAAAACCTTATGCATCAATCAATGAAGGTTTTCAACAAGTAGATATATATTGAAGAAATAAATTTAGCATAATAGGTATATTTCCATTCACAGGCTTTGTCATGCATAAACATTCATCATCATAGAAAAATCTACCCATCTAGGAAAAACATATCATCAATTTAAAATTTTTACAATCATCAATCTTATCTTATCCATAAAACCAATTTAAAATAAAACTTGTAGGCTTAAATAGTCACATCAAAACAAAACAATAAATCCATATATCCATAAAGAACTTTTTTAGAGAAAACCCATAAAGTAATACAACCATGATAAAATCAAATATGCAATCATATGAAATAATCATGAATACAAGAGAGTGCAAACGATACTCACAAAACTATATAGCAAGCTCAATCGATGTTCGGGGTGTAGCATTGGGGTAGGTGCGGCTGGATTGTCCTCGAAGATGCACCTTCTTAAAAATTTCACCTGCACATATTTTTAGATACATAAGGCTCAGACCAAAAATAGTATCTTAATTTAACAAAAAATAATATTTTTCTCAAAGGGGAATCAGAGATATTGCTGGAAGTCCGAAGAGGGTGCCGGTGGAAAGAGCTGATGTAGTAATAAAGATGATGGTGCCGACAGTAGAGTAATGATGAGTAGTCTTCAGTGGCCTGCTGTAGACTACAGTCCTGGAGGCGAAGTTGTCGGCTGGTGGGCGGCTAGTGGGCGGCACGAGCCGGAGAGATAATGATGCATAGCTAAAAAGAAAAATCAAAGTCAATAATAAAGATTCTGCTACTGAAAAATAAAATAAAATAATGCAGCTTGTAATAGCGAATGTAGAGGTGGTGGTGGCAATCTAAAGATGAGCACTCGGTGGTGGTGGCAATCTAAAGATGAGCACTCGGTGGTGGTCTGGAGGTGAAACAAAATCAACATCGGCAGTAGCTGCATGAAGATGGACTCTGCGGCTGAAAAGTTGCTACTATGGAGACTGGCGTCTGCTAGCTGGAAGAAAGCTGGTGGCGACTGGAACTGGTGCAGCGACAGAGTCTGGAGATCTAGTATTGAAGAAGAAATAGCCGGATACAGTGGCTGGCAGTGTATCTTACTGAAAATAGAGAGGGCGACGACAGCTGGCTAGCAGGGAAGAAGCTTCTGGAATACGTCGTCATTTGGAACAGAGGTGGCAACGCCTGTAGCTGGTGGTGGAGGAAATGCCAACGGCTGGAGATTGCTGCCGATGGTGGAAGATGCTGAGGAGAAGACGTAGGCGGCTTCCGGATGAAGCTGTTATTGATCACGAAGCTGAGATTCTACTAGCCAGTTGAAAACAGAGGAGTTACCAGATGAATCTGCTACTATGCAAAGCTGGATAATGAAGCTGGCAGCTAGAATTAGAAGAGGCGGTGTGGTGTTGCATGGCAATGGATCAGGAGGTGAAAGCAGAGGCGTCAATGGAAGATGCTCCTAGCTGGAAGATTGTTGCCGTCTAGAATGGCGATACCTGCGTGTTTCTCTGGCTGGATCGAAGTTGAGGAAGCTTTGGTAAGTAGCAGATAGTCGTCGGCAGTGCTAGAGACCTTGGCTAGAAATGGTCTCGCTGGTTGGGATGAAGCTGGAGAAGAACATGCAAGTAGCTGCAAAAGATGATCTTCATCTTTGCTGAAAAGGTTACGTGAGCGAATTGTTGCTGGAAGATCTGGAGAAGATGCTGCAAATTGTGGCTACTAAAGAGAAGACACCATCTGGAGAAAGAAGGTTAGCAGTAGAAACTTTGGCTGGAAGGCAAAAGAAGCAGCAGCTGGTTGAAAACAAATAGAGTAGCCACTGATGCATTTACAAAAAGTTACTATGCCTAAGAATAAAATCTAATGGTCCACAAAGAAAACAGATAGAACCATGTAGTAGAATAAAACTTGTTCTTTCCAAGCGTATGAAAATTAAAGCATCAATATCTATCAGGAATTTAAGGTATTAACAGAAAGAAGGCTAATCAGATTACTCAATTAAAACTGCACAGAAATTAATCAGACTTCAAAAGTTGTCATGCTTCCTAGAATGATTCAAAAATATTTTCATGGAAACAACTAATCCACAAGGTAGAATGAAGCATGTTCTTCCTATTTCGTGTGAAAGATCGGGGTTACAACTCATAAAAGCACCTTAAATACATGCAGAAAAACGCTAATCAGATTAGTCAATAAAACTCACTGCAGAAATTAATTAGTTACCAAAAGATCCTACGTGTCATAGGATGATCTATGGACTTTAAAATTCAATAAAAATATCCAAATAATAGAAAAAGATGAGTACTTCCAAATTGTGCCAAAGATTAAAAGTTTTGCCACTCCAGTTTCTTAAAATAACTGCGAGAACACACCTAATCAAATAAGCAGAGTGCAGATTTTTTTTTTAAAATTATAGGTGTAAAAATCCTTATGGCAATGTCGTAATATACACAAAATTTTCTGGTCAAAAATATACTGGAATTATGGCACCATAAAAATGGTTATGACACTGCCGTATTTTGCACAAAAATCTCAAAACTCTCGGGTCAAAAATCACTCAAAAATAAAGCCTGTGAAAATACTTACGGTACTGTCGTAAAAACCCTCAAACTTTCTGTACAAAAATTAGGGGTGTCGGTTAATCGGTACAACCCGATAAATCGACCCATCGGTTCGGTTTTCTTCTACTTCAAATCGGTTCGGGTCGTTGTGGGTGGGATTGAAGCCAAATCGGTTTGGGTTCGGTTTTAATTTCCAAAAAACCGAGTAAACCAAACCGAACCGATTAAGCTTTAATTAAGAAAAAAACATTGCTTAATCGGTTCGGCCGGCAAATAAGGAGGCGTTGACGTTGACCACTTCCGTTCCGATTTCGCATATCAGCAAATCACAATTCGCAATCGCAATTGACGTGGGCCGTGTGCGTGACGTGCGCAACTGGTCGAGTGGTCGCTTGGTCAGACCCACTCTAAAGTCTAAAAAACCCTAAGTCCTTAACTCATACTCAAGTAGCTACAGAAATCAGAATCCCTCAACCCTCAATCCCCAAATTTCCTTCATCGCCGTCGGTTCGTCCTTCCGCAGTTCCCTTCTTCCCGAGTTCCGTCGCACTTGCACTTCCGCTCCTGGCCTCCGGCTCCGCCATTCCCTCATTCTTTGTTCAGCTGTTCCCATTTGCTTGCTTCCCCCATTCTTTGTTCGGTTGGCCTCCGGATCCCACAACCTCGTCTCGTCGTCGACGTCGAATCTCCTCTCCAGTCACCACTCACCAGCTCTTGGCTCTCCTCAATCAATCGAGTATCAACCGTCGTCGACCTCGTCTCGCTGACGCCAAGTGATAACTTCGGATCACCGATGCAAGCTTGCGACTGCGACTCTGCGAGTGCGAGGCTGTGATCTATGGTATAATTTTAATCAGACTACTTGCTTTGCTTTCTTAGTTTCTAAAAACCTATAAATTACAATTGCTACTTGGCTACTTGGCTACTTGCCTACTTGATTCAGTATCCAATTATCCATGATATATTGTTGGTTTGTTGGTTGTTACTTGTTAATTGTTATAGATTTATTCATACTCTCAGTACTTAGTAGACTATTGTAGAGTGTAGACTTATAGTAGTATACTAGTACTGAATTATAATCTCATATTGTCATATTATATGTCGTATGATCATGATTCAATATTCATGATATATTAGTTGCTAGTTTGCTACTTGCTTTGCTTTTCTAGTTCCTACAAACCTAAAAGCTAACCTAACTTGTTAATTTCTTATTTTTGATTCTTTGAACCATACAAGGATCCTATAGCTGATCCTAACCAAACACAAACAGAAGTTACAAAATCTACAGCTCCTACACTAGCTTCTCAGTCTCAGAATCCAAAAAAAAGAATTGTTAAACCACGAGCTGAAGTTTGGAATCATTTTAAAAAAGTTGAAAATGATGGTGTACTAAAAGCAATGTGTGTTTATTGTGAAAACATGTACCTTTGTGATAGTAAATCATGTGGCACCAGCACATTAAAAGCACACTTGACTAGATGTATAAAGTATCAAAATTTATATGGTCAAAGTAGTATGAATGAGAATAAAACACAAACAGAAATTTCATTGAAACAAGGCAATGAGGATGGTGGTAGTGGTGTAATGACAACATGGAAGTTTGATCAAAACTTGATTAGGAAGGCACTTGCAAGAATGATAATTATGGATGAACTACCATTCAAGTTCATTGAAAGTAAAGGTTTTCATGAATTTTGTAATGTTGCTATACCATGTTTTCACATTCCTTCACGTCAGACCATATCGAAAGATTGTTTTGAGATTTCTGTGAAGAGAGATTAAAGAAAAAAAGATTTTTACAAGTTTAATGTCAATGTATTTGTCTCACTACAGATACATGGACATCAATTCAAAGAATAAATTATATGTGCATTACTGGTTATTTCATAAATATTGATTGGAAATTGCATAGAATGGTTTTAAAAAATTTTTCCAATTACTAGCCACAAAGGTGAAGTAATTGGAAAAGCAATTGAGAAGAGCTTGAATGATTGGGGAATATCCAAAGTTATGACTATAACAGTAGACAATGCAAGTTACAATGACACTGCAATTTCATTTCTTAAAAAAAGAATTAGCAATTGGACAGAAGGAAGCATACTTGGTGGAGATTTTTTGCATGTTAGATGTGTTGCACATATCATGAACTTAGTTGTGCAAGATGGTCTGAAAATTGCTCATTCTTCTGTTGTTAAAGTTCGTGAGTCTGTAAGATATGTGAGACAATCTCCAAAAAGGTTATAACTTTTCAAAACATGTATTGAACAAGAAAAAATTGATGGCAAATCTCACTTATCTCTTGATGTGTGCACAAGGTGGAATTCAACTTACCTCATGTTAGATGTTGCACAAAAATATGAAATAGTCTTTGAAAGATTTAATGAAGAAGATCCATTTTTCAGTTGGAACTCTTAGCCAATGATGCAGCTGGGAGACCGTTAGAAAGTGATTGGAAAGTTGTTCGTGACTTAGTTTCTATATTACAGATTTTTTTATCAATTCACTTTGAAAGTATCCATGAGTTTGAATACTACTTGTAATTTGTATGTGAATGAAATTAGCCAAGTTGCATCTACTTTAAATGAATGGGTATATGATATGGATTTGAATCCAAAGTTTCATGAGATGGCAGTAAAAATGAAACAAAAGTGGGATAAATATTGGGGATGTGTAGATAAGCTAAACATGATTTTTTTTATGGCTGTCATTTTCGATCCAAGATATAAAATGGAATATTTGAAATTTGCATTAGCTGAAATGTATGGTGAAAATGAATATTCATCGGATATTCAACGAGTACAGAAGCAAGATGAGTAGTGCTTGTAGTAGTGGACCTAGTAGTGGTAGCTCTTCTACTGTTTCTAAAGCCTCAAATGCCACAGTTGAGCATAACCTTACAAAACTTGAGTTGAAATTCAAGAGATTTAAGGCACATGGTGCTGGTGATGAAAAGACAGAGCTAGATAAATATCTATGTGAAGAATTGGAAAATGCAGATCAAGATTTTGAAATTTTAACTTAGTGGAAGATGAATCCCATCAGGCTTCCTATTTTGGCTCCCATAGTTCGAGATATTATGTTAATTCCAATCTCAACAGTGGCTTCAGAATCTGTGTTTAGTACAAGTGGTCGAGTACTTGATCCTTTTAGGAGTTCGTTATCACCCGCAATGCTTGAAGCTCTAATTTGTTCTCAAGATTGGATTCGGTCAAACAAGCAACGTGAAGTAGAAGAAAATTTAGAAGATGTTGATATGCTAAACAAAGGTAAATTTCTTGATTTATATGATTATCTCATATTAATTTACATTTTCATGATGTTTTTAAGTTGTGTTGAAAGCTCTAATTTTTTTGTGAATTGTTAATGTACAGTGATTTCTACTATTTATTCTGCACCGGGTGTTATTGACTTGGCTTGTAAGTATTAGCAGATATAGATTCTACCATATAATTAAGCTGATTAATTGTGTCCCTTTGTTGTTTCATCTCCCCTCTAAGTTCTTCACATTCCTTCATAAATTTTTCTAACATGGATTCTAGCCTAGATTCTTGAGTATCCTCAAAGTATGGTTCTAAATTATTGTTTGAGCAATCCTCATAAAAAGAAATTTGATTTTCCCATATAATTAAGCTGATTAATTGTGTCCCTGTGTTGTTTCATCTCCCCTCTAATTTCTTCACATTCCTTCATAAATTTTTTTAACATGGATTCTAGCCTAGATTCTTAAGTATCCTCAAAGTATGGTTCTAAATTATTGTTTGAGCAATCCTCATAAAAAGAAATTTGATTTTCCCATCTAGAATAATATTGATCATCTTGGTACCATGGTGAATTGGGATTTGGAGGAATTAAAAATTGGCAATCATAAGCATAATGATCAAAACATCCACAAATATCACAACTAATAGGAGAATAAGATGTCCTAACAGGGTGCATAAAAGAAGTGTCTAATTTATGAGCCAAAGAATCTACCTTTTCTACAAGAGTGCACCATGAATCATCTACATACTTACCTTGTGGCATGTATACCTCACCTCTTTTAGTTGCCCATGAGTTGTGATTAAAAGACATATCTTCAAATCAAAGCTTTTCTACACAACTAAAAAAAATTTGTGATCTCAAAGTTCACAGGAAATAAAATCTATTAAGATCTAAGAGTCGTGTGTATAAACAAATAGAAGAATTGTGTAAACTTAGAATTTTCAGAATAGAAACAGAAAGATTATCCAACACTAATCAATCAAATTTTTTTTAATTTTTTGTCCAAATATAAAAAAACAAAAAACACAAAACACAAGCAAATTCAAAAATTTCAGAAATCACAATTCTGTCACAACTTGTGAAAATCCAAAACCAGCAAAAACAGAAAACAAAGTTAAATCTAAAACAAATAAAACTTAGTCTAGGAATATTAACAACTGTTGGGGTATGCCCTTAAGGCTAATGTTTGAGGCCTTGGGATTGTATCAGTATCATGTATAAACTCAATGATAAAGGCAATGGTTGTTATTCAGGTTATTACATTATCTGCTGCAATGTGTATACTTCTGAATAATGTCTCAATGATGTTCAGCTAGGCTGACATGCAGTATAGTCCTTAGTCGAGATATCTTGGTGAACATGAGACAGCCTTGATATGATTGAGACTAATATGTGTTCTAATCTTATAGGATGCTTCGAGCATGGAATAAAATGTAGACTCATGGGTACATTGGATGTACTGGACAGACCCTACTAGGATATTCAGTTGCATGTCACAATGTGAATAATCCTTGTATGCAAACAAGTGGCATATTTCCTCTGACTTGAGATCACTTGTGTTTCTAAATGATGATTGGCATTGTTTTGAGGTAGTTCAATATCATTTGAAACATAATGATTATAGACTATTTTGGATAATGAACATGAATCATGTTAGGGCATTAGTGATAGACATAGGATTGCCGTCTCCTTGTTTGGAGTGTGATGTTCTGATGGGGCCCCCTGGATGAGATGATTGAGAAAGTGTATAGCCATACCCAGATGACTATGTTCATCTGATCTAATCATTCTCATCATATTGGAGTTACAGGCTTGACACACTTGTCCAATAAGAACATCCAGTGGCAAAGGAAACATA
>CM050445.1:23883709-23921330 GCA_027562315.1 Costus pulverulentus | reverse complement strand
ATCTTCATGGACTGAATGAAATATGCGCCACCCACCCTTAGGGTTTTCGGCCCCCCCTCTTGAAAGGGGTTTTATCCGCTTGCGCTCCCCCTAGAAGGGGACCCAACAGGTATGACCATACACTTTCAGTCATGCATCCATAGGAGGCCTGTGGATATCAAGCTTCCCATAGGAAGGGGCAAATCCTCTATTTGTCCATTGATCTTCTCATATGGGTTGTGACATACTCAATGACAACCGTTATGACCTCCCAACTACGGTGAGGTGTTAGGTTGTATCAAAGTATATCTCTAACCATATAGAAGAATCAATGACCTCAAGTCAAGGGATCAATGCATCTCTTGTCACTTGTGAGGTTAACTCATGACACAAAGTTAGAGTCTCACAGTAGGTCGGTCTAGTATATCCACCACTAATATACTCATATGCTTGCGTTAGCACCTTGTGTCAAACCAGCCCATTTACCAGTCTCACATATACCAGAGCTGTCTGTTATCCACTCAAGTACTTGACTAGGGAAATAAGTTTGAACACAGATACAATCTGTCTCTAGGGACATTATCATACAAGTATACAAAGATCGCATGACAATGTCAAAATGATATATATGAAATATCAATGTCAAGTAGTACAAAGTTATATCAACAACGGGTTTAAGGGCATATACATACACCAACACCAACATCAATATCGTCATTGATTGCTCCTAAATTTGTAATAAAGGTACTACTCTAACACATCTAGTGGTTTCTCTCGTAAGGTAATCTTGTTGGGTTTTTGTGAAACCTATTTCGAGCAATGCTTTCACACTCGTTTTAATTTTTTTTAAAATTATCCAAGGTTTCCCAACAAGAGACATGAGCAAAGCGTTGTTTTTTTGTTTTCTCTATCATCAGTTTTCTGCCCAATTTGGACAAAAACCAAATGAGGGACAAGGCAATTTTTTTTCATCCTTCCAAAAACATAAAAAAAAAGATTTTTTTTTATTTTTCTTTTATTTTTTTCTCCAAGTAAACAAAGGGTTAAGGTACTTTGCGCTTTCTTTTTTCTTTTATGAGAAAAAAACGTGAATTATGTAGTAGCTGGCGTTGAGCCCAAATTACAAAAACAATCTGCCGCCCAGTTAGAAAGTCCGAAGTTATAATCCCATGTGACCTTTTATAGAAAAGGCAACAATTTGTTTTAAAGTGAAATCCTTTTATTCTTTCAAATAACTAATTCATTGAACTGATTCATAAATTCAAATTGTAGTAGTTCGCCCAAAACAAAGGCTCTACATTTCATTGGCTCGGTTCCACCCAAGCCCGTAATCCGTTCAGATACGACCTATTTTGACTTGGGCAGATGCCGTTGGTCTCTTCTTTTATCATTTAATAAGGTATTAATTTTCGAGTGAACTTTTAATAGCGGGTGAAAGTTCAGCATCTCGTGCTTCTTTCCCCATTTATCACCCACCCCACGCAAGCTCTCGCATGGGCTGGGTCCCATGTATATTTGGCTATTACGTTCGAGGTAGTCTTAGAAAAATTGGTCGCAGTAGAAGGCGGGGGTCTACAAGACTATAACGGTGCGATCGATGTGTTGTCCTCGTGACAGCGGAATCCACCCGTTACGACTTCACAGCCTCTCTCTATAAATCAAACCTCGCGATGTTAAACAAAAAGAAAACTTCTCGATTATGCCTTGCCTCGATATTTAGTCCCCCTTTACTTTTTCCCTTCCTAAGTTCCACCCCTTCCATCCTTCTCCGGTCTTCAGAGTTGAGTTGAAGAATTTTTGCTCACCATGAATCCCGAATAGTAAGCTCCTCCTCTTCTGTGTATCCCCTCTTTATCTTTTCCTTGTCTTTGCCAGTCGCGATTAACTAGGGTTTGCTACTTTGTTGCTTCAATTTTACTATCTGGATAGTCCTTTCACTGTCCTCCCCATTCATTTGATTCATTGTGGAATTTCTACTTAGCTTTAGTATTTTAGTTGGGCGGGTTGGATCATGGGTGTGGAAGTGGAACCATGAAATCTGATTTTAATATCTAAATTCAGAAATTTTATAGTTGAAACTAGTTTTCCTCTTTTGTATCTGTCAGTGCAATACTTGGTCTAGCGCGTTATTGGAAATATCTAGCTTTCCTTTCTGAGAAAAAGCTGCATCTCTATAATACGATTCTTTGCTTTTCCACCTACTTTCATTTGTAAATGGAAAAAGGTTATAAATTACTTGAGAAGAGTCCAGTCTGTCTCATGATTATACCCTTTTAAGCAGTGAACAGTTTAGTGTTAATTTCTCCAAAATTAGTAGCAGTTCAACTACTGTCGACTTTTAGATCTTAGTTTCCAGAGTGCTAATGCATTAAAAATGGGTAAAATTGGATGCATCAAGCCTGCTGAAATTTTAGTTTTAGTATGATTATGATACGTGGTGACTCTCACATAGTAATTTTAGTAATTGAATATGTGTGTTGTGTATATCAAAGAACTAAAAACCAATTTGTATCACCAAGTATAGGCTGTAAATAGTAGTTCAACATTGTACTGGTACCACTCTAGCACAGTGTCAATATGTCTAGTATGTTGTGATTTAAGATAGGACTAGTACACTAGTATGAACTGAGATTTCCCTTGCATGACTTTTCCCAAAGAAATTATTTTTTGTAATTATATGACTATGTCATATATATATGTGCACATGCTACATATCCACATAATAGGAAACCTTGTGAGAATTTCCTCTAAAGCACAAAAGTTGTGCCTTAGTAGTAATTTTAGTAATTGAATATGTGTGTTGTGTATATCAAAAAACTAAAAACCAATATGTATCACCAAGTATAGGCTGTCAATAGTAGTCCGACATTGTACTGGTACCACTCTAGCACAGTGTCAATATGTCTAGTATGTTGTGATTTAAGATAGGACTAGTACACTAGTATGAACTGAGATTTTAAACCTTGGTGTATATATATGCCAATTTATGATGCGAAATAACTACACAAGCAAATATTAACAACTAATGCACAAGCACAACAATGTATGTAAGATTTTTCTTAGTAGCAAGTATTAATAATTAAAACACATCATATCATACCAAAGATATTTGGCATTCTAATACAACTTTAAAATCTAAACAGAAATTTATTTAACTTTTCATTAACTAAACACATCAATTGTACTGGCATTCTAATACAACTTTAAAATCTAAACAGAAATTTATTTAAAATCTAAACAAAATGTTGTTGTCTTTCCTCCAAGCAAGTTTCTTTTGAGCTGTAGCTCCCAGTTCAATTGCATGCATAATTGGTATTTGATGGAGATTGTTAAGGAGTTACAAAAACCCTAGGCTTTTTTGGCATCTTGTGTGTAATTTTGTAATTGTGTAATGTTTTTTGAAAGCAATAGGTAGTGCAAATTAATTTTTTGCCATTCTTGTATGAATGGGACTACTATTATTTATTTATTTGCTATAAGATATAGAAACATAGACATGCAATGCTGACAAATGTTTATATTTCAGTGATTATCTTTTCAAGCTTTTGCTCATTGGAGATTCAGGTGTTGGAAAATCATGCCTTCTATTGAGATTTGCGGTGAAGATTCTTTTGTTCTTCTCTTTTAAACTTTGGGAATTTCTTTCTCTTTGTAGCTGCATTTGGCTTTATTACTTCAAAGTTCTCCTTTTGAATCCTGTGAGTATTTTTATCACATGCTTCAGAGTCAATTTGTATGGTTGAGTTAGTTGTGGTATGGAGAACTTTGTTTACTTCCTACCAAGACAAGTGTTTGTTATCACAGGCTTGCAGTATTTGTATTTACATGTTGCAATTAAATCTTAGCATGTATATTTATTTGATTCATATATCTATTATTGCATCTTAAAGTGCACACTTCTATTGAAAGCATTCTAGTTTTCTAAAATGCCAAATTTCTTGTTTTCGAAAATATGGAATCCCTTGATATTCATTCTTTTCTCTTGTGGTTTTAGCTAACTAATAAAGCTATGCATATTTATCTTTAATCTCACATGGGCTATCTTTTATTGAGATCATTTGATGTATGCTTATAATGCTTATATACTTGAACTCCTTTTTTTGTTTGATAGAATTTCACTCTTTCTTTTCAGCTTTTGCAATAGTATCCCTCCTGCAGATTCCTTATATTTGCAATCCCACTAGTGCACCCCCTCCCTATTGCCCTCCATCTATGCCAATGCCTTTCCTGCCAATGCCATTCCCGCCTTTACTGTGTTCTCCACAATATATCACGCCCCGTTTCTCTCCCATGAGACTCCAATACATCCAAATGTGCCTCGCTAATTGCTTTCCTACAACTATCTCTTCTCCATCATCCTTAATGGTTTGTGTATGTTAACGTTTTCCTTATTAACCCTAGATCCTTTTTTCTCATGTCACACAATTAGGATGGATTTTTGTAGCTCTAAATAAGCCTATGACACCTAGTGGTATGATGTTAAATTTAGCATGCTGACAATATCTTCCTTAAAACGTATGACAAATTGCAACACCCTGATTTAACTACAAGAACTCTTCAATTTAATGCAAGAAGATCAATTCCTGTTGGACTATTATTCTATGTTTCATGCTAAGTGGAATAACAATTGCAATGCTACTCACACGTTCATCTCTAGGTTTAATGACACTTGCAATTCTACTCGTACTTAGTTCTTCTAGATGACATTATTTTAGATTTGAAGAGTGTCTTGTCTTGACTACTTCAAGTTACCTCACCACCTCTCCTAAACTTAGTTGTGTAGCACTTGCATTAGCAACATTTGCTTGGAAATGATAAACGTTCCATGCACTTAGATTAAATGTTGAAGTATGGGATCAAAAGATCTTGTGATTTTAATAAAAATTAATGCTTGGTGCATATATTGTGGTATCCCCAATCTTGCTCAGAAATTTGTTATATAGGGTCTCCCATCCCATCATTCTCTTCTTCATTGTTGACATCCACAAGAACTACCATGGTCAGGAGTAGGGATGCCTCACTTCTAAGGATAGTTGTTTTAGGCTTTCTCAATTCTTCGGTGGGTGCTAAAAGCAAAGAGCGCTTTAGTGGACTGAGCCTTAGTGATGAGGATCGATGGAGTAGGTGATCAGTTGTTGAACAATAGTGGCTAAGATTAGAGATCTTAGTGAGACAAAGAGAAGCAGGAAAGGACTTACTTTGATACCATGTTAAAAGAAAAAAAGAAAAAATTTAGATGAAAAATTAGTATAATACTATATTATAAATAGATTCCATGGAATTACATAGCTAACATTTATATGTAGAGAGGTCTTAAATATAAAATATTACTATTTTAAATATTATTTACTATATGTAAGTGGCTATTTAATATGACTTGTTTTTGGTGTGAACATACAAAATTTCAACATTTGATTAACAAGATCTTTATTATTTTGCAACCGAATTCTAAAAAAGTATAGAGATTTATCAACACTAATCATTTGCTCCAACTGCAGTCATTCAAAAGGATCATATATCAAATTTAAGATTCAATTAATCCTACTGTTTCTCTAAAAGTTGTCTCTTTAGCCATGATTTCAACTTTTAATGCCAAATCATGTATCTTCATGGTGCAAATTTATCATTATTTTTTTTTTCACCGTTTACACACAATTGTAGAGTCCTCTTTTTATAATGAAATCGATGGATAAAAAATTAACTAAAGCATGCTAGGTCTCGGGTACTTTATACATTTTGTCTATCATCAATAGATTTTCAATTGGTTCATATCTTTTAAATCATGAAGGGCCAAATATATATAAAATGTTATTACATATTTTTTTATACATTTTGATTCTCAAATATTAAAAGTTAAGATAATACGACAAGAAAAATTAAATTAGAGTTTGCCTCTTTATAAAGTACTATAATTTATTTGCATAATTTCTATGACATTGACAATAGATTTCTTGTCAGAATCAGTCAACACATTGACAAGGAAAAGTATAAGTAATTTTAGATCATACTAAAATATTTATCCAAAATCTACTTGTAACATTCTACTTAAAGTATTACAAATCTTACTTTTCAAAGGTATATAATGATTAAAAAGGACCTTTGAAATTACCTTTTTCTACAGGGTCTAGCTTCAAAATAAGTAAAATTTTTAAATAAATAAAATAACAATCTTTCTACCCTTAGAAATGGTCACATGATGTCTTCTCTATATTTCCAAGAATTAAATCTATGGAGTTTGCAAAACAAGGTGACTAAAATAATTAAATTTTTTTTCCATTTGCACCTCTTTGATTGCCTTATAATTTGTATTGTTATTGAGATAATTTGAACAACATTGTCTTTTTGATTTTCTAAAGATCTCAGTTAATAGATTGAAAACATTTGTTGGATTTATCCATGGATGATAAAAACATAGTTCCCTTTATGGTTACAAATTTATATTCCTTATTTGACCATTCTTAAAAACATTTTAATTAAAAAAATCTCTCATTTTTTTACTCTTTATAATTTTTTTTATTTGTATACCTGTAAGTCAAATAATCTATTTACAATTTACTATAAAATTTCTATAAAGTACTATACTTTTTTATTTATTATAAAATTACAATACACTTCTATATTTATTATAAATTTATTAATTTTATAATTTGCCACAAAATTTCCATAAATTATATACTTTATAAATTATTATAATTAACTATAAATTAACAATTTTAATTACTATACTTTCTATTATTTAGAGATGCAGAGGACTGAGAAAATGTTGTTGTAGTAGGTAGTGGCAAACTAGGATGCAAGCAATAGGTTGACATGGAACTAGGGTAATTAATGTATTTATGAGGTTGTTTCTGTCCAATTTTGAGAGAATGAAAAAAGGTAAAAAATTTATGAGGTTTCCTTCTATCCAAATATGTCTGCTAAAGAATGCAAAGAAAAAGTGATTTTCTTCCCATTCCACACACAATGTTGGGTTATGTAACCTTGATAACAATATTCTCATCTTTCATTCTTAATGGTCTTGAGATATTTCTTTTTTATTTAATTGATAAAACTTGCTTTTCCTTTTTTCTAAACACAATGTTGGGTTATGTAACCTTGATACACAAAAGGCTATTTTTATGATATTATTACTAATTGTTATCATGCTTCTCTTGATAATACTACTCATTCTTATCATGTTAATATCTCAAGATAACATTTTATATTTTTGAAATTATATCATCTTATTGTCACTCATCAAAACATAATCCTTTGTTGTTATAATGGTTGACAACTCTTGCAAAATTCCAGGTGATGTCTTTGGGACGTTCTGTTGAGAAAGTATTGCATTATCTAATCGGTGCTTCAAACAAGGGTTTAGTTTATTAGGTATGTGGGTAATTAGAAGTTGAGTGACTCAAATATAGATATGTTAGGAGTCCAATCAAGGAGCTTTACGTCAAATTATATTAGGAGTCCAAGAGATAGGAGCTTCACTTTTGATTTTTTTTGTATTTTGTTAGGGGGACAATACCCTTTTCACAAATTGTGAGATAATGTTGCGTTGTTCTCTTGTGCTATCATGGGTTTACCTAAAATGAGCCAATGATTATGCATTATGATAATTAAGCAGTGATGATGTACATAACTAGAAATCATATCTTTCCTTAAAGGTGTTAATGTACTAAGGATGATTCATTAATGACCAAAAAGACATCATTCTTTTCAGAACTTCTAAGAATTAACTTGCTGATATCTTTGTCAATCGGTTGGCCTTTAATCATTTTAACATTTTTGTATATCTTTTGTGTGAAGTAATTATTAGATAGAATAAAGGTTTTAAAAACCAATTTGAATGGGCCAGTCTTTTCAGTTTATATCGGTCTGATGAAGGGCCAACCAAGATTTGAAAAAGTAGTTCAATCGGTTATACCCATTTGCTATTTAACCAGTACATACTAGTTGGACTGATCTGGTACTGGTGGTACCAACATTATGGATCACCAGTATTGGCAGTGCTGACATTGTGGACCACCGGTTAGTCGAACCACTAAAAAATAAACTAAATCAATCATGGTTTAGTCTAATTAGCCATAAATTTAATGATTTTTAGTATAATTATAATTTTAATACATAAAATATATAATTTGATATAAGATTTAAGTAACATAAGAAATAAATAATTATATAAGGATTAATACAAAATTACTTAAAAGATTATAGATATATTTTTAATATCAAAATGAATGACAAGGATGATGTAGATTTATATAGGCAATTAACTCTACATAATTTAAATCCACTCCATAATTTTATAATGCCCACATTTGAAATTGTTTCCAATATATATGGAACTGATATGCTGAGTTTCATATGCTTTATCCGCATTGAGTGGTCAAGTTCTTGTGTGACGATGATTGTCATTGGAACTTGGATTGAAACGTGACAGACATTAGATATAGATGCATGTTAGCTTGTTTAGATTCATATCGATAACTTGGTTGAGACTATGAGGGTCCACTTTGTCTGAGATGCATCAAAGAGGTCGGCCATAACATCTAACTCCTCCTTATTTTCTTCTTGTAAAATACGTAATCTAATAGATATACACTAACTTCTAAAAGTGGTTGTATGATAAATAGTTTCGAACCTTTGTCTATACCAAAAAGAATGTTAACTAATTGCATTCACATCTTAAAGTGGCACACTATCACACTACAATAAGATGTGAATAGCTATCTTTCGTAAGTTTAATGCCTTTGTACTAAATGCAATGACCATACTATTGGGTCACAGTCATTTCACCTTGAAATATGTAACTTTCATTAATTGGAATAGTCTATCACTTCAGAATCCTCTTTTATGTGCATTATAATATTTCTTAATACGGTGGAGAGTTCTTGATTACTGCCATGCATCTATATATTTGAGTATAAAGGTTTTCAGTTTTGATGTTGTTGGTCAGTTCTTGCAAATTCTGCACGTAATGATATATCCATTTTGAATAGCTGGAGTGCTAAATATGTTTCTTTGTACGCATAAAAAATGAGATACTATAATCAACTTCCCAGAAATGAGAACTTTCTAATTCCTGTTCATTGAATCTATTGCATATGAGAATAGTTGAGTCATTATGCCTCTATTAGCGCTGTGAAGGTGGCGTTTTCTATTTGATGAGATAAAGCAAGAAACAAGTAATTGGTCTTTTTTGTTGACTCTTAGTTTGAGATTCTAATACTTCCCAAATTGATGCTATTTTTTGGTTTTATATGGTAAATTTGGGACAGAGTTCTATCAGAGTCACTGATTTACAGAGAGATTTTCATGGAATTTCTTTACTTTCATTATCCATGCTTCAGATTCTTTTGTTTTTATTATGCTTTAGGGTGATTGCTACTCGACGGCCAATTGTTCACTGAACAATGCGCGTTCTGCATTCTTTGATGTGACTAAACAGATTCCTGATACAAGAATGTAGTTCTTGATGCTGCTATGTAGCACATCAGATTTCTTCATTTTGATTTCTGTTTGGTAGAGAAGGAAGTTTTTACTGTTCTTACTTGTTGCAGGATGATTCATATATTGAGAGTTATATCAGTACGATTGGTGTTGACTTTGTAAGTATCGTTTGTATCTTTTAATCTTGCTTCACCCATTGTCTTTTCCTCACATCTGTCATCCCGCCCTCCCCTTCAATAGTTAATTTCTTCTTGTGTTTTTAGAAAATTCGCACTGTAGAGCAAGATGGTAAAACCATAAAACTTCAAATTGTAAGTAACATTTTTATTTTTTTTCTGGCTCCTGTACTTTTGGGTTCTCGTGCCATTACTTTTTCCTCTCCATTGTAGTGGGACACTGCTGGCCAAGAACGGTTCAGGACAATCACAAGTAGTTACTATCGCGGTGCACACGGGATTATTGTGAGAACCATTATAATACTTTACTAAATTCCATTTTTGCTACTGTTTCATCTAACCTACACCTTGCAGGTGGTTTATGATGTGACTGACCAAGAAAGTTTAAAAAACGTCAAGCAATGGTTAAATGAGATTGATAGATATGCCAGCGACAATGTGAACAAGCTCTTAGTAGGAAACAAATGTGATCTGACTGATAACAGAGCTGTTTCTTATGAGACTGGGAAGGTAATTATTGTTGTTGAAATGAAGTTCTAATCTGCATATTGAAACTTTCAGCCAATGGAAAAACTTTATCGCGCTTTGCTTCTTTGAAGGCACTTGCCGATGAGATTGGCATACCATTCCTGGAGACAAGCGCCAAGGACGCCACCAATGTGGAGAAAGCATTTATGACTATGGCTGCAGATATAAAGAACAGGTAAAGCTGCCTGCCAATATTCGCATTGATGATTTGAACAGTCTTTCATTGTCTTGCTTTGACACCTGAACTAGGAGATGGTTATTCCTATGTGATTCATTTTGTAGTAGCTTTAGATAATAGGCAATATTTGATTGAATGTTTGGGATACAGAATGGCAAGTCAACCAGCTACGAGTGCCAGCAAACCTACAACTGTACAGATGCGGGGTCAACCAGTTGCTCAGAACAGCAGCTGCTGCTCCTGAACAGCAGGGGTGACGTGTGATTCTGTGGCAAAGTAAATACACTTCCAAACGTTACTATTGTATTCAATGGAATTAGTTGTTTAAACTGAACAAAATTGTTGTGCCGTTTAGATATCATGGGTACTAAAGCCCCGTGATGCTAACTAGATGTTGTAGCACACATCTCTGATATGCGAACTGGGTTAGCATGTATGATATTGCGTCTCCCGTTGGCTTGTAACTTTTTCTTTCGCAGTTTGATTTACTAATTTTCACTATTACATTATGACATTGCATGAAAAAAAAAAGTGTAGAGAACCATTACCGATTGTTTGGTAAACTGAGCTTGCGATATGATGCACTTTAAATGTAACCATTTACCAGTTCCAAATAGCAACACAGATAAACTGCTCATTGTGCTGTGGTCAAAATAAGTTTAACTAGTAACAAAACTTAAATGCACTAACTAAATTGTAGTTGCTTAATCAGATCGAAATATATTATATTCCACCTTTGTATCAGCGTGAAGACTTGCACTAGATTTCTATGCAAGTTGAGCACTATGCCAAAGGAAGGGTTTGGTTATAAGGCTTTTTTTTCCTTGGAGGAAAGGAAAAATAGAAGGGTAACAAAATAGAGAGAAAAACATAGTGAATAATTGTTTCATTAGGGCATTTGCATGATTTTGCACGCAATCTATGGCTCACTGATTTAGGCCACCGTGTAAAAGCTTGTAAGTCATACCAACAAACTAATGTTAGTGCTCCGTCTAACTTCTAGAAAAAAAACTCCACCTAGGCAATAGGCATATTTGACATGGTGGATGGCAAAAAAAAAAATCTTGAGAAGGGGCTACTCAAGTGATCTTGAGTAATGCTTCCTAAAAAAAATCTCATGATCTTAAAAATCGTGGAAAAATTACTATAGTGTAGTACATGATGAGAGATTTTCAATGGTACTAAGATCGTGGATTTTGGCTGTGTCCACGATACAAGATCGTGGATTTTTTATACTATGAAACAGTATTTTAATCCACGATCTTTATGTCTATGATATCTCATCGTGGACACAGTCAAAATCTACGATCTTGGTACCGTTGGAAAGCTCTCATCTTGTACTACACTACAGTAATTTTTTCACTATTTTTAGAATCATAGATTTTTTTTAGGGGGCATTGCTCTGGATTATTTGAGCAATCTTTCTTCTCAGGATTTTTTTTCGTGGATGGCGCAAATCGCAAAGTAGGAAAGAGGAAGGGTGAAAGCGGAGCATTCTCTCCGTTCCTCATCTTTTACCTTTAACTGTGGTTAAATTTTTGGCTTCACCTCTAAAACCCAGCTTTTACGTATTTCCCCACTAAATTTTTTTTGTTATATTTCCATGCAATCACCTCATTTGATGTCAAAGCTTCAGCGGACATTTGACCTTCACAGCCTTTCTCACGACCCTTTGTCTTCTCTCGCGAGTCTTCGAGCCTTATTCTCCCATCGTCAATAGCCCCGTAGGATAACATTTTTTCTCGCTTCTGTAATTGAATATGAAATTGATATTTCAACTGTATGCTTGATGTTGAATTATCATAGAACTTAGGCTTGGTATCATATAACTTGTATGAACCCTTGCCTAAATCATGTCAAACTTATTGAATTTGTGTAATATCTATCTAACAATTGTAGTGATTTTTTCTAAATTTGTAGTAAATTTTTCCCTAAATTTAACCATATACAATTATTATCATAGAACTTAGGCATGCTATCATAGAACTTTATTGAATTCAATCCAAATTGATATGTGGGATATCTATGTAAGATTTGTAGTGATTTTTCATAATTTTTAATCATTTTTTTTTAATTTAACCATGTATAATTATCATAGAACTTAGGCTTGGTATCTAGAATTTATATGAACCCTTACTCAATTCATGTTAAATTTATGAGATTAGTGTAGGATATCAGCTTAATAATTGTAGTGATTTTTCCTTATTTTTTTAAATATTTTTCTGTGAATTTAACCATATAAAATTATCATAGAACTTAGGCATAGTGTAACACCTCGATACAACCAATGTATAACAACCTTACGTAATATCACAATCTATGAATATCAACGTAACACTAACTACTATAAAATTCCTTTACACAGTATTTCTTTGGAAGGGAAATTAGAGGGGAGGAAAGAATATTACTAAAATCTCTCATTTTCTTGGACAGACCAATTAGGATAGACAGAAAAATAAAAGGATGGACACCTAAAAATCTATCCTTAAAAAACAGGCAAAAAACTTGACAGCTCGTTCTCACCAAAATCGGCGTCTACCTGCTCTCATCATTAGCATCCGCTACTCTCGTCACTTATTATTTGAAGCCATCCACTAATCGGTGATCGGCTGCCTTTCTAGGTGAGCCTCTTGGCATCCTCCTTTCATACATGGCTTAAGCAAGTGTGTTCTTGTTCGCGTTCTCGTCCAAAATCTACTATGTTCCACTTCAGCTTTCATCCATGGCTTAAGCAACTATGTTAATTGACATACAAGATTTGTTCGCGTGATAGTAAAAACTCCTTACAAAAAAAAAATAGATGTTGGCATATAAGATTTGTTAGCAAAATTCATATTGAGTTGTTCTTTTTAAAGCCAATTTGTTCTGCGAAAGAACAGTGAAGGCATTGAACAAGAGCTCACTGTGAGTTTTTTTATCTTCCCCAAAGACCAGATAACACTCAGGTTGATCACCTGCGCAGACAACCAGAAATGGCAATGTACAGATCCTCCTACACGAGGTCACAAGCATTCTCCCAGCAAACATTTGTTAGAATCCCATGTGATGGTCCACTTTGCTTGGCCAGGCACGTAGATCCATGCCGGCCAAATATATGGATCATTATGGAAATCTATGGAAATGTTTTTCCACAGATTTGGAATGTTTTGATCCACGATATTATAGGGCTGCTAATATAATGTGGTTCATTATGGAAATCTTTGGACGAATGCACAAAACTAGTTAGCCTATTTTGTCCATGCTTGCATATAGCAGAGATCAATTGTACTATGTATAAAATATTTTTCAAGTTATGTTTTTCCATGCTTTCATATATAAGAGATCAAATTACTTTGTATACTTTTCATGCTTGCATTATGTTTTTCACTTATGTAGTTTATTGATGGGTGTTATTGACTCCTCCAATGAGTGACAAAAAGAAGAAAATTGCACTTCTTGGCATCATTCAACAAAGAAACTATCAAGCTATTTATGCAGCTATAGCTTGTGTTGTACAAATTTTGGTGCTTATTAGTACGTTATTTGAGAACTCATATGTGGATAAACCAATACAAATGGGCAATGAATACAAAGATAGCATGCGGAGAGAATTTTTTAACAATTTAACTAGGTCTAATTAAACTTGTCATAACATCTTAAGAATGAGCATACATGTTTTCATGCATTTGTGTGAGCTATATAGGTCGAGTTAGAGGCACCAAAAATTGCATTCTAGAGGAAAAAGTAACAAAATTTTTATATTTGATATCCCATAATGTCAAAAATCAAGAATTATAATTTATCTTTCATCGTGGTGGTTAAAGTATTGGTGAACACTTTCACGAGGTGTTGGAAGCTATTATTAGCTTATATCAATAATTTATTACACAACCTGATGGATCAGTTGTTCCTCCTCATATGCAAAATAGCTCAAAATTCTATCCTTATTTTAAGGTATATTAATTTTAAAGTATAATGTATATAAATATACCTTTTTTATTATTAAATATCATTACATAAAATTACAGGATTGCATAGATGCAATTGATGAGACACATATAAATGTAAAAGTACCTTCTAGTGAAGCGTCTAGATATAGTGGAAGAAAAGATGGGCCAACCATGAATGTGTTGGCAAAATGTGTATTTGATATAAAATTTACTTATGTTCTTGCCGAGTGGGAAGGGACTACAGCAGATTCACGAATACTAAATAACGCTATCACTAGGTCTGATAACTTAAAATTTTCACAAGGTGAACTTTACATATAAATAAGTCTTATAGTTTTATTATCATCATTTATAATGTTTGATAATGTTGTCATAGGCAAATATTATTTATGAGATGCTGGTTTTGGGATTAAAAATTGGCTCATCACACCTTTTAGAGAAGTATGATATCACTTGAAAGAGTATTCAAGTCATGATCCACAACATGAAAAAGAGCTTTTTAATCACCGACATGCTTATGCACATAATGTCATTGAAAGAATTTTCAGTGTATTAAAGAAGAGATTTCCCATTATAGCAAGTGGATCAGAACCCTATTACCCTATTAACACATATATTCAAATTATTCTTGCATGTTGCATTTACATAATTACTTAATGGGTGTTGATCTAGATGCTAGAATAATTATCAAAGTTGATGAGGAAATATTATTCACAACAAATAATGATGTCTCTTGCACAGAAAATCAAGATGAAGAAACTTGGAAAGGTTATTTAATTAGAAATACCATGGCTAGTGAAATGTGGAATGATTGTGTTGAAATCAATGTATTTGTATTATGTGGAATGATTATGTTTTGTTGACATCATTGTCTAGCATGGCTAGTGATCTATGTTGTAATATCTGGTTTTGTAATTTGATATTTTTGTATTCCTCATTCGTTATTGAGTAATATGCATGTTTAATGTGTTTTGACATCATCATTATCTAAGATGGCTAATTTCACATTAATGTAAGATGAGTAACATGACAAACTCTACTGGGGGCTCAAAAAGAGATAATATCAAATGGACATAAAACAAGGATAACATCTTTGTAGATGCAATGCTTGATCAAAAAATCAGAGGATTTAGAGTTGATAGTACTTTTACCTTAATTGCATACACCTCCCGATTCGTAAGTTTGAGTAAAATAGATCCGACGTTGCGAATCACCTCCCGGTTCTTCCCGC
Source organism: Costus pulverulentus (assembly GCA_027562315.1). Classification (NCBI taxonomy): domain Eukaryota; kingdom Viridiplantae; phylum Streptophyta; class Magnoliopsida; order Zingiberales; family Costaceae; genus Costus; species Costus pulverulentus. The sequence continues at coordinate 23,905,871 of CM050445.1, read as the reverse complement.
AATGTCTTAAACATAATTAAACTTGGCCAAAGTAAACTACGAAATTAACATAATTCTAATCAAATCATAAGACAATAATAACGTCAAAGAGTGAAAATAAAATAATCAATTCATAATGTCAACGAGCTACATCCCAAATCCTGAAATAGGAGTTTACTCACTCATGTTCATCGTTAATAGCATATATGTCGAATAAACTTGCATTAAATCATATCTAAATTACAAGAATTCACTAAAAAAATGAATAGAAAAGCTTCCTCTCTATCTGGAGATGAAGAGGAAGTGATCAATCTTCTCTTTTGCGTGAAATCTCGCCGGAAATCTGCTCTGGAACTAATTCTCGCCCTAATAGCCACCGCACATTGTCTTCATCTGAAAAGTCCCCCTTTTACCCTCCAAAATTCTTCCTTTTATAGTTTAATCAATTCGGATCCCTTCAAGGAACAAATCTGGAGAGTTTGGTTCAGATTCGGTTTAGTTTGGAGTCGAATTAAGTGAAAAACTCGAAGGGGCAGAAATATTCATGATCCATAAAGTGTTTACGGCTGCGGCCATAAATGTTTCTGTGAATAAGCCCTTTTGTACACAGAAAGTTTCACGGACCGTGAAGGATTCACGGCCTCACCCATGAAAGTTTTTGTTGACTTTTTAACTTAGCCATTTTCCGCCCTTCGAACGTCAAACTCACATGGCTGGCCGGAAAACTCACGGCCTAGGTTGTAAAAGTCTCATTTTTCACTATTTTCACTCCGAATTTGACATGCAAACTCATAATCTCTTCGGGAATCATGCTATGGCTTTAGAACTTGTAAAATCCATCATTTTGATTAATTTTATTTGCATTTTCATTAAAATCAAGAAAAGTAAAGATTCCATACTAAGTGAAGCAAAAAATGCTAAAAATTAGTGTAAAATCATAAAATATGCCTAAAATATAGTAGAAAATACAGGTGAAAATGTAGTGTAAATACAACACATCAATTAGTAGTTCATTTGAGTAAGCTGTGGTTTCTCGTGTGCTGCTAGTATTGCTCAAGTAGTATTTTGCTCGATTTTCAGCATATTTGCTCAACGATTTTCCCTTCGAACACATTTTGCTTCACTCGTCTAATGCCCCTCTCACCCACCTGAGAGTATTGCACATAAGGACCACCCCTCCTACAACACGCTCTATCAAAGTGTCTATCTACTTGAAAGGAAAATGGGATGGAAAGGATAGAAAAGTAACTTTTTTATCATTTCCTTGGATGAATTAAAAATAACCGAAGGAAAATATGAAGGAAAACGAGTAAGTTTTTCTCTATTTGATGATGCACTCAAATTGGGCAAAAAAAAATGATTGTGGGTAAAGTTATGTTACTATTACCCTAGTGCTGCTTCTTCTCTCTTCTTAGCCGCTGACGCTCGCTGCTCGACACGCTTCCTTGCCGCTACTCCGTCCACCTCCGCTCGATGCTTGACGTAGCCTCTCAACACTCTCATCCAAGATTAGGGTTTTCTTTTCTCCTCATTTTTCTTGACACTTGCCGCTGCTCCCTCCACCTCCTCTTTGTGTTTGTTGTCGCCATGCCACCTCCCTTGTGCTCGTTACCTTCCCTCTCGACTGCCACTCTTTTCCTGCTCGACATTCACTACTTTCCCTCTCCCTTTATTTATTATTATTATTTTTAATGTTTTTAGCTTGTTTGATGATTCCGATTTCACTTTCTTATGATTCCGTGATTAGCTATTGACCTTGACATTTGGCTTTCACTTTCTTTAGCAAAATCTTGGGAATGGCAAGACATGTCAAAGTTTCTGTAACATTTGTTCCATGTGTTGCTAGGGACCATGGTTAAGGCTATGTCTTGGAAGAAATCTACAGTGGAAAAAGAGAAAAATGTTTAATTAAATATTTTTTTTTTCCACTATGAATGTTTTTAAGAAAACACAGCTTAAATGGTAAATAGAAATAGAGGCAAGCAATTTGACATTTGACCATTATTATACTTTCTCTGGTAAACTTTGGTTGGATGAAATAACAATGTTCCATGTTCGTTGACATTTATAATCTGCATCCTAAACGTATCCAGGTAAAATGTTTTGGCAATAATGGGGATACAACTTACAAGGACATGTTCGATAAAGATAACTAAAATTATACAAGGGAATGCCGTTGAGTGTGTGAAATTGAAGGTTAAATGTGTAAGAAGACTATCACCATCAGTTGATTTTGGAACAATATTATTAGATTCTGATAAGCAAAAAATCTGATATGCATATGGCTTGGAACAATATTATTAGTTGATTTTGGAAAATAAAATATATAATTGTAATTGTTTTATATTTTCAATGTCGGTCTAGTGTAATCATCTATATTATGTGAGTCATTTGAAATCAAATGGTCAATTAGGTAATTTAAAAATTATGATGTATATATGAATTATTTTCTTCAAAATAAACATAAAAAAGGAAACCTATAATATATTCTATTTATTTTTTTATGCTTTTCATCTATCTAAATAAATACAGTATAAAAAAAATATCTTTATAAAAAATTCAGAATATATATGGTTTCTATTTTTCCTCAGTTTGGAATTGGACGGATAAAAAAAATCTCCACTTGTGTTTGTGGTTGTGGAGAAGATAAGTTGAAACATCTGAAGCGCCACCCCCCGCATCAATCGGCACGGGACCCACCTTTTTACTATATTTCCTCTTCATTTCTCTTTACTCTCTCCATCGCCGCCATCGTTGCCACCGCCGCCACCACAGCACCACCACCCCTGCTTCCATCTAAAACCCCTACAAATTAAATCCTTTCCAGAATCTTTTCTCTCATGGCGCTCCTCCCTCATCACTTCCCCTCCGTCACCCTCCACCGCCACCACCACCACCATCCGCAACTCCATTCTCATCTAAATCCCCTTCTCACTAAAATTTCCCCCTTTGCTCTCTCCAAGCCTTCTTCCTCCTCCAATTCCAAGCCATCCCACCATCCCAAAACCCAACCTTTCGCGCCGCGATGCTCCTCCTCATCCTCCCCTTCCCCCACCGACCGCCCCCTCGCCAACGACGCCGCGGAGCTGCCGCTCTTCCCCTTGCCGCTCGTCCTATTCCCTGGTGCTGTCCTCCCGCTACAGATTTTCGAGTTCCGCTATCGCATCATGATGCACACCCTGTTGCAGACCGACCTCCGATTCGGCGTCGTCTTCTCCGATGGCGGATCGGTGGCGGACGTCGGCTGCGTAGGCGAGGTCGTCAAGCACGAGCGCCTCGTCGATGACCGCTTCTTCCTCATATGCAAGGGCCAAGAGCGATTCCGTGTTTCTCGTGTCCTCCGCTCCAAGCCCTACCTCGTCGCCGAGGTCACCTGGCTCGAGGACCGCCCACCGCCGCGTCCGGCCGAGGGCGAGGATCCTGAAGCCCTTGCAGCGGAGGTTGACAACTACATGCGCGATGTCATCTTCATCTCCAACCGCCTTAACGGAAAACCAGACAAGGAGGGTGGAATGGATCTTCGCCGAAGCCTTTTCCCCACCCCCTTCTCTTTCTTTGTGGCAAGCACCTTCGAGGGGGCTCCTAGGGAGCAGCAGGCGTTGTTGGAGCTGGAAGACACCAGCGCCAGGCTCCGTAGGGAGCGCGACACGCTCCGTAACACCCTCAACTACCTCACCGCTGCATCCGCCGTCAAGGATGCCTTTTCGCCGTCCAATTCTACCTGACGATTGATCGATAACTACATTGGAGCAGATGAACAGGCTAAGAGTCGAACAGGTGATAGGCAAGATATATATTTCTCTCGTTTTCCCCTTCCCTTATGCTTCCGACCTATATTACACTTTTTGCCTTTTGTATATTTATGATATGCAATAAAGAGAAATTCCATATTCAATCGTTGCCTCAGAATTCCATGTACTCGCTAGATTCAAAACTTACTCCACATTGAGGTTATTGCACATCTATGATTCATTTGTTTTCTTTGTTCCTATCTGTAGACTAGCTAGATTATGGTGTATGCTAATCGAGCTTCTTGCACATCTGTGGATCAATTGTTGCTCGTGTGGCTATATGATTGTGAATTATAGTGTCAACTTCTGATCAATGTTACAATTGTCAGCTTTTGAGTAATGGCTCTCAATGCAAATGATGCACACTACATAATTATCAGATGATATGTTGTAGTTAGGAGTGAACAACTCTGTGAAATGGCTGTACCTCTACAAGAACAATTTCAGGGCAAGTAATTTTTGACATCTTTCATTTAGAATATGTCTTCCTTAAAATTTATATACAGTAATGAGGAGCATAAGCACTCATTGCTCATCGGTAACTTAATTTTCAGTTGATAATTCAAAGAATACTTGTACATGAACCCGATCTTGTTTCAGAAATTGGAGCATGCCTTTCCAAAGAAATCATCGCACACTAACCACTAAAATAAACTGGAAGACTGTCTGAAAGTTGGAATATCCACAAGACAAATGGAAAAGGCAAATGAAAATAAAATTGTATGTATGTAAATTAAATTGTTTTGAAACCTGTGAAATGGCAGGCAAACCACTACTTAAAGTTTTTGCGGCTTCCATCTTTTCAGTTAAATATGTAAATACAATTGTTTTGGTTGAAAGGATGGTTAATTTTGTATATGGAGTCTTTCTTGCGTAGCTTTAAATATTATTGTACAAGACTTACGTCGGTATGAACGTATCCATGGACTTGCTAATGAACTATTTCAACCTCGGATAGTTTCTGTAGCAACATTCTGATCGTGAGATTCAAAAGTTCCATTCTGTACATAATCAACGCCTGAATTATTATTTTTCCACTGCTAGGCATGGTATCTGGTCTTCGTTTATTCACAAGTCATAATGACTATCTTCCACGTTTGTCACTAGTTTCACAATTCACAATCCTATTGACTTTTTATTCATAATAAATGATCAGTATTTCTAAGTTTATTTATTCTTTTACATTGTGACCTATAGCTACATAATATATAATCTCAAATACTGTATTATAAAATTATAAACATGACAATAAACCCACACCATATGGTGATACAGTTGAATGACCAAAAAGTTCTTAATCCTTCAATTGTATAAAAACTAGAAAAGCCCAGCAGAACAACAAAAATTATAGTTTGCATCACTATAAACAGCTCACCCACAATCATTATAGTCATCTACCTAAATATAGAGCCAATACGAAAAATCTATCAAAGTCAGGCTAATGATCTAAAAGAAGCGCTCCTTAGGAGGCAACCCAATATTTTATTAATTTTTATTAATTTTTTAATTTTTAATTATTTTTATTCTGCTAATTTTCTTTCTAATTTCTATTTTCTCTTTTAGGAAGAGACTCCATAATCTAATAAAAAATTCTTTATCCTTATATTTTTTAGAATTTTTGGAAATATTTTGAAATTTTTTATATAGGTCTCAAAATCACGCACGTGATTATAATCATGACTATGGTTCCATAAAGTTGTCTTCAATGATCGAAAACATAGGCGGATGATAGAGGAATCATGCCCATGACCCTCCAACGTTCACCTCACCGACCTTAATAGGCAGAAATCTCCACCCTATTTAGACCTCATCGGACCTCAATCGAGCTCAACAACTTTCTCATCTTATCACCTGAGCTAGTGAGAGAGGATATGTACAAGATTTCGCCTCATTAAGATTTTGAGAAGAGAGTTGACATAAGCATAGAGGATCTGAATTTTAGGTACCTTGGACTTGAAAATCCTTAAATTTTATTACCTGAAAATTCTCTCTTATTGCGTAAGTATGAAAAATTATGGCATGCATCATGGATCAAAAACTTTTTCAATATATAAAAAGAGAAATTCTTAGAAACTTAATATTCTCTATTTTTTTAAATTTTATTTGCTTGAGTATAAGCAATAGTTTAAGTTGTGGGTTTTTTTTTTCTTTTTTAAAGTTGTGGGTATTTGATGACACAAATTTTTATAGTGTTTTACATGTATATTTATCTCATATTTATATCAACTTCTCCTTTAATTGCCTTTTTTTATTACATGAATTCCCTAGAGGTTGCAGAAAACCTTCTCCTCTATGTGTTTTTGATTTTTTACGTAAAAAGGCCCAAAAATAGAAGTAAAACAATGATATTTCATCAAAAGGGACCTTCACTAAAGATCTGGAGCCCAAAGTCGAACGTGAGCTATCAATAATGATTACAAGCACTAGCGATGATTCTAGGATGATGATGGATTCTATGAAAAGTAAAGTGTGAATAATACTTCGAGAAGAGAGAAGAAGACAACCCATAAAATTCAAGCTTTTCTAAGCTAGAATTATAATTACATCTATGATTACAACCACGACCGTGATTCTATTAGACCATAGAACTGATTCTAGTGGACGACTCAGACCAAATCGTCATTTGATTTCTCCTCATAAACTCAATAAAAATTACTCCAAGCTTAGGGCTTTGGGAGAACGCACATGGGGAAACAATTCGGTGGAATTCTAGCTTCTCTACTTGCTCCCTCGCGTCAAATCGAAGTCGACAAGGCGACCATAGTGAGAAATTTATCCAGTGGGAGGAGACGAGAGCAAGGAAGAGCTTGCAACTCAGATTTCATCGAGTTTCATCTAGAATCAAGGGAGATCGGAGCCGAGACAGAAGTAGCCATGTAGGGAAGAAGCAAAGCTAATTGAGCACAATCACACCTAGGAGATAGAAAACACATTTTTTCAGTAATTTTCATTGGGGAGTTGCAAAATTTTGTTAATTTACTCTTTCTAAACTTAATATATCTATTTGCTTAAAAGTTTTAGATGAATTTTATGAATATATCTTTAGCTTAAATTTTATTTAGGGGTATGGGGAGTAACCTCTTAATTTTATTTTTATAATGATTATGTGTTAAAGTTAATTGTTGATTAGTCATGTGTTGGGAAATCTCAAGCAATTTAAAATTTAAAACATAGCAAAAGCAATGCTTGAAACAAGTTTCATAACCAACAAGGACCATCATGCGAGAGAAGCCTATGGATGTGAATGAGTGTGGTACCTTTATTGCATGCTAGGAGATGGCGACGAGGACTTGTAGATGCACAAGAGAGCATCCTCTACCTTAGAATCTAAACCATGTCTTGATGAAGCCACTGAACTTAAGGAAGTAAGTCATGAAGAATCACAAGAGGTAGAAACTGACCATGAACAAACTGAGATAGTAACAATTCAAAACATATCTTGCACCATGAACCACATTTGTCAATAGTCCCCTCTAGATCGTTCTATGTTGACAGCAATCTTGGACCCAGAATCTGATCCTGAACTAACAACACCCTTAAGAGTTACCCCAGCCCAATCCCACTCTTGAGGATGCCATTGAACCAGACCATGAGGACATTAAGGGAACTCATCTTCTAGAAAATTCTCAAGTCCTTACCATTATTTTTGAGCCTATAAAAGAGTATAAAGGGGAGGTTCTTGTTATTGACCAAATCAAAACTCCCAATTTAAACATATTTAGTGAGCTAAACCATAGCTTGATCCCTCCCAAACCCATAGTTTGTCATCGGTACCTGCTAGGACCCTCCTCATTGCCATCACTTTTAGGACCTAGACCCGAGCATCCAAAATCTTTATCATTAGGCACACCTCAACCCTCTTCTGAACTTAAACCACTTCTTGACCCACCTAGCATTGAATCCTCTATTGACCTATTCTTAGAATCACCAACCTTGAACCAAGAAACTGAACAAGCTTCACCTCTAGAATCACCCCAGCATGTTCCCACTCTTGACTTGGTAATACTTCCAACCACACGAAGGGAACCCAACACTGAACTCTATTCTAAACTATCCATGGGCTCAAATACTTTAATGGATACACTGTCACTAAGTAAGGATTACCCTATGATGTACAAGAACTTTTGCTATGATGCTTTCAAATTTGAAATCTGTGTTGATCATACTATGACTATGCATATGCTTCACATGATATCATCATTTGCCTTAAATGAAAAACTACATAGCAAAATTGCTCATGAATCTGATATTGGCTTAATTCTTCCAAATCATAACTTACAAATAACATCAAGCTTAATGCCTGTGATTCCTTGCTCATATCTGCCATGTTTCTCATTTAAAGCTGTTACATTTGAATTTCATATTTTCAAATTATATATTATTGCTGCATGTGAGAAAACAGCTATTTTCAAAAATCTTTCACTTATTGGCAGGGTTGACTAAATCAAGAAAGCTGAAGACAATTTTCATATATTGGGGTGGCCCCTAAAATTAAAATTCAATATTAAAGATCACCCAGGTTTCCCTAACCAAGATGATTTTTATATCTTGGGTTAGCCACCAGAAGCTACAATTTGGGACCCCAATTTTAATTCTTCGGAGAAGAATTCTTTTGCCCTCGAGAAAGTTGATGCAGGGGCATCTTTGGGATTTAATTATGCTTGTCTTTACTTTTATGTTTTTGCTTTAGAATAGGGGTAGCCTAGGATTTTATTTTCTTTTAAGTAATTTTAATTTCCTAGATGAAGTAATAGGTTATTTTAGCCTAGGGTTGCTTGCACCTGTAATTCACTACAAGCCGCCTCCTCCTTCTCAAAGTGATTAATATCAGCCATCCATCTCAACTCATCAAGGGTGATCCAGGATCTACCACACATCAAGGAAAACCCTCAAGATCAGCCCTCCATCAAAGCTCTTCAAAGAAAAGACAACATCCACCATCCATCAAGGTTTGCACTCTTATTGGTGCCACTTCCCAAGGCCTATAACAACCTCCATGACACATGGCCTCCACCTCATCATGATGACATGTCTTGGGTGCCCAAACCATCTCCAAATCCTCAAGGGCGCCACCTTCAAATTTGAAATCAAGTCAACAAGTAAATCAGCCCCCTTCACTCCACCAATGGGCTTCAAGACACCCCTTCACTCCACCAATGAAGGGAACATGCGCATGTAATCTCCAAGGGCATTAAAGAGGCTTGCATGCATCCTTGCATGCAGCCAACTCGTTTACATCTCTCCACTAACATCAAAGGCACCAAGGAAGGAAGAGCAAATCCAAACCATCCATTCAAATCAGCCACGAACCATCAAGACACCTCCTCACTCCACTAATTGAAGAAGCATGCGCATACCATCTTCAAGATGCATTAAAGGAGCCTTACATGCAGCCATGTCGTCACCAACAATTCCAACCAGCAACTCATGCGCCCAAGGAAGAATTCACCCACACCATCCACCCAAAATCAGCCACCATCCAATCCTACATTTTGAATTTCGATTAAGGGCTATTTTTGTAAACTCATAGGAAATAAACGTTGAGAGAGGGAGAGGATTTAAGGGCTTGTATTATTCACTTGCACATCAGTCTATGCTTTGAGAGAAAAACATTATGTGTGATGCGTGAGCATTGTCTTGGTTTGGTGGACTCCAACTGAATTATCTTCTCTTCCCCTTCTCTTCCTCTAAGTGTCAAGAGTTCTTCTTCCTCTCTTCTCTTCTTCTTCTCCACCAAAGCTTTCTTCCACTTCTTGAAGATCTCATGTGTCTTGACGCCATCCACAAGCTGATCTCCTCCATCTTCAATGCCAAGGAAAAGGAAGCAATATTGAAGCCATGATCAAGAACCCCTAAGGACCCATTTGTTGTAGTTTAGGGAGGTTCGAGACTTGTCTCCTTACTAATGACTTCAGTAGATATGGTTATGTCTATTTGATGAGACAGAAATCAGAATCCTTTGAGAAATTTAAGGAGTTAAGACATGTAGTAGAGAATCAGCTTGGTAGATCTATTAAAACTCTTCAATCAGATCGAGGTGGAGTGTACCTGAGTGGTGAGTTCTTTGACTATCTTAGAGAGTATGAGATCCTATCCCAATGCACCCTTCCAGGAACACCAAATGGAATGGTGTGTCTGAGAGGAGCGGTGACTCGAGTTTGACTCAAATTTTCCTTCGATTTGATTCTATTTCACTGTGGATTTTGGGGAAAACCTATTCTAAGGATGGAGAAGTATATAAGGAAGCTTTGGAGCAATTATCAGACCTTTTTTTGGCAAGGATTTATCATGAATTTTAATCAACATAGAGAGATGCCGTTGCAGTAGGGTTCCTCGCTGGGAAGCAACCAACCATCTCCGGCAACCAAATTTTTAGGGAAGGTGCGCTTCATGGAGGAAAGGATACACATAATGTTTCAGATCAAAAGGAGCTCGACTTGGGGAGAAATCAACAAAATATTGGTTGCGGCTATTGTTCATCGACGAATCCAGAATTGTTCTTCATAGAAATCATGGGCTGTGAAATTTTTCGCACCCCTGTGAAGTAAGTAAACTATTATTTTTACTCCTTTTTGAACTCTGATTTTTCTGAGATGATTTATTATTGTATTACTTCTACCATGGTAGTGTAAAAACCTTTTGGGATAGAGGGAGTAATCTCCCTTAATTTCTGGAATGACTAGATAATCATTATTTGTCAAGTTATTGTTGTAATCCGCAAGTGCACAGATAATTCAAAGTAATAAAAAAATATCGATCCCACAGAGACCTACGTGTTAAGTACCAAATAATTATATTCTTACTAGCTAAGCCATCGATTATAATGCGAGTAAATGATATAAAGAATACGAAATTAGAGAGAAACTGGGACTAGGGTTTCATCCACCTTAATTTCAATGACTAGATATGAATAAAAGGCCGTCAGTCTAATTTTATCATGATAAAGATATAATTTACTTTATAAAAGGATTATCTCACTTTCGTGCAGACAATAATGCAGGGACCGATCCTCGCTTTCACGCTATATCTATCCCAAGCTAAAAATAAGTAAATCATAAATCAAAGAACTCAAGGATCACTTTCGTGCATCCAAATCCTAAGTTGATCATCTCAAATGGAATCTCAAGGATAACTTTCGTGCATCCGAGTCTCAACACAGGTTCTACTTATGGTTTTCCAACACTCCGATCCTCACTTTCATGCAAGATCTTCACGTTTAACAAAATAACTCGATCCTAGATTCAAATTATCAAACATGACAATTATTCTTCTAAAATCAAGAAATAAGAACTAACCTAATTTCTTACGGTGAATTCCTAATGTTCAATTTTAGGGTTTCAAGTTCTCAAGCAAATCACCTTTCAGTCCATATTGTGAAAACTCTAAAATCATGCATGATAATAAGAAAACTATGGAGAAGTATAAACAATCATCACATAAGTAGAATTATCATAATAAAACTATTCTGACAAAATAGAAGTTATCTAGTCATAAAAAATTCAAGGGGATTACACCCCATGTCCCATATGATGTTTAAGCTAGCATGGAAGAAGAAATATAATAAACCATAGTTTAGATTGATTAAAAATCGAAAAGAAGGGAAAATCAACTTTACAGCATGGCTGTAATGAAAATTACAGGCGTAATTTGCTCCAAGAACCCGCGGTGAACAGTGCCGACGCGCACTCTTTTGTTGATTTCTCCTCCGACCGAGATCCTTTCTCTCTGAAACTTTTGGGGTATCGTCTCCTCCTCAAAGCGAAGCTTCCCCTCAAATTTCACGGCCTAAAATACGCTGTATGCTTCCTAGCTGCGAAACCTAGGGCGGTGGTGAAAAACTCGATTTCCTCCTCGATAGTGGATGAAATTTAGGGGTTTCGCCTCGGCGTGTTCTCCTCGTTGGAGGCTTCTTTTTCCTTCTTACAACTTTGAATTTAAGTGTCTAGATCATTCGCAATCGATCGTGCAAAAATCGGGCTTCAATTTGACCGTGAAAATCACATTCCAGGGTTAGAATTACGGTCGTGGAATCTGTTACGGCACTGCCGTATTTTCTTTAAGTTCTTATGTATAGGATTCACCCAGAATTACAATACCATGGAAATGAATATGGCAGCGCTGTAATTTCTAGAAATCTCTCGGGTCTGAAGTAGCTTCAAAATATGGCACCGTGATTTTAGTTACGACAGTGCCGTAATTTCTTCTGTGAATTTCTGGTCCAAAATTACGGCCCGTAAAAACCATTACAGCAGTGGTGTATTTCTGGGAAGAAAATTACACCCGTAATTTCTATTACAGTAGGGGTGTATTTTTCAAACGTGCTTTGATTTGCATGAAAATTGACCGGCGGCTTCGTCTCGATGTCTGGAATTCATTGGTGTGCTCAGATCTTCCAAAATCCATCAAAATATGACACTTTTTACCTGAAAATTATGAAAAACTAGAAAAGAAGTAGATTTCGCAATATTTGATAAAAAGGGCATGAAAATAAGCAAAGTAGTATAAATATGACACAAAAAGAGCAATGAAATGACACAAAATATACTATATAAATTTTGGTGTTATCAAACACATAAGGCTCAAACTTTGCTTGTCCTCAAGCAAATAAAATAAAGAACAATGCTAAGTATGGACAATATGCTCTTTTATGAAAAATAAATTTCTAAAATATAATCAATCACTCATGAAATATTCCACCAACTTTTTGCATAAAATTTTAGATAAATACATCGTCCTCTAAAATTAATCTTTAAGATTCACAACTTTGATCAAATAAAATTTTGCAACTTGTATAATAAACAGAATCTCAGTCTCATGAATTCACCCAAGTTTCAGTTTAAATCTATATTACCTTTGTTTACAAGAATAGAATATCCAAAATCTTTTTCCACTCAAAATCTCTCTCTCTCTCTCTCTTTTTATTCTTTTTGGATGGCATGTACCCACATAGATATACATTTTTATTTGGACTTCAATTCTTATCTTCGGTACCACTGTCAATTTTACACAGTGCTAAGCAGAGGAGTCATTTTCTTTTTTTTTTCTCTCTCTCTTTTTTACAGACTTCAACCCATATCTTTGGTACCACTGCCAATTTTATGCAATGCAAAGTAGGGGAGTCTCTCTCTTTTTGGATCTTGGGCTCTTTCTTCCCAACAAGTAGTAAAATAGACTAAATATCAACTAGGTTAATCAATTGGCATCAATTCAAAAATTACACTCATATGCTAATTTTATTCAAGAAAGATGTTTCACTTTTAAATTTAATTCATCAAACAACATACCTACCCAAAACCTTATGCATCAATCAATGAAGAATTTCAACAAGTAGATATATATTGAAGAAATAAATTCAACATAATAGGTATATCTCCATTCACAAGTATGCATAAACATAGAAAAATTCATACACTTCTCATCACATGGATTCAAGTCATAAAAATTTTTAAACATCAAAAATATCAAAATTAATGCAAAAGGTGTAAAGCATGAAACTCATAGTCAAAAGTGTAAAATGATAGATCAGTATAATCACATCAAATAGAAATTTTATGAGAAAAAAATATAGATAATCATATCAAATCAAAATAATCAAAAGTGCAAACAATACTGACAAAACTATATAGTAAGCTCAATCGTCATTAGGCCAGATGCAGCTGGGTCTAAAGATGTGCTTTTTGAAAATTTTCCTGCACAATTTTTAAGCACATAAGACTCAGATCAAAAATAGTCCCTTACTTTAATAAAAAAAATAATCAGAGATATCGTGAGTGGTCTGAGAGGGTGTCGGTGGAAAGAGCTGCTGCGGAGTAGATGCTGGTGAGAAGCAGAGGTGGAACAGATGCTAGTCAAAGAGCTGCTAGCAATGATGGTGGTGGTGCCGACAATAGAGTGATGATGAGTAGTCTCAAGTGGCCAGTTGGAGATTACAGTCCTGGAGGCAAAGTCGTCGGCTGGTGGGCGCGAGATAATGCTGCATAAATAAAAAAAATATCAGAGTCACTAAAGAAGATCCTTCTGCAAAAATAAATAAAATCAATAGAAACAGAGGCAGTAGAAGAAGTAAGAGGCTGCTGATGGTATAATCCAGTGTCGACGGTTGGAAACAGTGGTGTCAGAGGCAACTGGAGTGGTGGTGGTTGGGCTGGCTAGAGGTGCTACAAATCTGGAGAAGAAGCTGCTGGTGTCCAAGGATAGCAGAGCAGCCTACTGATTCAGTTACAAAAAGTAGCTATACCCAAGAATAAGATTTAATGATTCATAAAGAAAATAGACATAACCATGAAGTAGAATAAAACTTGTTCTTTCTGGGCGTATGAAAATCAAAGGATCAAAATCTATCAGGAATTTAGGGTATCAAGAGATAGAGGGCTAATCAGATTACTAGATCAAAAACTGCACAGAAGTTAATCAGACATCAAATGTTGTCATGTTTCCTAGAATGATTAGAAAATATTTTAATGAAAACAACTTATCCACTAGATAGAACAAAACATGTACTTCCTATTTCAAGTGAAAGATCAGGGTTTTAACTCATTTAAGCATCTTAAAAATCTGCAGCAAAAACGCTAATCAGATTAGTCAAACAAAACTACTGCAGAAATTAATCAAGTACCAAAAGATGTTATGTGTTATAGGATGATCTATGGACTTTAAAATTTAATAAAAATATCTAAATAATAGACAAGGATGAGTAGTTCATGTTTGTGCCAAAGATAAAAAATTTTACCACCCCAGTTTCTTAAAATTACTGTGAGAAAAATACCTAATCAGATAAGCAGAATGCAGATTTCAAATTACGAGCGTGAAATTCCTTACGGCAGTGCTGTAATTTGCACAAAATTTTTGGGTCAGAAATATGATGGAATTACAGCATAGTAAAAATGGTTGCGGCCCTGTCGTAAAAGTCACCAACCTTCAGTCAAAATTAACCTAAAATACGGTACCATGAAAATGATTACGGTACCATCGTAAAAGCCATAAAACTTTCAAATAAGAAAACACTAAAAATTACGGCACGTGAAGTCGAAAACGGTAAGAAATTACGGTACCGTAAAATTGATTGTGGTAGTGCCGTAAAAATTATTTAACTCTCGGGAAAGAAATCAACACAAATTACGGCACTGTGAAAAGGATTACGGCAGTCCCGTATTTTACCCAAAATTCGATTTTCCCTGCAAAAATAAAAGAAAAATTAATTCTAAAAATAAAATAAAATAAAGAAACTAAGCAAAGTAAGAGTGCTTGGGTTGCCTCTCAAGAAACACTAATTTTAAGTCCATAGCTTGAACAAAAATCAAACTTCATGGTGAAGCAGGTGGATCAGTACCATAATAAATAGCATACAATTTTCTGCATTTTCTTTGTCCAAAAAGTTTAGCCACTAATCCAAACATCCAAAATTTCATATAAATCAAGATTCATCAATATGCAGAAATTAAAATCAAAATTTTCAATTCCACTCAATGGATATTCAATGATCTTCCTATATTTGTCAGAAAGCAAAATCATTTGTCCTTTCTTCAAATTTTTATCATCATTTGTAATTGGACTTTGATCAAAAGATTCAAGTATTGGATCATAAAAATAGTCTTTCTGTCTCACATTAGATTCCTTAATAAAGCATAAATTTTCAAATAAATCAGAAGTTTGAACAATAGATATGGGCAAAGTATCAGAGTGAGATTCATCAATATTCATAATTTTCAAATCCTTTTCAAGTTCTTTATGCACTTCATCAATTTCAAAATTACTAACAAAATCAGAGTAAGATTTTTCTAAAACAATCCCCTCAAATCCTTCATTAGATTTAACCACAAATAATATATCATCAAAAGAATCAATTTCAAAACTATCATTAGAATCAAAGAGAGATTTAACAAAATCAATTTCCTCAAACTTTTCCACAAATAAATTATCAA
Source organism: Costus pulverulentus (assembly GCA_027562315.1). Classification (NCBI taxonomy): domain Eukaryota; kingdom Viridiplantae; phylum Streptophyta; class Magnoliopsida; order Zingiberales; family Costaceae; genus Costus; species Costus pulverulentus. Next base: position 23,890,180 of record CM050445.1, on the reverse strand, counting down.
ATGAATCAATTTTACAATCATCAAAATCAGAGTGAGATTTATCAATGTTCACATAAGGCTCAATTTTAAAACAATCATAATCAGAGGGGGACTTCTCTAAATCAATTTTTTCAGTTTCCAAATCAAACTCAAACAAACAAGCTTGTTGTGCTGTCTAGGTTTCCAAAATTTTCTTATGAGCTGTTAAAGATCCTACTTAAGAAGGAAGCTGACTAATTATCCCTTTAAGATCTTCAATTTCCTTACTTCAATTTGTCATGATTTGAATTTGATTCGTCATGAATTTTTCAAGCATGGGCTTTAACCTAGATTTCTCGGTATCCTCAAAGTATGGTTCAAAAACATGATTTGAATGAGTTAAAATTTGGCAATCACGAGCGTAGGCGAAGAGGTTTGCCTTCTCCTCCAATGGCGGATGAGGCAGGTCCGCATACTCCATCCCTCAGGTGATGACCTCTGGTGACGTGGTTCGGGGACCAATTTGGCGTCAGCTAGAGTAGACGGAGAGGAAGAGCATGAGTGCGTGCAGACGGGAGAGAAAAAGGGGTTTTTATACTCGATATTTGAGAGAGAAATAAGAGGAATTTTCCCCTGAATTCGATTATCTTCTCCGACGAGTCCATGAATCTTTCAGCGATTTTTCCCTACTCCATTTCCGGCGATGAGTCGCGGACTCCTTTCTCCTCACCATCCGGCAACATCCGTCGACGACGAAAGGCTGAGGCAAGGATGTGGTCCGAGCCTACCGCAAGCCCTTCACTTGTCCCCTCCAACGTTGATCATCGACGGAATGTTCCGGACGCAGGTGGTGTCCAACGTGCGAACAGCCAAGCAACAAGTTTTGAACGCTCTCAACGTTCGAAATGAGGAGGTCAATGGACGACACAGTCAACATCAATTCTGGATTCTGATTTGGGAAGTTGAACGCGCGTTGTGATTTCAAAATTTGGCTATAAAATTCGATCTCGACACATATGGTGGTGTGAACGGGTGACATAGATGGCTTGTTTATGGCCGCGTTTTTGCAGCAAAACACCCTTCCACATTTATTTTCAATGGGTGCCCCAATCTGCTTTTCTCGAATCTTAGTGTATGCAAAAAAACTTAATATTTTTTTTCTAAGGTAATTTCGTATAATATCAACACAATTTCATATAATACCTTAATTTTTTTGAATAACATCTGTCTATTATTGTATAACACATAAATATTTTCATATAACCTATCAAATCTCAATATAATTTTATCTTAACAACTTACTTATATGATATTTAGGTATTATAAAGGTATTATATGATAATATTAAAGTGTTATATGAAAATATTAAGGTATTATACGATAATAGGCAAGTGTTATATAAAAATATATAGGTGTTATATGATAATATTAAGGTGTTATACAATATTTTTGTATAACACCTATCTATTAATTAAATATTTTTATATAATCTATCAAATCTCAATATAACTTTATCTTAACAGCATATTTAAGATGAATTTTTATATACTACTTGTCTTAAGATGAATTTTTTGCAAAGTTATATGATAATTTAAGGTGTTATATAATAACTCTATGAGTGTTATACGATAATTTAAAGTGTTATATAAAATTACCTTAAGATAAATTTTTTGCAGTATGGTAAGATTTAGAAAAAACAGATTAGGGCTCTCCACTGAAAAAAAAATAAAAATATGGAAGTGGTACTGCAAAAATTTTTCCCTTATTTATCTTGGGCAGGCATCGTGAAGTGGTGCACGCATGGAAAGCGGACGCAAATCACATGCTTGCCGAGACTGTAATATTTTAAAATCTATCATAAATTATTTTTTAAAATGATTTCTCTTGACATACGAGATGTTTAGTCATCCAAGATATGGCCAGCCAGGGGCAAATCTTATAATATCTAGCGTGGGCCATTATTCCTACTAAAAAGTTAATTGCTTCTCATCTTATAAAAAGTGATCAAAATATATAATATGAAAATTTAAATAAGAATATTTATTTACTCTATATATATATATAATTCTAAAAATATGTTTAGTAAAAATAATTGTTACATAAAAAATCAAAACATTATGAACGAGACGTAGATAAACTTCATCATTCGAATCTATGGGGATAATTCAGGCTCCATAAGCAACAAAAGGCCAAAGTGAATAGAAAAAACATCAAGTAGGAACAATAATTATTATTTTTTATATTGCTGGAATTATTGTAGCTGTTTGAAAAAAAAAAAAAAAAAGTAAAAGTGAAAAAGATAGACACTATCGAGCTTTTATTTCATGATCAGCTTTTATGAAAGATTTTCAATAAAGGTGACCTTCGCAAAATTAATTATTTTTACTTTCATCGTCAAGGCTGTCGCGGACCTTGCGCTCTTTTCTGAACGACCGCCGAAAGTGCTTTCGATATCGGATCACTGATTGCTCGCCGCTGATCTGATCGCGTCCAAGTTCATTGAACCCACGAAGTCGCGGCTGCGTCCACCTAGTATAATGACCACCTCCACCTCTGCCATATTCTTCCATCGATGAATAGCAAATTAATTCCTCTGCAACTCATGTTCAGGGTCAGTAGATGGACTCCGTCACTGCTATTTCCAGCTCAATTCGCTCGCATTCCCTTAGGCTCATGTGATCCCGATGGTATTTTATACTCTTATTGCTCCGTTCTACAGCACGCTGAGCCCTCAATCGTGCTGCAGTAGGCGATCGATAGTCCTGGACGCGGCGTCGTGTGTAGCGGATGCTTGCTCGCTAATAGGAATTATTCGTGCTTGTCTTCTGCTATGGCGTCGCTGGCGGCGGATCCAGTCAGCTGCGTACAAGTAGAGGCCTCGGTGAGTAGTAGGAGATGTTGGATGTGGAGTTTGAGAACGCATCGCCCCTCAACGAGGTCTCAGGGTCGGGCATCGACAACAGTTTCCAGATCGAAATACATATATATCCAGCCCACAAAGGCTGTCCTTTTATGAATGCTCCATCTCCGTGAGATGAGATGATGTCAGGTTGAGTTCCCCTTGTACTTCACTTCTCCATGGATCCCAATTTAATTTCCTTTGAATATCTTCATATTCGGTATTCTAATTCATATTCCATATCATCCTTCCTGTGGCAGATGGGCCTCCGCCATCTAAATGTCATATGCACAACTAGGATAAACTGTATCTTGTTTGAGATCCAGTAACGCGCAAGTGCATGTGCATGCTTTCAATTAGTGCATTAATTGGTTTGTATTAGATCCTCCAACAATTGGAAATTTCAGGTGGATGTCATGCAAAATAACAGTTGGGAAAGCAAATGTATAAAATTACCTTAAGCCGGTTTCTTTCACAGAATCCACTTAAGGCAAGAAAAAAAAAATATAATAAATCTGATAACTTTTACTTCCGAATTTATTATATTTTTTCTTATTCTCTACATAAATTATCCAAAAAATACAATCATTATACCTTTCTACTGACATGAATTAGGAGTATTAAACAAATTCTTCCATAATCGAATATGCAACTTGTTTTGCTATGCGAATTAACACCAAAGCTAAAATTGATCTTTAGGAGGCTTTTCAAACATAGAGATTAATCAGTTGGAGTCTGCAAGTGTTACGGGAAATTAGTTTAAATATGGGAAGACTATGTGCGGATTTAAAAAATGGAGAAAAAAAAATCTGGCGATACCAGTGGAGAGTTAGAGAAAAAAAAAACATACTAAATAATTAGGGACCTGCACGTGGGGCCTTGGCCACTTGTCACAAAAAAAATTTCAGCACGTACTCTGCCTAGGCATTTTTGACAGAATCTGCTACGATTTTAGAACGCAATCTTAATGCAGACTTGTCCCTAGTTACTCAATTCTAGTTAATTTTTAGAATTGCATTAACACATGCCTCCTCTCTCTCACTATTAGCTCCTGCTCTCTTACTCTCTCACCTCTCATCTCTTGTGCAATTTCCCTCATCCTCGCCCCTCTTGCTGGAAACCCTAGTGGATTCCTCACTCTCCTTTGTGCAAAAATATCATAAGCTTCTCGTCTACTTCTCATGCGCAACTAAACTCCCATTGTCTCTCCCTCCTTTCTAAGCAAAACCCTCGTTCTCACAGAAATACTAACCTAGCTCAATCACCTCTCCCATGCAAATCCCTCCTTTTCTGCTTACCTAAAACCTCATTCCTCTGAAGATTGACGCTAGTCTCTCGCAACTAACTCTAACCATATCTGTCCCTTCAAAGTAGATGAGATGTTTTTTCATTTTATATTTCCTCTATATATTTGGTATTTTGTAGTTTTTGAACTTTAGTTATTTATGATTACTACATTTCCTTCTCCAACAAGCAAATATCAGTGAACTCTTGATCACTTAGACTCAGTGCTCAACATTAGTAATATTATTTTTTGAAGGTCAAGTCATTTTCATCGTGGATACAAATTGAAATGATTATGGATACACATTTGAAATGACAATGGATATACATTTCAATGATCATGGATACATATAATTTAGGACTAATACAACTTAAGTTAGAGTTTATACATGTTATTTTCATCATGGATCAATTGTTAATGATCGTGTATACATGTAATTTAAGCCTAATACAACTTTAGTTAGGGTTCACACATTTTATTTCCATTAGGGATAGATTGTCAATGATCATGGATACATATAATTTAGGCCTGACACACTTATTTCCATCGTGGATAGAGTGTCAATCATCATTTCCATCGTGGATAGAGTGTCAATCATCATGCCCACATGTAATTTAGCCATGCAACTTAAGTTAGTAATAACACATCTTATTTCCATCATCAATAGGTTGTCAATGATTGTGGATATATGTAATATAGGCTTGATACAACTTAAGTTAGGGTTCACGCATTATATTTCCATCGTGGATAGATTGTTAATGATCATGGATACATATAATTTAGCCATAATACAACTTAAGTTAGGATTTATACAATGTATTTTCATCATGAATAGACTTCAATGATTATGGATACATGTAATTTAGGTCTGAGGTAGATTAGTTTTAGAATCATCTTCTTTACATGACACATCCCTTTTTGGTTTACTTTCCTTTTGAGGTGTTAAACTGGGTAGGGTTTGTTCATGTTCAGAAGATTTTTCTAATTCTAATTCCTCTTCATGATCATTAATAGACTCTTTCTCCTTAAGTTCTCCTAATTGTCTCCCACTTCTAGTGGTAATAACATTGCAATGTTCCCTAGAGCTTAATCTAGATATTTGTTCTTCTTGAATTTTATTGTATGCCACTAAGGATTCTAATTGAGAAGCAAGATGTCTGACAGTTTCTTCGAGATCCTCAAATTTTTTCGTGTTTTGAATTTGCAACGATTGAATATGGTTATCTAAAAACTTCTCTAGCATGGGTTTACTAACCTCTTCAGTCAAGGGTTCCTGATCTTCATTCTCATTCTTACCAAGTTGACGACAATATAACATTCCTTCATTTGGAGCCCATTGGCTATGATTCAAGGACATCTCCTCAATCAACTTGAAAGCATCGTCTAATGTTCTACTCATCAAGGCTCCCCCTGCGGCAGCATCAATGATTAGACGGGTATTATAAACTAAGCTAGAGTAAAATGTCTGAATTAGAAACTCATTTTCGAAGCCATGGTTAGGACACTTCTGTTGTAGATCATTGAATCTCTCCCATGCATCGCTGAGTGATTCTCTGCTCTTCTATTGAAAGTCCGTGATTCACTTCCTCAATTGGATAGTCTTGCTCGGTGGAAAATATTTCATCCGAAAAGCTTTTGATAATTGTTCCCACGTTATGAAGGTGTTGGGCCGACGAGAATGCAACCAAGATTGTGCTTGATCCCTGAGAGAAAAAGGGAATAATATCAGTTTTAGTGCATTATCAGAAACTCTATGAATTTTTATGGTATTGAAATATCCAAGAAAAATATATAAGTGTAAATAAGGATCTTCGATTGATGATCCTCCAAATTGATTCTGCTGAATTATAGTCAAGAGGGCAGGATTAATCTCAAAGTTGGTGGTCTCAATTGCAGGTTTAGCAATGCTAAAGTGTATCCCTTGAGGATTAGGGGCTGCATAGTCCCTTAGTGATCTTTACTCAGCCATTAGGAATTAATTTCCTGCGCACACTAGAGCAAACTGATCAATTGATGTAAGTCAACAGAAAAGAATAAAAAGATAAAACATAAATGAAACCTAGTATAGCAATAATCTCAACATTTTCAATATCGACAAAACTAAGGTCCCCGGCAACAGCGCCAAAAACTTGATAGCCCAAAAGGGAACACTACAAGTCTGGCACGCGAGTACCTTGGACTAATCCTTGGTAACGGCACCAAAAACTTGTTGTTAAACCATAAGTGCACGGGTATACGAAGTAATAAAAAAAAGTATCGAATCCACAGGGACCTACGTTGTCGAATACTAAATAGTTGATTTCTTACTATCTAGGCAAATCGAGATCGT
>CM050445.1:23857339-23873979 GCA_027562315.1 Costus pulverulentus | reverse complement strand
GCATCAATGATTAGACGGGTATTATAAACTAAGCTAGAGTAAAATGTCTGAATTAGAAACTCATTTTCGAAGCCATGGTTAGGACACTTCCGTTGTAGATCATTGAATTTATCCCATGCATCGCTGAGTGATTCTCCGCTCTTCTGTTGAAAGTCTGTGATTCGCTTCCTCAATTGGATAGTCTTGCTCGGTGAAAAATATTTCATCAGAAAAGCTTTTGATAATTGTTCCCACGTTACGAAGGTGTTGGGCCGACGAGAATGCAACCAAGATTGTGCTTGATCCTTGAGAGAAAAAGGGAATAATATCAGTTTTAGTGCATCATCAGAAACTCTATGAATTTTTATGGTATTGCAATATCCAAGAAAAATATATAAGTGTAAATAAGGATCTTTGATTGATGATCCTCCAAACTGATTCTGTTGAATCATAGTCAAGAGGGCAGGATTAATCTCAAAGTTGGTGGTCTCAATTGCAGGTTTAGCAATGCTAAAGTGTATCCCTTGAGGATTAGGGGCTGCATAGTCCCTTAGTGATCTTTACTCAGCCATTAGGAATTAATTTCCTGCGCACACTAGAGCAAACTGATCAATTGATGTAAGTCAACAGAAAAGAATAAAAAGATAAAACATAAATGAAACCTAGTCTAGCAATAATCTCAACGTTTTCAATATCGACAAAACTAAGGTCCCCGGCAACGGCGCCAAAAACTTGATAGTCCGAAAGGGAACACTACAAGTCTGGCACGCGTGTACCTTGGACTAATCCTTGGTAACGACACCAAAAACTTGTTGTTAAACCGTAAGTGCATGGGTATACGAAGTAATAAAAAAAAGTATCGAATCCAAAGGGACCTACGTTGTCGAATACTAAATAGTTGATTTCTTACTATCTAGGCAAATCGAAATCGTGAAAATAGCAATCAGAAAAACTAAGAAAATAGGATTATAGAGAGAAAAGCTGGGACTAGGGTTTCGTTCACTTAAACTTTTTTGACTAGACATGAAAAAGGATTTCGTTGATTCACTTTTATCATGATGAAGATATTATCAAACAATGAACTCAAGGATCACTTTCGTGCATCCGAGTTCTAGAATCTCTAGTGAAGTCTCAAGGATCACTTTCGTGCATTCGAGTCTCGCAACTAGTTTTGCTCAAGGACCTCCAACGTTCCGATCTTTGCTTTCGCACAAGATCTCCACGTTGGACAAATAGACTCGATCTATAGATTCATGTTATAATCATGACAATTATTTTACTAGAAAAGATCAAGATGGATATAACCTAAGGAAGAGATCCTAACTTGCAATTCTAGGGTTCCAAATTCTAAAGCAATTACCTTTCAGTCTCAAGCGAAAATTCTAAGAACATAATTAATAATATGAACTTAAAGAGAGTCTAAGCACAATTATCACATGAGCAAAATCATCAAGCTAAAATCAAACTCAACAAAATATTGAAAAAGAAGTTATCTAATCATTAAAAGTCAAGTGAACTACTCCCCCATGTCCCAAGAGTAGTTTAAGCTAGTATAGCGAAGGAAATACAATATTCCATAATTTTAGAAAATTGAAGATCAATAAAAGGAAGAGTTTTTAGAAAATACGGCACGGCTGTGAAGTATTTCACAACTGTATTTTACAAAAGAAGGCATGAATAGTGGTGGCAATCCTTCTTCCCCTGATTTCTCCTCCAATTTGTCTCCTTTCGATTTGAAACTTCCGGCACGTTGTCTCCTTCACCAGGCAATGCTTTGGTAGAAAAATTGCGGACGGAGGTCTTCTGGATCAAGCGCGGCGGCGAAACCCTCGACGGCGGTGTGGATCGCAATTTCTCCCTCAACGGTCGATCAAAATTGGGGCCTTTTCTCTCTCTGTAACCCTCTCGTCAAAAGCTCCCTTTTTGCTTCTTACGGCATTCGATTTAGAGCTCTGGATCGCCGGCAATCATCTCCGCAAAAATCGGGCGTCGAAGTTGACCTGGGCGTCGCATTCAAAATAGGTTTTATGATAGTGTAGTTGTTTACGGCTAGTGCTGTAAAATCTCTTGAGTCTTCTGTGCCGATGTCATCTCAGAAAATATGGCCCGTAAAATAGTTTGCGGTCAGTGCCGTAAACTTTGCTGAACTCTCTATTCTGAAACGGCTGGAAAATACGGCAGTGAAATCCCTTACGGTAGGTACCATAAAATCGGCTAAGGTTTTTGTTCTGACACATTCCGAAATACAGTACCGTAATATTACTTATGGCCGGTACCGTAAAATCGGGAAATCTTTCTGTTCGGAAATCTTCACAAATTACGGCAGTGTTCGGATTTTACGATACCATTTGGAATTACGGTACCATAAAATAGATTATGGTACTATCGTAATTTGCTGGATTGCTCCGATTTGCGTGAAATTTCTTGGGTGATCTCCACTTGATGATGAGAACTTTTCCATATATTTGATTTTGCTTGAAAACGTCTAAAATAGTGCCTTTTGCCTGCAAAATATGAAAAACCAAAATAGAAGTAGACTTTGCAATATTTGATAGATTTATTATAAAAACAAGTAAAAAGATCCTCGATTTAGCATGAAAAAGTATCTAAAATGATGCAAAATGTACTACATAGTTCGGTGTCATCAATGTTTTTCATTTAGATTCATTGTACAAGGAATTATCGCTTTGACAAGGTTTGAAATCTAGTTTGTTGCTCCATGTTCTGAAACATGATTTCATCATCTATTTCAATTTCGAGTTTCGGTGTTCTTTGTCTCGGCTTGGTCTCGATACACAAACCTTTTGTCTCATGGTTGCTGCAAAATTATTAGTGATAAATCAAAATTGAATAGAAATGTGTGATATACTTGTTAAGAATAACCTTATGGAAAAATTTCGTGATAAAAAAATGTCAATGCAAAACCACATGTTTGTAATCACGATAGTGATTAGTCATGAAAGAAAGTTGTAGGCCTTTGTTCTCAATGGCTGAAGGTCTCCTTATCGGCAGTGAGTTGGGCTTCTGCTTGGCTCAAAATCTTTAGAAGTTTACTCGCCGATGAGGTAGAGAAGAGAAAATTCTACTCAAAAATATATTCTGGGTTCTATTAAAGCAGTGGCTGCTAGAAAACACGAAGTTTGTTTTTGGCGACTGAACTTTCATTGTAGATGAATTTCTTGTTAACAATGCTAAATTTTGGTGGCTGTTGATGAAAAAAATTTCATGGTGTAGCTATTAGCAACATCTATGAGCGTTTTGGGCGAGGAGAAGTCGGCGTCGCAAAAAAAATCATGCTCTTCACTTTTTCGGCAAAAATAGGGGAAATAATCGCCGAAAGGGGCATCAGCGATTAAGTTTCATTTCAAATCCGTTGGCTGCCAAAATTTTTATGAGGCTTGGCTGAAGGTTACTGTGTCGATTGGAAATTGATTTTTGAGGGATTGGCTCGCTAAAAAAAGGAATCAAAATTTGAAGTTATCATCAGAAACTGGGAATTAGGAAAACCTTCTTCTTCTTCGAATTACACGAGAAGGAAGTTGTAGAAGAAGCTCTCGTTGTCGATGATGATCAAGAAGAAGAAGTTGGTTTCTAGGAGGAATCGGCGAGGTCTTTATAAGGTTAAAAGCTTCCACCTATTAAAGTAGCTGCAGGCAAATGTTGAAGACAACATACAGAACCATGGGCGTTGTTCTGATGATGTACGCCTATGTTTTCGACTGTTGAGGGCATCTTAAAGGAATCACGATTGTGATTATGAGACCTGCATAAATAATTTTAAAAAATTTCCAAAAATCCCAAAAAATACAAAAACAAATAATTTTAGCTAGAATTTTGAATCACTTGTAAACAAAAACAAAGATAAATAAAACAAAATTTAAAAAAAATAAAATAAATAAAACAAAAGACTAAAATTGCATAAATAAAATAAGATGTTGGGTTGCCTTCCTAACAAGTGCTTCTTTTAGGTTATTAGCTTGACCCTTGATGACATTTTATGGTGAAGCTAGTATATGAGTTCTATAGTAAGTTGCATATAATCTTCTATTTTTTCTTTGTCCTAAAAGCTTGCCCACCAAATTAAATATCCAAATAGTAGGTAGGGCATTTTAGCAGCAATTATCCTATACATGCAAAAATAAGAGTCAATCCTTTCACATTCATGTACAGAATATTTGATAATCTTCCTATATTTATCAAAGAGTAAAATCATGTGTTCTGTAAAATTTATACTATCAATTTCAGGAAGATTAGAATTTAGTTCTAGAAAATCATACTTTGGAATGCTTGCGATATTGTTGAGTTCAAAATTAGATTTCTCCCATGCCTCTAAATTCATAGAAATATAAAAATTTCAAATTCAATCATAGGGTGAGAAGTAGAAATATCAAAATCTTAAACCATAATTTTTGAGAAATTAGAAATATCAAAATTACAAAAAAATAAAACTAATCTAAGGGTGAGTAGTTTCTAGTCTGACACTTCTAAAATTTTATATCAATATTAATTCAAACAGAGTCCCCGATAATGACACCAAAAACTTGATACCGCGTGTGACAACAATGATGCTGATGTGCCACCACAATCCCCAGACGCGTCTCTACAAGTGCACGGATGTATGGAAGTAATAAAAAAATCGATCCCACAAAGACTCTAGAATTAAGTACTGATTAAATCATGTTAGTTTAATCTAGGCGAATCAATTGAATTGAGAGTAATATTTCGAAAGCACAATAAAACAAAAGAGGCAAATAAGATGCAAAGGAAGTTTGGGCATAGGGTTTCACCGCCTTAATTATTCTAAGTAACTCTATTGTGTCTGCAAGTGCACGGATATTCGAAGTAATAAAAAGATATCAAAGCACAGAGACCTCGTTTGTTAAGTACCAAAGAATTAATTTCTTACTAGCTAGGCAATCGAATAAGATGTAAGCAAGCGATCGGAAATTGCACGAAAAATCAGAGAAGAAAGCTGGGTCTAGGGTTTCATCCACCTTAATTCTAATTACTAGATAAAATTAAGTGTTTGTCAGTTTATTTTTATTATGATAAACATACAATTTACATTATAAGGAAATTATCTCACTCTCGCATAAACAATTTACAAAGAACAACCCTTACTTTCGCGCAGGATTATTCAGTTCTAAAGATAAGTAAACCTTGTCAAAGAGATTTAGAATCACTTTAGCGCATTCAATCTCAATGTCAATATCTTAAGTGAATATTAAATATTTACATACTTTAGATTCACAGATTCTACTTAAGGGTTTCCAACAATTCAATACCTAATTTTTTATGATATTTTCATGTTTAACTCATTAATATTTCCTAGATCAGATTATCAACAAGAAGATAAACTTCTAAAATCTAGAAATAAGAGCAAACCAAATTAAGGACATGTTGACAATTGAAACTAGAAAAGATTAATGACAATCATCACTTAAGTAGAATTATCATAACAAAAATATCTTGACGTAATAAGGATCATCTAGTCATTATGAAATTAAGGGGATTACACCCCCTGTCCCAAAAGGTGTTTAAGCTAGTATGGTTGAAGAATTACAATATGCCTTTGTTTAGAATGATCAAAGATTGAAGAAGAAGAGAAAATTTACTAAACACAAGGCTAAAATGAAAATTACAGCCCATTACAGCCCGTAATCTCTACTTTTGAACGCGATGAACAGTGAGGCGCCCACGCTTTCGTTGATTTCTCCTTCTTCTGATCTCCTTTCACTCTGAAACTTCTGGGGTATGTTCTCCTCTTTTAGGCTTAACTTTTCCTCAAATTTCACGGTCGATGGTGCTCTGTTCACTTCTCAGCAATGAACCCTAGGACGGCGGTGAAAAACTCAATTTCTCTCTGAATCGTCAATCCAAAATTGGGGCTTTTTGTTCGGCCATCTTCTCCTGTACTTATTGAGTTTTTCCCCTTTTACGGTTTTTGAAATGGTGGTCTAAATCGTCTGGAATCGCCATCGCAAGAATCGAGCTACAGTAACACCGAGAGAATCGTGCAAAGTCGGCCGCCTTGGCCATAATTACGGCCTGTGAAAATGTTTACGACAGTGTTGTAATTCCTCCTATGAAGAATCTGAAAGAAACACGGGCTGTAATATGAACCAAGGCAGTGCCGTGTATTGCTTCAAAATCCTTCCCGACAGAATTACGGCCTTAACTATAATACGGTAGTGCCATATTTCCTTCTAGATAGAAATCGACCAAAATTACGGTGATGTGTACTTTATCGTACTACTAACCACAAGCGTGACGGCTTTGTCGTAGTAGCACTTAAGATATCGATCCCACAGGGACAGTGATCAAGTATCGAGTGATTACGAATCAATAGCTAGACGATTGGATGAATGTTTTGGGTTTTCAGACAATAAATCAAACTACTACTAAATACAAATGCTAATTGAATCAAGCAAGTGAAAGTATTGGACAGAAAACAAGGTTTAGAGACATCAAAACTTCGAGTGCATCTCGTTGATGGATCTTAAACTCAAACAGGATAAAATCATAACAACACAATTTTAAAAGTGTTCAAGGAAATATCTAATGGTACAGATTACCCTCTTTCGACGGCGTAATCCGGTATTAATCTAGATCGGCGTCCTACTTTCGTGGCTCACCATACCTAGATTAATCCATTGGGTTCAGAGATATTATAAAATTCCTCACACAAATCTGGCCCTAATTCTTGACCTCTCAGAGCATGTTCGATAAGGCAGATCTAGCGTCGCAATTCACCTTTCGGTCCTTCTCGTGGCGCCCAAAAAAAATAATTGCGTGGCCAATGCAATACTAGCAGTAAAACAGCACAGATCGAATAAACACAAGATAAAATTTTCATTGCTACGAGAAAATAAGTTAGAAAATAAGATCCAAACAACTCAATTACACTCTTGTTCCGATTAAAAGGATTATGCTATCATAGCATCGATTCAGTACAGATCTCTAAAGGAATAGAAGGAAATAAAGAGAAGATAGAAGAAAGAGGAAGCAAACTCTCTGCAGAAACTTTGCAACATTCCTTCTAGTCTTCTAACATGATGTATCATTCCTTCCTCCTCCCTTGTAGTCGCCAAAGCTTTCTCCTTTGCAAAACTCACTAGCCCACCTTGAGCCCGAACTGGGCGCTGATTTTCTTTAGCGAATTTAGCCCCTTTATATAGAATCCTGGTGCCCCTTGGAATTCTGAATTAAATCCTGGAATTAAATTCTGGATTAAATTTCTATTATGGCTCTTTTAATGGCGTGTCTCTTGTTATTATGTATTAAATTCTCATCCATTAATTGCATGACTCTTCAAATTCTCAACTTAATCCCCATTATGGCTCTTGATGGCTATTAAATGATCCAAATAAATTCCGCATTTATGATCATAACGGTAAAATATTAACTGCAGCTTCTTTAATTCTTGTAACCCTCAGATAATTAATGCTCATTTAATCCTTGACGGCTGGCAATAAATTCTGGCGGCTGTGGATGAACTCTGGCACTTGCGGATAAACGTTTGCGGAGGCCGCGAGATTTCAGTCGTGAGGAAGATTATGGCCATGCCCATTAATTCTGTTTGAAGCCAAACTTCTTGTCAAGATTCTTGATTCACTCAAAGATATAAATATACGTCCAAATAGCTCTAAGAGTGAATGAAATGTCCTGTATTCAACAAACATGACAAGTAGTGAAGCTTCTGAAGAAAACCAATGAAATTAGTCGGAAAGAGATGTAAAAATGTGATAATTGGTCTCGATTCACATGTAAATATTAGTCTAAAAGATTATAAAAATAGGAGACATCGTACGGCAGGTCTCATAAATTATAGTAGTGCCATGGTTTATTTTGTGCGTTCAGTAAAACCACAGTACCGTAATATACATTACGGCCTTGCCGTAATTCGGTCTAAAGCTCCGATTTGTGTAAAATTTGACATGTAACCTTCTCTTGATGATTGGAATTTGTCTATGCACTCGAATTGCTCGAAAACTCCTTAAAATAATGCCTTTTTACTTGAAAATAATCAAAAATGAGAAAAGGTGTAGATTCTGAAATATTTGATAAATAAGGCAATAAGCAAAAGAGTATGAATATGAAACAAAAAGACCAATCAAATGACACAAAATATACCATGAATTTTCGTGTTATCAAACTCTTATCAGTATGCATTAATTCTTTAGATATGTTTAAACGAAATCTAATGTAAAAGTGTATAGGATGTCCCATGTTAGCAGCCTATCATAATGTTTAACTCGTCCTATATCCATCTATCACTCTGAATACCAATCTTGGTTAACTTCATTAAGCACACAGTAGATTTTATTCCCCAATACAACTACGCCACATTTGTAGGTCATTAGTTATAAGATTGATTGAAGGGTTCAAAAACTAAGAGTCACCTTTTAGTTCTTGTCCTAGTTTCTAAAGCAATTTAATTAACAGTCTTAAGTTATTACATATGAAATTAGTCCTACTAACTAAATTCTATATTCTTAGCAACTTTCATAGTCTAGATCATATAGGTTTAATTAGTGATCCCTAGGGTTAGAATCTCCTTTCAGCGACTCTATATCATCATCCATCTAATTTTCTTTGGCCTTTAATGGTAGTCTACAAGGGGTAGCTGCCCCTTACAATCCCTTAAGGAAATAAAAATCTAGATGATGATTAAGAGGCAAAAATTAAAAGAAATTAATTTTCAACAGAAGATTCAGGCATTAGAATTTTCAAAAATATTTTCATGTCATGGGATATGCGCATGTAGAAAAGTACACCTACGGGCCTCGTAAGAATGCTCTGATACCACTGTTGGGAATCCCCGGACCTTTCTAAAATTAATAACGTAGCAAAACGAAAAGTTTGAAATAGGATCCTAGAGAGTTAGGATCGTCTTACGAGTGAACCGGAGGATCATCTTAGAATTTTCAAAAATATTTTCATGTCATGGGATATGCGCATGTAGAAAAGTACACCTACGGGCCTCGTAAGAATGCTCTGATACCACTGTTGGGAATCCCCGGACCTTTCTAAAATTAATAACGTAGCAAAACAAAAAGTTCAAAATAGGATCCCAGAGAGTTAGGATCGTCTTACGAGTGAACCGGAGGATGTGAATGAGTTATACCTTTGTCTAGAAATTTGTCTAGAGCTTGTAGATGACAAAGATGATCAAGTGCTCGTCCTCTGCAGTCATGCACACATGGATGGCCTTGAGACTCCTCTGCTCCACGCACATGCTAGCTTCAGGAGATGAGATCCACGCCAAGGGAGATAGCCATCAAGCTTGCACCAACTTTAGAGAAGATGCACCAAGGGTGCTATCCTTTACAAGTTGAGCCTATCTAATGAAGATTGCGCCAACTTGTATGCTGTCCTTTACTTCCAGATGCGCCACCAAAATGCCATGGAAGAAAGGAGAAGCCCTCAAAGTGCTTCTTGTGCCAAGGGGAGATTGCTGCCCGCCTTTGATGAAGGTGGCAATAACCTTGTTGGGTGCACCAAGGAAGGGAAGAGGGGCGGCGGCCAAGAGGGGAGGAGGATAGAGACCTAGGCAGCTAGGTCTTGGAGCAGGCGACAATGTTACACTGTATGTGGCCCCCCTAGCCCCTGTATATATAGATTTAATACATTGGCCCAGTAATTTATGTCATAATATTTTTATTCAAAATATTCATGAGTTAAGTTGTGGCCCCCACCACTTAAGTTATGAATTAATTAATCATTAATTCATAATATTCAGACAAAACTCAAGCTAGTGGGCGCATGTGATCAAACCCCCGCACAGATCTCAATGCTGACCCAAGTTTTGACTCGTCAACATAGACCTAGTCAACTAGAATCAAAACTGGTCACATGAGGTCAACTGGGTCAACATGACCACTCAAATCTACAAGCTTCCTCTCAACTCATATCAACCAACTGCGAAGCATCAAACTCCCAAATAGATCTGAATCATCCATAGATTCGATCTGAGACTATTTGATTAATACGGAGTCTCTAGCGTCTAGGTGTGCGACCCTGTAAGTTCTTCAGACGTTGGCAGTGATGACTAAATCATCACAAGCAATGAGTGACACCTAGCACTACAACATTGCTACCCAAGTAATCAGAATTAAGTCATCATCAATATCCCCTAAAACTGCAACAAAGTATAAGTACAGCTCTGTCCTTTTGCCAGACTAATATCCTGATTGGACAAGTGTGTCACACTTGTTTACCCAATCTTATGGTCATGACTAAATCAGGTTCTCACCTAGGTATGACCATACACTTTCAGTCATACAACCATCTAGAGCACCATGGACATTAAGCTTCCTCGGAAGGAAGGGGCAAATCCTCTCTTGGCACATTGAATCTTTGATATGGCTCATGACACACCCAATGACAACCATTATGACTCCCCTTTTACGGCGAAGCGTTAGGTTGTATCAAAGAGTCTCATTTGCCATATAGATATACCAATGCCCTCAAGTCTAGGACAAGTGTAACTCTATCACTGAGATGAATCCTCATGGCGGGTCAATCCAGTATATCTCCCTTGATATATCTATATGCTTGCGTTAGCAACCCATGCTCAACCAGCACATATACTAATCTCAGGTGAATCATAGTTGTCCCAAATCCACTATGATTATCGGCTGGGAACAAACATAGAGATTAGATAAAATCTATCTCTTAGGACATTGTACATGCAAATGTACATGTGCGCAGATGTACAAATTTGCATAACAATGATTATGCCAGGATAACTTATCTATCAAATAGATGTGATACACATATCTCATTGGACCATCCAAAGGTCCTAGGGCATAAACACTAACAACTACTCCTAAAATTGCATAAAAGGAACCAATTCTATCACAACTAGTGGATCACTCATAAGCCAGTCCTATTGATTTAGGAAACTCTTTTTGGGCATCGCTTCCACTGTGTTTTATGAAAAATTTAAATTGTCCAGGGTTTCCCAACACTAGAGACACTTTTATATTGAACGCTATTTGGTGTCTAAGATGTTGTTTCCAATGCACGCCCCAAGAAATATGGAGTTAGATTTGCATGACTCATCATACAGAAGAGTTAATTACCACAAGTCAAAGGATCAATGCAACTCTTGTCACTTGTGAGGTTAACATATAACAACATGTTAGAGCCTCACAATAAGTCGATCCAGTATATCCACTACTGATATACCTATATGCTTGTCTTAGCACCACGTATGTAACCAGTGCATATACCTGTCTCACATGTACTAAAGCTGTCCCTTATCCACTTAGGTACTTGATTAGAGATATAAGTTCGAGCCTAGAAGAAATCTATCTCCAGGGACATTATCATGCAAATGTACAAAAACGCAGATGTAAATATAGCATAATAATGATAATGCCAAAATGATATATATAGAATATCAATGTCAAGTAGTACAATAGATGGACCGACAACAGGTCATAGGGCATAAATACCAACAATCTCCCACATGCACTTGGACCCAGTTGTTGAGAAATCTCAACCTCATGTCCTTCAAATGACCATCATGCTTTTGTTGCACCAAAACCTTAATAAGTGGGTCTACTATATTATTGTCTGTGTCAACTCTGCTAATCTTGACATCACCTCTGTCTATGATGTCTCAGATTAGTAAAATCTCCTGAGTATGTGTTTAGATTTATGATGAGACTATGTTTCCTTTGCCTATGTAATCACTCTACTGTTGTCACAATAGAGCTTAATTGGATCTACATCAGTCAAAACTACCTGAAGTTTAGTAATGAACTTCCTTATCCAAATGACTTCTTTTACTGCCTCAGAAGCAGCAACATACTCAACCTTGGATATAGAATTTGCTATCGTGGATTGCTTGAAGCTTTTCTAACAAATAGTGCCTCTATTCATCTTGAACACATAGCCTGCTTGCGATATGAAGTCATCAGGGTTTAACTGAACCTTAGTGTAGCCCTAAACACTGAGTTCTTCTTGTCCCCCATAGACCAAGAACAAATTCTTAGTTATTCTCTGATCTAATTTTAAATGCAAAGTAATATAAGATAAACTAAACTAATGGGTCGAATTGGATACTAAACAAGAGATACAAGTTAAATGCTATTTCAAGAAAATTTAGGACATTGGGGGTACATCACAATGATGGATTTATACTTAAAGAAAAATCATAACAATGCAATTGATCTAAAATGTGCAAGGACTTATGCGCAGGTACAGTTTACCCCCTGTCAGCAGTATAACCCGGTACCTATTCAAAACGGTCTTATACTTTCATGGCTTACCAAACTGAATAGATCCAATGAACATATGGATAAACTAAATGTCATCACGTGAATTCTAACTACTTTCGTGATAGAATAAAACGAGTCCGGTCTATGTAGTTCAAACATCGCGTTTCACCTTTTCAGTCCTTCTCGCGATGTTTTGTACATGTAAAAACTTGGCCAGAGTAAATACAAGCAAATATCAAAGAAAAGATTGAATAAAGAGAAATACATTGTAATAACACTAATATTATAAGTCAAATGTTAGATCTAAACAAAGGATTCACCTGAAGTCCTAAATAAGAAGGTTTAAGCAACCATGATAAAATAATTCAACATAAATGTCTCGAATCAAGAACCTGAAGAAATACAAATGAAAGGAAGATGATTCTAGGAAGAAAGAAAAAATAAATCTCTTCAGGAAGTGTTGGAGTCACCTACAAATCCACCCAGCAAAATACCTTGCTGTTCATTGTCGCCCTTTTCCTTGTCATCGCTCTCTTGTTTCTACATTATTGGAGAGCTAATCGACCCCCAAATCAGCCCTTTTATTGATAGGGAGGGGCCTCTTGAGATTCCCTCCAAAATCCCCAAGAAAACCCTTGAAATTCCATGCGATATGAGCCAAAAATTGTGCTCAACAGACTCTGTCATGGCCATGACGATCATTGCGACTAGGCCCTGATGTGTTTTGCAAGTTATTGTACTGCTAATCGTGTCTGTGAATCAGGTCACAGGCAGGCTGTGAAGATCATAGGCTATCTGTGAATTCTTATATGGATTTTTGGATTATGGCTATGAAGCTGATCATAGGCTATCTGTGAATTCTTATATGGATTTTTGACATGTTGATCATGGCTATGAAGCTAGTCACGATCAAGCCATGATCATCTTGGTGAAAATTTATCAAATTTTGGTTCAAACTTGTTATTGCCGTGATGATCATCATAGTTCAGCTATAAAAAAAGTCATTTTCAAATGCTCATCATGGCCGTGAAGCTCGTCAGGGCCTAGTTATGACGGGTACAGAAAACTCTCTTTAACTTTGAATTTGTTGTGCTAACTTGTCTTTTTATCCCAAATCACTTGATGGCCTTAAAATTGTCAAATAAGCTCCAGAATTGAGTGATTTCACATAAAATTACAAAATGATAAGAAAAAGTAGAGATTTCGAGCAAAGCAAGTAAATAAGTCTAATTTAAGTATAAAAACAACAGAAAAGCCTTGTTTTGAGATAGAATCATGTCATAAAACTCTTTGAAACTACAAGGCATCAAAATCTCCCAAACATAAATTCATGCTTGTCCTAAAGCAATAAAAACAAGATGAAACACAAGCAAGGTAGAAAGAGGTAATCCAAAGCTACAAACACATCACTAAGTTAAAACTTATCATGAATGAAGTATAATCAAGTTTCAAAATTCCAAGCGAGGGTCTATCATCAAAGGTCAAATCAAAGAAGTTCGAGAATCCTTAGTTGATGAGACTTTTAGCTAGTAAAATACAATGATTCCTATTTCACAAACAAACTTCATTGAAAATTCAATTCATTCATAATCAAGTGTTGGGGTCAAATTCAAATGCATTATTTTTCATGCCAAACTTCATAACATTATTTTTCTTTTCTTCGCTCATTTTATTTTTATTTTAACAAGCAGGACTAGCTCTCTAAATTATTGGAAATCTTTTGATGAGAAGCACAACCATGGGTGGATTGCTGCCTTGGTTACTCAACCGACAACACATTTAGAGCTTACTAAAATTCCTCTAGCCTACTAACATGAAGCACTAACATGGGTGGATTATCACCTCAGTTATTCAACTAGGATCGGCTAATTGTGTAAAATGAACTCATGACTATTCATGCACATTTGGCATGAAACGAAAACATGGGTCGAATGCCGCCCCCACTACTTTGTGCATTACTAAGTCTGCAGAGTTGCAAGTCTAGCTAGAGAGAGAACTTATCAATTTTTATTTTTTTTATTTTGTAAGCAATTATCACCCAACAAATGACATGGAGAATCAAATAGATGAATGAAACTATTTAATCAATAGGAAATCTAAAGTATATCACTAGCTTACAAGTCCCAAACAATGTCAAAAATGTGTCAACTATCAATTCAAAAATTTTCAAACAAACTACTCACAAGAATTCATAAACTTGTTATTGCATGATTGCATCATGATAGGGTCTTGACAAGGTTATAAATTTGAGAATTCTCATTATCAAATCCATAATAGGAAGTGAAATCATCCATGTTCATTCAAAGCTCTCATATTAAATCGAATAAAAGCATTAATGTCCAAAAATTTTCATCAAAACATCTTCATAAAGCATCAGCAAAATATTATGTATGAATTGCATCAGAATCAATAAGAGCATAGAGAAAGTATTCAACATATCAATGTATTAGCATGAAAATCACAAGATAAATCACAATCAAAATAAATCATAGATATTATCAGGATAAATCGACAGAGTGAAATCATCAAGTTTAACAGACATACATCAAATCATTTTCAATCACAATATCACTGAATACATGTATCTATATGGAAAAAAATGTATCACAGCAGAGATTACCAAATCATTAGTAGAGTAGCATATCCATATCATAAGATTTCACCACATCCACATGTCGCAGAATAATAGCATATACGTGGAAATCTTCCTCATATCATCATCTTTATAGTACCAACATTGAATCATACTCATATAAAATTGTAGCCATCATCACATAATAGTTAAAATGTCACAATCAAGTATCACAGACATAGCAAAATCAATCAGAATTCATCAAAAATACAATGTCATCATGAATAGTTAGAAGTCTAAGCGTTAGAAGGAACAAGCATTAGAATCATCCCCTTCCCATATAAGAATTTGGATACTCCTCTATGCAATCGATGTGTCGTGAGAGATAAGGGGAAATAAGATAAAGTAATACTCAATTCTTCCTCTTTGGCTTAAAGTCCTCATCATCAGCAGCTTCCTCCTGGGGGGGGGGGGGGGGGGGGGGGGGGGGGGGGGGGGGGGGGGGGGGGGGTCATCCTCATCCTCATCTCCATCTCCCCTAATCTTGTCATCTCTACATGAAGTCCATGTTGAACTTCACCTTGACGCATTTATTCTTCCTACATTTGATGTAACGATTATTCTATAGAGGAAAAAGAAGTGCCAACATCAAAATACCTGGATGATGATGATGCTACAAAAGAAATATGGGGAACCTTCTTGCCAGATGTAGGATATAATCTCCAATTGTTTATGTCTCGCTCAATCATGCGAGTATGGCAAGGGAGAGATAAGGTGAAGTTGCTGCCTCTAAAAGCCCTATCACAGCTGTGAAATCAGTTAGCGGTCAGCTGTGAACTTCTCATTGCCAAATTTAGTAGTTGAGAAAATCTCCACCATGGCCACGACATTAGTCATGATCTGACCATGATGAAATCTATAGCTTTGAAACTTATTTCAACTTCACTTGAGGTGTTGCTACCATGATAAGAAAGTAGAATCATCAGAACTTTAGCACAAAATAAAACAAATTACCAAACTTCATGATTAAAAAGCTAAATAAAAAAAACACACAATGCAAAAATAAAGAAAACAGAAAAGACTAGGGTTGCCTCCTAAGAAGTACTTGTTTAGGGTCATTAGCTCAACCTTAATGTTGCTCAGAGTGCAAAATGTGGGTGTCAGCACCAAGGAATTCATACCTTAAATTGTTAGACAGTGATTTCAAGTATATGTTTCTTTCATTAGTTACCTTGGTTGTGTTGGTGTATATGCCCTAGGACCTAGTCTTGGTCCACTTATGTACTACTTGACCTTGATATTTATATCATTCTGGCATTGTCGTTATCTATGTTTGTTTACATCTGCGCATATGTACTAACATGATAATGTCCCTGGAGACAGACTGGATCTGTGCTCGAACTATAGTCCCCAGTCGATGTACCTTAGTGGATATGAGATAGCTATGGTACTTGTGAGATAGGTATGTGGGCTGGTTAGGCACGTGGTGCTAACGCAGACACATGGGTATATCATTAGAGAATATACTGGAAAGACCCGCTGTGAGGCTATGACTTGGTGTCATGAGTTATCCTCACAAGTGACAGGAGATGCATTGATCCCTCGACTTGAGGTCATTGATCATTCTATATGGTTAGGGACTTGCTTTGATACAACCTAACACCTCGCCGTAGTTGGGAGGTAATAACGGTTGTCATTGAGCATGTCACGACCCATATGAGAAGGTCAATGGACAGATACAGGATTTGCCTCTTCCTAAGGGAAGTATGATATCCATGGAGCTCCTCTATGGTTCTATGACTGAAAGTGTATGGCCATACCCAGGTGAGAACCTGATTTAGTCATAACCATGTGATTGG
>CM050445.1:23802952-23851932 GCA_027562315.1 Costus pulverulentus | reverse complement strand
ATGGTTAGGGACTTGCTTTGATACAACCTAACACCTCGCCATAGTTGGGAGGTAATAACGGTTGTCATTGAGCATGTCACGACCCATATGAGAAGGTCAATGGACAGATACAGGATTTGCCCCTTCCTAAGGGAAGTATGATATCCATGGAGCTCCTCTATGGTTCTATGACTGAAAGTGTATGGCCATACCCAGGTTAGAACCTGATTTAGTCATAACCATGTGATTGGGGGAAAACAAGTGGTGACACACTTGTCCAATCGGATATCAGTTCGGCAAAGAGACTGTAATGCATCTGTACCTTGTTGCAATGATGGGGATGTCGATGTCGATATCCATTCCGATGACTTGGGTAGTAGCGATGCACTGCTAGGTGCCACTCACTGCTTGTGGTGACATTTGGTCAGCACTACCAACGTCAGAGGGACCTACAAGGTCGCACACCTTGATACTTGAGTTCTCGTATTGATCGGGAAGCCTTATGATCGAGTTATGGATAACTCGGATCTAATTGGGAGATTTCTTCAGCGCCAATGGGCGTGATGAGATGGAAGAATGTTATTGGAGCCAAACTTCAATTTTGGCAGGTTGACCCGTATTTGAACTTGGTTGGTCACATTTGAATTAGGGTTGCATTGGATTGGATCCAAAATGCTTAATCAACCCATGGGATGAAGTTTGGGCTAGCTCATTATCCAATGAGGCCCAATAACAAGTTCTCATGAAGAGATAAGAGGCTAAAAGGGCATAATGGGGAGAGACCCAACCCCATTGGCGCCTAAGGGGCATAATGGGGTTTGGGTGGCGAAATTGCTTCATTAAGAAGTAATATGTGCCTAACCCTCTCCCATTGATAGTATGTGTGCCTTTAAGACATGTCTTGGGCTGATATGGTGCTTAGGCAATTATGGATAGGTTGAATGGAGTTTATGGTAAAGTCTTGGAGACTTTCCTTGTCTCAAACCTCCTCATCCTAGCCCTACACTTGTCATGATCTTGGCCCTTCCCTTAACCACCTCTTGCCCTATATATGTGACCCTAGTCGCCCCCTCTAAGATGTTGTTCTTCCTTGGAGGCGTGAACACATCAAGAGGGCGAGAGTAAGGGGCATTGGCGCAACCATCTTCTTCCATCAAGTCCTAGCCGCAAGCTTCTTCCTTTCTTCTTCTTTTGGCACAAGAGAAGTAAAGGCTTGGTGGCATTCTCCCTTCTCCTCTCTTCTTCATCAATCGGCGCTTCTACCTTGGAGGTGGCGCAAGCATTCAAGAAGATAACTAAGGCTTGGATCTTCTTCCCGAGGCTAGCACCGGGCGTGGAAGAAGAGGACTCGAGGCATCTGTGTGTGTGAAACTGCAGAGGGCGCACGCTTGGGCGCCTATCACAACATCGACCTCATCTTGCTCTAAGGTATTTCCTAACTCATCGTGTCGACTCTCTTGCTTGCGATCTTCACTGGGTTTTTGGGACCGGCCTGTTTCGGTGACATTCTTCCGCTGTGCAATGAATGTATGTATGCTCATAACCATGAAAAATTGTAAAATGTCCCCGGGGTTTCCCAACAGGTTGCTTCCTCAGATAGATTTTCAAATATTACCTTCCTTAGGTTGATTGGTTCAGTTGAATCAAGGAGATTCACAAAAACTTGAGTTTCTTCATTGTCCTTCACTTCCTCTTTAGATACAAGATAGATTTCTTTAAGATCCATAATTGATTCACTAATCATAGCTTGGCTAACCACTTCCTCAACAACATCATCACTCTGGCAAGAACCTGCAAAAGAAGGTTTCTTTAGGCTAGCAGATAAATCAAATTCTATAACCTCCTTAGTAATGTTTAGTGAATTCTTCTCATTATTTACATCAATTACCACCCTAGTGGTAGCTAAGAAAGATCTTCCTAAAGTGATAGGGAGCTTCACATCCTCTTCCATTTCAAGTACAACAAAATCTACTGGTATAAAGAAATTTCTGTCCTTGATCAGGACATCCTCTAAAATTCCTATCAGCTTTCATATAGAATGACCAGCAAGTTGTAATGAGATGGCCGTTTGCTTGATGTCACATATATCCAATCTCCTGGAAATGGAAGACAACA
Organism: Costus pulverulentus; assembly: GCA_027562315.1. Lineage (NCBI taxonomy): Eukaryota > Viridiplantae > Streptophyta > Magnoliopsida > Zingiberales > Costaceae > Costus > Costus pulverulentus. Next base: position 23,849,838 of record CM050445.1, on the reverse strand, counting down.
TAAGACTAAGACTTGCACCTAAATCACATAAAGCATTTTCAAAAGACAAATCCCCAATATGATAGGGTATAAAGAAGATGCTCGTATCCTTTAGTTTTTGAGGAATCTTATTTTTGGATGATAGCACTGCACTCCTCTGTGAGTGCAATAGTACCGTGTTCTTCGAGCTTTCTTATATTGGACAGAATGTCCTTCAGAAACATTGCATATGTGGGCATCTATGAAAGTGCATCGACAAATGGTATATTAATGTGCAACTTGTTCAACATTTCAAGAAACTTACCAAACTGTTATCTAGCTTCACCTTTGCCAATCTTTGTGGGAATGGAATATGTGGCTTATAAGGTGGAGGTGGTATATAAACTAGTTTGGTATCTTCAGGAATTTTCTCATATTGCATCTCCTCAATAGGCTTATCAGGCTGAGGTATCTCAGGAGATCTAATCTCAGTATTATTTTTAGGCATCCTAGGCGCCTCAAGTTGTTTCCCACTGTGAGTGATAATCGTATTGTAGTGTTCTCTTGGGTTGGTTTCAGGTTGGGATGAGAGTTGATGACACAAAAATTCATAGTATATTTTGTGCTATTTGATAGGTCTTTTTGTGTCATATTCATGCTATTTTGCTTATTTTTATTCCTTATTTATCAAATATTGTAGAATCTACACCTTTTCTATTTTTTTTATCATTTTCAGATAAAAAGGCATTATTTTAAGGCGTTTTCAAGAAAATTCAGATGCATAGGTGAATTTCCATCATCAAGAGAAGATCGCATGTCAAATTTCACATAAATCAGAGCTTTAGACCAAAAATATGGTAGGACCGTAATATAAATTACGGTACCGTGATTTTACTGAACTTACAGAACAAACCATGACACTGCCATAATTTCTGAGTACTACCATATTTTGGGTCGATTTCTGTACAAAAAGTTCCGCAGACTTTACGGCACAGCTGTAACCAATATTACGGGCCGTATTTTGAGGTAATTTCTGACCCAAAAGTTTTGCAGAAATTACGGCACTGCCGTAATCCATATTATGGTACCGTAATTTTGGTCGATTTCTGTATCGAGAATCTTTGCAGCAATTACGGTACTGCCATAATTGAAAACACGGTCGTAATTCTAACCCAGGCGGTCGAATTTTCCGAACAAATTGAAGCCCGATTCTTGCACGGATGATTGCGGATGATTTAGACCACCAAATTGAGATCCATAAAAAGGGGAATAGGCGAGAGAAGAAGGCGAACACAGACATATGAAAAGCCCCAATTTTTCATCAACGATCGAGAGAGAAATTGAGATTTTCACCATCACCCTAGGTTTCACTGCCAGGAAGCGTACAGTGGATCTCCGGCCGAGAAATTTGAAGGGAAGCTGTGCCTAGAGGAAGAGAACATACTCCAAAAGTTTCAGAGCGAAAGGGGATCGATCGGAAGAGAAATCGACAAAGGAAGCGTCGCCAACACTGTTCATCGCGCCTTCTAAAGTAAAATTACGACTATAATTTTCATTACAGCCGTGCTGTTATTTGATTTCCTCTTTCCTTTTGATTTCTAATCCTTTGAAACAATGGTTTATTGTAATTCTTCAACTATGCTAGCTTAAACACTTCATGGGACATGGGGTATAATCCCCTTAATTTCTTATGACTAGATGACTTTTATTTCATCAAGATAATTTTATATGATAATTCTACTTATGTGACGATTGCCTTTAATTCTCTTTATATTCATTTTACCAGCATGATTTAGAGTTTTTGTGATATGAGCAGAAAAGTTATTTGCGAAAACTTGGAACCCTAAAATTGAATGTTAGGAACGCATCATAAAAAATTAGGTTTGTTCTTATTTCTTGATTTTAGAAGTATATTGCCATGTTGATAATCTGAATCTAGGATTGAGTTATTGAAATAAACATGATGATACTATAAGAAATCAAGTATCGGATCGTTGGAGAACCTTAAGTACAACCTGCGAAAATTATAATATGAAAGTATGTAGTTTTCACTTAAGATGAATGACTTAGGATTTGGATGCACGAAAGTGATCGTTGAGTTCTTTGTCAATGATTTACTTATCTTTAGCATTGAATAGATCCTGTGCGAAACTGAGGATTGGTTCTTTGTAAATTATCTACGCGAAAGTGAGATGATTTATTTATGAAGTAAATTATATTTTTATCATAATAAAATTAGACTGATGAACACTTAATTGGATCAAGTCATAGAAGTTAAAGTGGATGAAACCCTAGTCCCAATTTCTCTCTCTGACTTTTTCGTGTAGTTTTTGATACTTTGCTTTCATCTATATCTGATTGCCTAGCTAGTGAGAAATCAATTATTCGGTACTTGACAAACGAGGTCTCTGTGGTTTGATATCTTAATTATTACTTTCAGTATCCGTGCACTTGCGGACACAACAAGAGTTTACCAGAGGCTCTTGTAGAACTGCTAGCTTGGTTAGCCAATTGGGTTTCCAACATCCTATTGTAGGTCCCAAAGCATCCACTCTATATGTTAGTTACCTAATGGATTTATTAACACTCTCATTTTCCTTGGTTTGTGCAACCACAAAAGTCTCTAGCAGTGACCCTATGTTAGACTTTTGTGTGGCACAAACTGCCTCGATTGAAATCCAGGAGGTTACCTATAGCTATATTAGGGAACTGGGTTGGGATTACTCTTATATAAAAAATTAGGGTGGTTTCGCCAACCTATATTCTATGAATTGGAAAATGGGTCCATATGTGGTCTATGGTTCTGATTTTCTAAAGCAATGTCTTGCTCTCTAGAATGTTCTGGTTGTGAGATTCCTAATTAGCATTTAGCGAAGCTGTGTCCTGAAATTCCATAAATTTCACATAAAACATTAGTGGCTTCAACTGAATTGACATTGAAAGAATCCAGCTATTGAGAAAGACAATCTACCTTCACAGCTAACAAGCTCAAGTTGTCCAACTCATACTTACCAGGAGTTGTAGCTCTAGATGAGTTAATACTCTCACTTGATCATTGATTATGGTTGAGGGTCATGTCCTCTAGTAAGTTCATGGCATCATCCACGTTCTTGTTCATCAAAGCCCTACTAGCAATTGCATCCACAGTAAACCTCTTATTATAATTTAGATCATTATAAAAAGTGTGCACAATTATCCATTTCTTAAGTCCATGATGTGGGCATATTCTTTGAAGTTCTTTGAATCGCTCCCAGGCTTCATAAAAAGATTTCCTATCTTTCTAAGTAAAGCTTGTAATCTGGTTATGAAGTTGCATAGTCTTGCTTAGAGGGAAGCATTTGGAAAGGAAAGCTTGGGAGAGCTATTCCCATATAGTGATTGATCCTGGTCGTAAGTAGTGTAGCCATATCCTCTCTCGGTCCCTGAGAGAAAAAGAAAAATGCCATAGTCGTATTACATCATTAGAGACACCATTAAGTTTTAATGTATCACAATATTCTAAAAAGATAGAAAGGTGCATGTTAAGGTCTTCCAACGGTGAACCCCCAAACAGGTTCTATTGAACCATGGAAAGCAGAGCAGGCTTTATCTCAAAGTTGTTCGCATCTACTGTAGGTCGAGCGATGTCAGAGTTCAATCCTTACACATTTGGTACAGCAAAATCTCTCAATGTTCTATTATTTTTGTCCATCAGAAGAGTTAGTGGTTCAGTAGTAGTTGAGCTTTTCTTGTTCTTTAACTCTTTGAGTTTTCTTTTTCTTTAGAAAGATAGCTCTATCTCCAAATCAATGTCATATAAATAAACAAGTTTAGCAGTGAATATTTCAAGAAGTCTAAGCCAAAAGTAAAGTTGTATTAACCAAATATAAACAAAGCAACTAACGAAAACTAGAAAAGAAACAAAAATATAGGAAGCAAAGTCTAGTCTATCGAAAATTAGATTAATTCGATACTGACCATTATCCCCGGCAACGAAAGTAAAAAACTTTATACGCACTGCAAGCGCACAACTTACCGATGTAGTAAAAAGATATCATTCCCACAAGGACAAGCCTCAAGTACTGAAAGATTGCATAATCGATAGCTAGACAAACTAAATATAATTTTAAATGAAAAGTAATATAAGATAAACTAAACTAATGGGTCAAATTGGTTACTAAACAGGAGATACGAGTTAAATGCTATTTTGAGATAATTTAGGACATTGGGGTTCATAACAATGACGGATCTAAACTTCGGACAAAATAATAACAATGCAATTGATCTAAAATGTTCAATGACTTATCCATAGGTACAGGTTACCCCCTTTCAGCAGTATAACTCGGTATCTTTTCAAAACAATTTTTTACTTTCGTGGCTTACCAAACTGAATAGATCCAATAAACACAATAATGCAACGGAAGACCTTGCCCCATATGATGACATAGAAAATCCTGCCCAACTAAAAATTTTCGCTCATCACGGCCATGAAGATGATCACTATCTACCCGTAATGATAGGTCATGACTATAACCAAGATCACAGCCCAGCCATGAAGTATTATGTGAAGTTTGGAAAAATCGTCAGAAGAGATCATGGCCCACCTGTGAAGCTTTCTGTGGATTTTCAGCAACCTCATCACGCTTGTGAACAGGATCACGGCCAGCCTGTGAAGCCTTCAGTGGATTTCCAGCATCCTCATCATGCTTGTGAATAGGATCATAGCTCACCTATGAAGCCTTATATGGATTTCTAGCATCCTCATCACGCCCGTGTATAGGATCATAGCACGCCTGTGAAGCTTTTTGTGGATTTGGAGACCCCTCATCACGGCCGTAACCCACATCACGGCCAGCCCGTAATGTCTCCAGAAGAGGATCACGACCAGCCGATGACGACGCTGCCCCCAGATGCCAATGATGAGTTTTCCCAACGCGAACAACATCACGACTGTAATTATGATCATGACCAAGCCGTGAAGTGTCCAGTAGTGTCCAAATGATCGGATTTGAAGGCCCTACATCGCTCACTCCATCCCAGCATTCCCCCAGAGTGCTACCTTAGAGTTATGAACCTGTCCTCCGCCCATACGAAGCCCATATAGCCCATGGACTTGCTTCCACGAAGGACCGAATAACCAACCCCTGGCTAGTACAACAACCTCTATCTAACTCGGCATAGGAATCAGCCCACACCACCATGAACCAGTCTACTACTAGCCACTTTTGCTGCTTCATCATGGCCTACTCAGAAATGATTTAGATGGCCCATCTAGCCTATGGCATCTAGCCCAAGCATAGCCCATTCAAAGGCTTGGACCAGCTGTGGTAGTTGTTGGGATTTTACTCCCTACTGTCCTTTTTGTCTTTTATGCAATGCTTTTCAGCCATTAGGTTGTTGGGAAGTTGTTAGAACCTTCTAGTAGCTTTTGTCAAAGAGTTGGTAGGATATTTTGTTGTCTTATCTTCCTCCCTTATCTTATAAAAGGGGGGCAAGGGTCTAGCTTGTTTTCTAGCTTTCTTGTTGTGATAGATAGCTCACTGTGGTCTTGTAAGAGTGAGGTGTGTGATCCTCGACTCAGGAAGTTTGTGGCAATTGTTGGGGAATGCCGGGTGTAATTTAAAATTTTTACAGTCCCAGGACGCAGTGGAAGAAGCATTACACCCAAAACACATTCCTTTCCCAAGGATCCATGCGAGAGAGAGAATACAAGGATGTGTTAGAGATGATACCTCTCTTGCTCGTTTGGTTGATGATGCCATGTTGAAGACGCTCAAGTGCTCATCCTCTACAAGTATCCACGCATCGACCTTCTCAACGTTGCTCCCTTCTATGCTTGGTGCTAGCCACGAGAAGAGAATCAAGCCTTGTTCACCATCTTCAAGTCTTGCGCCACCTCCAAGGTAGATGCGCCAAGAGGAGATGGAGTAGGAGATGATTCCGCCTAGCCCTTATCCTTCTTGCGCCAACAAGAGATAAGGAAGAGGGCTTGCGGCCTTATGAAAGAAGATGAAGGCGCCAAGCAATCCTCCTTCTTGCGCCAAAAGAGAAGAAGAGGAAGTTGTCTGTGGCTTTAAGGTGGAAGAAGAGGAAGAAGACTTGCGCCAATGCCTTGCACTCTCCCTCGTTCTTGTTTGCTTGCGCCAATATGATGTCCTAAGGAGGCACACGCATGCATCTATTTTATAGATGCAAGAGGCGGTGAGATAAGAGAGGGAGGGCACAACTTCTTCAAGAGAAATTTGGCTAGTGTTGTGGTTATGGAGAAATTAAGGTTTGAGGTAAGGAAAGTCTCCAAGACATTTCTATAAACCTCACCCACTTAGCCATATGCGCCCCAAGAGTTTCCATAGAAGCTCTCAAGCCATATCAGCCCCAAGACTTGCCATAGAGGCAAGCATACCATCAAAGGTAGAGGGGCAAGGTGCCTAAAGCTTCCTTAAGAAGCAAATTGTGCCACTTCTCCCCATTATGCCCATAGGCACCTAGGGGAGAAGTTTTCTTCCCATTATACACTTTTAGCCAATTTTCTCCTTATGACAACTAGTTATTGGGCTTCATTGGATAATGAGCAAGCCCAAACTTCATTGCATAGGTTGATTAAGCAATTGGATCCAATCCAATGCAACCCTAATCCAAATGTGACCAATTTAGGTCAATTTCGGGTCAACCTGCCAAAAATAAAGTTTGGCTCCAATAACTCTCTTCCAACTCATCAGGCCCATTGGCGCTGATGAAATCTTCCAAATAGATCCAAGCTATCCAATAACTTGATCATAAGGCTTTTGATTAATGCAACGTCAAGAGTCTATTGCGTGTGACCCCATAGGATCCAAATGACGATGGCAATGATGATAGAATGATCATAAGTAGTGAGAGGTATCTAGCAACACATCACTACTACCCATGTTAGTGGACTTAAGTTATCTGGCAACAACTCCTAAACGAGCAACGAGGATTCCCATGCATTATGTATCCCTTTGCCTAAACTGATATCCTGCCATTGGATTAGTCTTAAGTTTATCAATCCAATCCTTTGGTCATGACTCATACAGTATGGCCATACATTCCTATCATGCACCAATGAGGTGGGGCGCCCCAAAGTGGATATTATGCTTCTAATTAAGGAAGGGGATAATCCTACTATTGGTCATCCATGTCTCTATATGACTTATGATGTGCCAGATGACAGTCGTTTTGAACACCCAATTACGGAGAGACGTAAGACTGTATCAAAGCATATCCATCATCATATTTAGACATGAATACCTCAAGTCTAAGGATCAATGCAAACCTCTTGATAACTCTCAAACTCAACTTGGAAATGAGTGAGTAGGATCCTGATTTCACATGAGGTCTCCGGGACTCACGAGGGTGAGTTGGGGTGCACAGAGTAATCCCATGCTTCTTTAGGTAGGCATACCAGCCAATTATGCCGTGCACAACTCCTCTTAGTTAAGACAGACTAGGCCCCCTGTGTCCAGCGAGGGCTGGATACAACACAGAACCCTATCCTCTCAACAGCTACCTCTACTGATTCATCATGTTAGTGACATATGAAACACTAGTCAAGTCTGTCCTTATTGTTATGCCCAGGGCCAACCTGCACCTCGCGAGGGCACGTCTACACTTGTGGCAGACTAAGATGCATATTGCCACCACGCACCTTCTAAAGATAGATGGGTGTGTCTCACGAGGGTGAGAAACAGTTCACAGTCTATTGATCGATGGTTTGACGAAGGCTACACATCAGAAGGCTATGGACTTGATATTGCGATGAGAGTTTGTTCATTAATTATTATTCTTTTCTAGCATGCAATTTTCCTATGGTGGAAGCAAAAGGAAAAACACATCATAGGCATGCTATGGACAAAATAATAAACCATCACAGACATGCTATTATGGTCGATATGGTCGTAGCCCTTTTCATACACATAACTTATCACGAGCCATGTGATATGTTATCATGCATCCAAGGGTTGTGAGTCCCTAAGCAAATCAGCCCATGCCATAAGCCGAAAGCTCCATCCCTTCCTCTAAACTGCAAGTCCATCACCAAGCTTCCAAGGTTGGTGCCACTAGAATTTATTTGAAGAAGACACCTTGTTGTCTTGATGGAACCTTAACCTATCTTATGAAAATAATTCTACATCTAGTCTAAGATGAGAGAATACAAGAAAATATTTACATCAAGATAGGAGGGAGATCCACACGCACGTGGCATAAATTTTACAAGCATTCATCACAAGTGGAAGCATTCTTCCACATCACAACGTAAGAGGGCACTCACTATGACCATATTAACCCACACAAGAGGCAAGTGGCGCATGTAAAAATTCAAAAACGAGCATAATCAATTTTAATCCCTTATGCGCCAACTTCATCCAAAGCACTCTCTCAACCAATTTTATGCTAAAATCAAGATCAAGTTTCATGATGATTTCAAGATCCTATCGGCTGGCAATTTTGTCAAATCAAGAGACCCGGCCAGTCCGAAGACACAATGCCCGTCCTACTTGACAAAATTGAGTGCACCTTTGATCTTAAATCAATTAGAAACTTAACCCAAAATCAGCCATAAAATAGATAAGAGAAGTTTGAACAAAAAACGCCACTAGGTGAAACGCGCATGGATGAAGGAAAAATTTTTGAAAAAATTTTCATACAAGGATGTGTACACCTTGTGTTTCTCGCAAGCACCTCTGATACCACTGTTGGGGAATGCCGGGTGTAATTTAAAATTTTTGCAGTCCCAGGACGCAGAGAAAGAAGCATTACACCCAAAACACATTCCTTTCCCAAGGATCCATGCGAGAGAGAGAACACAAGGATGTGTTAGAGATGATACCTCTCTTGCTCATTTGGTTGATGATGTCATGTTGAAGACGCTCAAGTGCTTGTCCTCTACAAGTATCCACGCGTTGACCTTCTCAACGTTGCTCCCTTCCACGCTTGGTGCTAGCCTCGGGAAGAGAATCAAGCCTTGTTCACCCTCTTCAAGTCTTGTGCCACCTCCAAGGTAGATGCGCCAAGTGGAGATGAAGTAGGAGATGATTCCGCCTAGCCCTTATCCTTCTTGCACCAACAAGAGATAAGGAAGAGGGCTTGCGGCCTTATGAAAGAAGATGAAGGCGCCAAGCAATCCTCCTTCTTGCGCCAAAAGAGAAGAAGAGGAAGCTACTTACGGCTTCAAGGTGGAAGAAGAGGAAGAAGACTTGCACCAATGCCTTGCACTCTCCCTCCTTCTTGTTTGCTTGCGCCAATATGATGTCTTAAGGAGGTACATGCATGCATCTCTTTTATAGATGCAAGAGGTGGTGAGATAAGAGAGGGAGGGCGCAACTTCTTCAAGAGAAATTCGGCTAGGGTTGTGGTTATGGAGAAATTAGGGTTTGAGGTAAGGAAAGTCTCCAAGACATCTCCATAAACCTCACCCACTTAGCCATATGCACCCCAAGAGTTTCCATAGAAGCTCTCAAGCCATATCAGCCCCAAGACTTGCCATAGAGGCAAGCATACCATCAAAGGTATAGGGGCAAGGCACCTAAAGCTTCCTTAAGAAGCAAATTGCGCCACTTCTCCCCATTATGCCCATAGGCGCCTAGGGGAGAAGTTTTCTTCCCATGATACCCTTTTAGCCAATTTTCTTCTTATGACAACTAGTTATTGGGCCTCATTGGATAATGAGCAAGCCTAAACTTCATTGCATGGGTTGATTAAGCAATTGGATCCAATCCAATGCATGGGTTGATTAAGCAATTGGATCCAATCCAATGCAACCCTTATCCAAATGTGACCAATTTAGGTCAATTTCGGGTCAACTTGCCAAAAATAAAGTTTGGCTCCAATAACTCTCTTCCAACTCATCAGGTCCATTGGCGATCATGAAATCTTTCAAATAAATTCAAGCTATTCAATAACTTGATCATAAGGCTTCTGATTAATGCAACATCTAGAGTCTATTGCGTGTGACCCTATAGGATACAAATGACGATGACAATGATGATAGAATCATCATAAGTAGTGAGAGGTATCTAGCAACACATCACTACTACCCATGTCAGTGGACTTAAGTCATTTGGCAATAACTCCTAAACGAGCAACGAGGATTCCCGTGCACTATGTATTCCTTTGCCTAAATTGATATCCTGCCATTGGATTAGTCTCAAGTTTATCAATCCAATCCATTGGTCATGACTCATATAGTATGGTCATACATTCCTGTCATGCACCAACGAGATGGGGCGCCCCAAAGTGGATATCATGCTTCCAATTAAAGAAGGGGCAAATCCTAGTATTGCTCATCTATGTCTCTATATGACTTATGATGTGCCCGATGACAGTCGTTTTGATCACCCAATTACAGAGAGACGTAAGACTGTATCAAAGCATATCCATCATCCTATTTAGACATGAATACCTCAAGCCTAAGGATCAATGCATGATGACTCCAAATTTCATAGTGTTTTTCACACTCGTTTACTAGTCTTTTGAGTCATAATCTTGCTCTTTTGCTTAATTTTTACACCTTATCTGCCAAATACTTTGGAATCTACACCATTCTTTGTTTTTGATCAATTTCAGGTAAAAAGGTATCATTATCACCGGTTTTCAAGCACTATCAATGCATGAACAAGTTCTAATTATCAAGGGGAGCTTATACACAAAATTTCAAGTCAAAACAACCCTTCCAACAAAAATATGGGCACTACCGTATTTTCTGTCTCAACAATGGCGGTACCATATTTTCCAAAGAATTTTTCAGGAATTTGAGCAACAATACGGCGCTGCCGTGAAAACTTCCACGGTGCTGTATTTTCGGAAGAAATCATACAGAAACTTTCAGGATCATCCAGGAGAAACAAGGCACTACCATATTTTGGAGTAAATTTACCACGGTACCATGGTTTTGAACATTTTTCCAAAGAAACTTTCAGAGGCATTCACGGCAGTGCCGTAGAATCTTCCACGATGCCGTGATTTAACACCCAGAATTCTGATTTTACCGCCGATCACTTAAAAACACAATTTCTAGAGATTTAGGGCACGATTTGAAGATCCAAAAAAAGTGGAAGACTCAGGATAAGTAGGCGCAGGTTTGCGAAGCAAAAGGACCAATTTTTATCCATGAATCAGAGAGAATTGGAACGAAATTGCCGCCGCACTAGGGTTCACCGCCGTTCACTGCTCCGATCATCTCCGGCCACAATTTTTGGAAGGAAGCTCGCCCTGAGGAAGAAGAACACGCCACTGAAGTTTTAGATTCAAAGGAATCTAATCAAGGGAGGAATCATCAAATTCGTGGTCGCCGAACAGTTCATCACGGTTCCAGTTCATATCACGGGTTGAAATTTAGGTTTCAATCCAGTTTTGTAATTTTTACTACCTCTTTTCGAATTCTAATCACTCTAAAATGATGCTTTGCTATGATTCTTTCGCCATGGTAGCTTAAATCTTCTTTTGGGACATGGGGGTGTAAACTCTTTGTTTCTTAATGACTAGAAAACCCTAATTTTGTCAAACTAATTTTATTGTGATAATTTTACTTTTGTGATTGATTGCTCTTTAATTCTCCTTAGTTTTATAAATATCAGCATGTTTTAGAATTTTGCAAAATAGACTGAGAAGTTGATTGCTTGAAATTCAGAACCCTAGGAATTATCGAGTTTGGAATTATCGTAAGAGATTAGGTTGTTCTTCGAATTCTAATTCTTAGAGAATTTTAATGCCTTGTTGATTTTATGATTCTTTGGATTGAGTTAATATTTTAGACATGATTTGATGCTGCAAGAGAATGAGTATCGAGTCGTCAGAGAACCTTCAGTAAAACTTGTGTTGAGACTCTGATGCACGAGAGTGATCTTGAGTTTCCACTTTAGGTTGTCAACTTTAGAATTCGGATGCATGAGAGTCATTCTTGAGTTCTTAGTTGATGGTTTACTTATTTTCAGCATTGAATAGGTCTTGCACGAGAGGGAAGATCAGTTCTTTGTACGACTGTTTGCGCGAGCGCGAAATAATTTATTTATGAAGTAAACTATATCTTTATCATGATAAAATTGGATTGACAGACACTTATCTTAATCTAGCCATTAGAAATTGAAGTATATGAACCCCTAGTCCCGATCCCTTCTCTGATATTTTCTCCGTGTTCTTTTCGATAGTTTGATTCACTATTTTTCGATTGCCTAGCTAGCGAGAAATCAATTATTCAGTACTTAGCAACATGGTCTCTGTGGTTCGATATCTATTTTATTACTTCGAGTATCCGTGCACTTGTGGACACAACAAGTTTTTGGCGCCGTTGCCGGGGACCTTAGTTTTGTTAATATCAAAATAATTGTTAGTATTGCTAGACTAAGTTTTATTTGTTTTAGATTTAACTTTATTTTTTATTTTTGCAGGTTTTGGATTTTCACAGTTGTGACAGAACTGTGATTTCTAAAATTTGTGAATTTGCTTGTGCTTTATATTTTCTGTTTTTGTTATATATTCTAAAAAAAAAACTTTGGTGGTTCGAACCCAAAGACACAAAGGATGATTGGGTCTGACACAGACTAATAGACCTCTGTGAGTATTTTCTTCCCACTCATTTGCATTCCATCCTTTGTATTTTTCTGATTATTCCTTTTTTTAAATGGAAGATGAATACTTCAAACTTCTTGTGCTCACATGCCACGAATCCTCGCCTTTTGATTTTATTGATAGATATTTCAATTTGGTTGTGTTGACATAATATGATGATGATGTGTAGAAGGATTTTTCTAAAAATACTACAAACACCATGCCAAAATTTTTAATAAATTATCATGCATATCAATTTCTGGAAATTGGAAATAGATTTTATATGTTGAATTTATTTCTCTGATATAATCTATTTGTTGAAAACTTTTCATTAATTGATGCATGAAATTCTAGGTAAATGCATTGTTTAGTGAATGCAATCTTGAAGTGAAATAATTCTTTTGAATAAAATGAGCATATTTGCATATGTTATTGAGTTGATATTAAGTGATTAATCTAGTTAATCTTTATAATCTTTTATGTTATTTGTTGGGAAAAAAGAAATCCAAATCCATGAGAAAGAATGACTCCCCTACTTGGCACTGTATAAAATTAACAGTGGGACCTAAAGACATGGGTTGAAATCCACAAAAAGAAAAAGAATAACTCCTCTTCTTGGCATTGTGTTTACAATGGTACCTAAGACAAAAGTTGAAGTTCATTGCAAAAGTGTGTACCTATGTAGATGCATGCCAAGAGAGAGTTCCTTTGACATTGACTCTTCTGTCTCAAGAAAATTCTTTCTACCTATGAGATATGAGTTCTATTATGTGTGGTTATGTGACCAACATACTCTAAATTCGTCATCGGAAAAAGGGTGGTAATCGATTTAGAGAATGGGAAGGACAAATAAAACAAAATGAGTGGAAAAAGATTTGGAGATCCTATTCCTGTAAACAAAAACATATTGGATGAAAATCTCAAAAACAAGATTAATTCATGAGGTTGAAATTCTATTACTATGCATATTGTGAAATTTTATTCGATTGAACTTTTGAGTCTTAAAGATTAATTTCAAAAGATGATGTATTTACTTGAAAATTTTGTGAGGGATTAATGAAATTTTCTATGGATGATAATATTTTAGAAATTTATTCGTCAAGAGAAAGTCTTTTCTTTTGATCAATTTCTTGATTTTTGCTTGAGGACAAACAAAGTTTGTGCCTTATGTGTTTGATGACTCCAAATTTCATAGTGTTTTTCACACTGTTTACTAGTCTTTTGAGTCATAATCTTGCTCTTTTGTTTAATTTTTACACCTTATTTGCCAAATACTTCGGAATCTACACCATTCTTTGTTTTTGATCAATTTAAGGCAAAAAGGTATCATTATCACACGTTTTCAAGCACTATCAATGCATGAACAAGTTCCAAATATCAAGGGGAGCTTATACACAAAATTTCAAGTCAAAACAACCCTTCCAGCAAAAATACGGCACTACCGTATTTTCTGTCCCAACTATGGTGGTACCATATTTTCCAAAGAATTTTTCAGGAGTTTCAGCAACAATACGGCACTGCCGTGGAAACTTCCACGGTGCCGTATTTTTGGAAGAAATCATAAAGAAACTTTCAGGATCATCCAGGAGAAACACGGCACTACCGTATTTTGAGTAAATTTACCATGGTACTGTGGTTTTGAACATTTTTCCACAGAAACTTTCAGAGGCAATCATGGCAGTGCCGTAGAATCTTCCACGGTGCTGTGATTTAATGCCCAGAATTCTGATTTTGCCGCCAATCACTTAAAAAACACAATTTCTGGAGATTTAGGGCACGATTTGAAGATCCGAAAAAAGTGGAAGACTCAGGATAAGTAGGCGCAGGTTTGCGAAGCAAAAGGACCAATTTTTATCCATGAATCAGAGAGAATTGGAACGAAATCGCCGCCGCACTAGGGTTCACCACCGTTCACTGCTCCGATCATCTCCGGCCACAATTTTTGGAAGGAAGCTCGCCCTGAGGAAGAAGAACACGCCACTGAAGTTTCAGATTCAAAGGAATCTAATCAAGGGAGGAATCATCAAATTCGTGGTCGCCGAACAGTTCATCACGGTTCCAGTTCATATCACGGGTTTAAATTTAGGTTTCAATCCAGTTTTGTAATTTTTACTCCCTCTTTTCGAATTCTAATCACTCTAAAACAATGCTTTGCTGTGATTCTTTCGCCATGGTAGCTTAAATCTTCTTTTGGGACATGGGGGTGTAATCTCTTTGTTTCTTAATGACTAGAAAACCCTAATTTTGTCAAACTAATTTTATTGTGATAATTTTACTTTTGTGATTGATTGCTCTTTAATTCTCCTTAGTTTTATAAATATCTGCATGTTTTATAATTTTGCAAAATAGACTGCGAAATTGATTGCTTGAAATTCGGAACCCTAGGAATTATCGAGTTTGGAATTATCGTAAGAGATTAGGTTGTTCTTCGAATTCTAATTCTTAGAGAATTTTAATGCCTTGTTGATTTTATGATTCCTTGGATTGAGTTAATATTTTAGACTTGATTTGATGCTACAAGAGATTGAGTATCGAGTCATCAAAGAACCTTGAGTAAAACTTGTGTTGAGACTCTAATGCACGAGAGTGATCTTGAGTTTCCACTTAAGGTTGTCAACTTTAGAATTCGGATGCACGAGAGTGATCCTTGAGTTCTTAGTTGATGGTTTACTTATTTTCAGCATTGAATAGGTCTTGCACGAGAGTAAAGATCGGTTCTTTGTACGACTGTTTGCGCGAGAGCGAAACAATTTATTTATGAAGTAAACTATACCTTTATCATGATAAAATTGGATTGACAGACACTTATCTTAATCTAGCCATTAGAAATTAAAGTAGATGAACCCCTAGTCCCAATCCCTTCTCTGATATTTTCTCCGTGTTCTTTTCGATAGTTTGATTCACTATTTTCCAATTGCCTAGCTAGCGAGAAATCAATTATTCAGTACTTAGCAACAAGGTCTCTGTGGTTCGATATCTATTTTATTACTTCGAGTATCCATGCACTTGCGGACACAACAATGCAAACCTCTTGCATGTGAGATTGACCTGTTGATTAGATAAGTCAATCCTCATGGTGGGTCACTCTAGTGCATCCAATGCACTTGTATGTCTGCGTTACTGTGCCCTGCACCTAACCAGCCCATACACTAGTCTCACATACACCAAAGCTGTCCCATATCGGCTAAGGCACCTTGACTGGGGATTACTTTGAGAATGGATCCAAACAAACTCATGAGATATAAATTATGCAATTCGATACATCAACGCAGGTAAAGCAATCTGCATAATAATGACCATGCCTCAATTGATTATATCAATTTTATCAAAGTACATTCAAATAATGCCTGACCAAGTTCATATATATTGGTCTGCAGGGCATAAACACCAACAGCAATGATAGAGTATGGAGCAAGGTGTTTGATCATTGGCTCGGCCTCAATCCCCCGTCTATTGGCTGTAAGCATTTCTGATTCCAAGAAAGTAAATCGCACCATCGTTGGTGCGTCAGGTTCACCTATTTATTTACGTTTTTGATCGTGTTTGTTTCCCCTTGCCCATGAGCATCCGAACACTGGAGGCATGGACTGTCCCCATCTCTTTGGTGTGTTTGCAGGCTCATAGGCGCGCAAGCTGAGTCGGCGTTGCCGCTAAGATCGCTTCCTCGTAATCTTGTTATGCTTAAAGTCACTCGTTATGAGGTTAGTGAGTTTATTTAGGTAGATTTGGGTGTCGTTGGTTCCCTCCACATTTGTGTTGCCTCGAACGAATTCGACGCTATTTTCTTGTGTTTTCCATTGCTACTTTCCATACGTTTTTATTTCCGTCATCTCTAGACCCTCTCACATTTTTTGAGCATCATCACATAACCCTAGAGTACGGACTTAAGGACCAACTCACCTATAATAGCTACATTAGTTTTGGTATCAGAGGACGTTGCGCATTCAATTCTTATTGATTGCATGGTCCAACTCATCACATCATATTTCTACACACTTTCAGCATCTACATTTTGAGTCATACCTTGTTTGTGCATGGTGACTACAAGGTCACAAATTATGTCATCCCAATTTCCTGATTCCCAAGAGATGGCAAGCCTCCAAACTGGTTCTACTGAACCATGGAAAGTAGAGATGGCTTGATTTCAAAATTATTCACCTCGATGTTGGGGGGAGCAATACTAGAGTGAACCCCTTGCATGTTTGGGGCTATGAAATCCCTCAACGATATTTTTTCGTCTTGTTGGGAAACCCCAGGCAATTTAAAATCGAAAACACAGTGGAAATAAGCCCAAAATAGGATTCCTAATTCAACATTGACCTTTCTTACGAAGAACACATCAGATGTGATAGGGTATATACCTTTAGCAAAACTTTTGAAGCTGACGATGATGATGATGATGATATGAGATGCGCAAGTGCCCATCCTCTTTGCTCGTGCACACACAACCTGCTTCGAGACTCCTCTCCTCCATGCACATGCTAGCTTCGGGAGAAGAAATCCACGCCTTTGGGAGTGATCCCTCTTGCTTGCGTAAACCACCTTGAAGTTGCGCCAAGAGGGGGTTGATCACTTCAAGTTGTGCCAGCAATAAGGATGCACCAACTTGATGAAGGTGCTGCCCTCTTCCTCTAGATGCACCAACAAGCACAAAGGAAGAAGAAGATCACCTCTAATTCCTCCTCATGCCAAGAGAAGTGTGTTGCCCTCTTTGGAGAGGTGGGCGACAATCACCTTGGAGGTGCCAAGGAGAAGAAGAGGGACGGTTAGGGTTGAGAGGGGAGAAGGAGACCTAGATGGCTAGGGTTTAAAACAAGAGAACCCACAAGCATATGCGCCCCTAGCCCCTTATTTATAGAGTTTAAATGAGCATGCCCCATGACTTAAGTCGCAATATAAATATTCGGGATAATGATTTGTGATTTAAGTCATGGTTGTTGTGTCCGCAAGTGCATAGATACTCGAAGTAATAATTAAGATACCGAACCACATAGACCTTGTTTGTCAAGTACCGAATAATCGATTTCTCACTAGCTAGGCAATCGAAAATGATGAACGCAAACTATCAAAAACTACACGAAAAAGTCAGAGAGAGAAACAGGGACTAGGGTTTCATCCACCTTAACTTCTATGACTAGATCCAAATAAGTGTTTGTCAGTTTAATTTTATTATGATAAATATATTATTCACTTCATAAAGAAATCATCTCGCTCTCGCGCAGACAATTTACAAAAACCAATCCTCACTTTCGCATAGGATTTATTCAATGTTAAATAAAAGTAAATCATTAACAAATAACTCAAAGATCACTTTCGTGCATCTAAATTCTAAGTCAATCATCTCAAGTGAAAATTAAATACTTTCATACTTTAATTTTCACAGGTTCTATTTAAGGTTCTCCAATGATCCGATATTTAATTTCTTACAATATCATCATGTTTATTTCAATAACTCAATCTTAGGTCAGGTTATCAACATGGCATGGCAATAAACTTCTAAAATCTACAAATAAGAACAAGCCTAATTTCTTACGATGAGTTCCTAAATCATGATTTTATGGTTCCAAGTTCCGCAAATCACTTTTCAGTCCATATCACAAAAACTCTAAATCATGCTGATAATATGAAACTAGAAAGAATTAAAGGCAATCATCACATAAGTAGAATTATCATAGTAAAATTATCCTGACGAAATAACATTATCTAGTCATTAAGAAGTTAAGGGGATTACACCCCCATGTCCCAAAAAGAGTTTAAGCTAGCATAGTTGAAAAATTATAATAAACCATAGTTTCGAAGGATCAAAAATCGAAGAGAGATAGGAAATTCAACTAACAGCATGGCTGTAATGAAAATTACAGTAGTAATTTCATGTGATGAACAGTGAAGGCGATGCCTCATTTGTTGATTTCTCCTCCAATCGATCTCCTTTCACTTTGAAATTTCTGGGGTATGTTCTCCTCCTCTAGGCGCAGCTTCCCTTCAAATTTCACAGCCAGAAATGCACTATACACTTCGCGGCAGTGAAACCTATCGTGGCGGTGAAGATCGCAATTTCTCTCTCGAACGTTTATGAAAATTAGGGCTTTTCATGTGTGACTCCTCCTCTCGATCTGATGAGTATTTCCCTTTTTATGGATCTCCAATTGATGGTCTAGATCATCCGCAATCATCCACACAAAAATCGGGCTTCAATAAGTCCGGGAAAATCAACCACCTGGGTTGTAATTACGGCCGAGATTTTGGTTATGGCAGTGCCGTATTTTTATTCTGTGAAGAATCTAAAAAGAAACACGGGTTGTGAAAACAACCATGGTAGTGCCGTGATTGTGCAAAATATTCTGTAAGAAAATCTCCTGAAATTACAGGCCGTAATTTGGTTTACGGCAGTGCCATAAAAACTGCAAAACTCTCTGGTCCGAAATTAACCCAAATTACGGCCCATAATATGGTTCACGGTGGTGCCGTAAAATGTGAAAAACTTTCTATACAAAAATCGACCCAAAATACGGCAGTGCTCGAAAATTACGGCAGTGTCACGGTTTATTCTATAGGTTTAGTAAAACCATGGTACCGTAATTTTGATTACGGCCCTGCCATATTTTTGGTCTGAAACTCCAATCTTCGTGAAATTTGACATGTAATCTTCTCTTGATGATGGAAATTCATCTATGCATCTGAATTTCTTGAAAATGATTAAAAATATTGCTTTTTACCTGAAAATGATCAAAAACACAAAAAGGTGTAGATTATGTAATATTTGATAAATAAGGCATAAAAATAAGCAAAAGAGCATGGATATGACACAAAAAAACCTATAAAATGACGCAAAATATACTATGAATTTTCGTGTCATCAAATACATAAGGCTCAAACTTTACTTGTCCTCAAGCAAAATCAAAAATTGATCAAAAGAATAGACTTTCTCATGAAGAATAAATTTCTAAAATACAATCTCTAATGAAAATTTTCACCAATTGCTTCATAAAATTTCAAATAAACATATTATCCTTTGAATTCAATTCTCAAGATCTACAAATTAATCAAATAAAATTTTGCAACTTGTATAATAAGTAGAATTTCAATCTCAAGATTTCACCCAGTTTTAGTTCAAATCTATCATACTTTTGTTTATAGGAATAGGATTTCCAAGAAATTTTTTTTCACTCAGAATTTTTTTAGTTCCTCCCTTTTATGTATCATCCACATTCTCTAATTCGATTACCATCTTTTTTCTGTTGACGAAGTTAGAGTACACTGATCACATAATCAATGTAATAGAACTCATATCTTTTAAGTAGGCAGAAGAATCTTACACAAGACAGTGGAGTTAATTTGAAACGATTTCTCTCCATGGTATGTACCCACATAGATACATGTTTTTTCTTTTTTTTTGGACTTCAACTCTTAACTTAGGTACCACCAGAAATCAATGCGATGCCAAGACGAGGAGTTATTCTCTTGAATTTTTTTCTTCTCTCATCATTTTTTATTTTGACTTCAACCCATGTCTTTGGTACAACTGCCAATTTTGCGCAGTGCCAAGTAAGGGAGTCATCACTTACTCTTATATGGATCATGAAATCTTTCTTCCCAACAAATAGTAAATAGGATGAACATCAACTAAATTAATCAATCAATATCAATTCAAAAATCATACTCATGTGCTAATTTTATTTAAAGAAGTAGCTTCACTTTTTAAATCAAATTAATCAACTAACATGTCTACCCAAAATCTCATGCATCAACCAATGAAAAATTCCAATAGGTGGATATACATTAAAGAAATTAATTCAACGCAATAAGTCTATCCTTGATCACAAGCATTTGACAAATTTATCATCAAGAAAATCATACTATCAACAGAATTTTCAGAAATAGACCACACTATAACATCACAGCATAAAACTATATCAAGAGAAAATTTTGCATATATCCATTCAGAAATAAATTCATACAATCCTTCATGCATCAGTATGCACCCACAAGGTGCATCAGTATCAACATAATATCAATCATTATACAACCCAATCGAATCAATATCAGAACAAATTCATACTCAGAATATATCAATACAACCCAATCGAATCAATATTAGAACAAATTCAGAATTATAGTGATACAACCTAATCGAATCATGAGAGAGTCAAACAAAAGCAAGGTGAGATAGCATCGGCGGACACAAGAAGTTTGAAGGAGTCATCCTTCCCTATAAACATATGAAACATCAATAAGATATGGAAGATGAAATGCAAATAAGTAGGAAAAAGATACTCACAGAGCTCTACTCGTCCGCGTTAGATCCAATCTCTTCTATGTCCTCGGGGGCTGCATCCATAGGATTGTTGGGCTGTCCCTCCTGATCTCCACCATGGTCTCCTCCATAAACTCCACCTCTCCTGCTATCCTCGAAACCAAAGTGGTCATAGAGGAAGTTCCCCATCTCCTCCATGTAGTTGCCTAGTTCTTCAACATCCCGGTGAATGTGATCCATGGAGTCAGTCATCTTCCCCATGCCATCAAGCATCCTCTCCATGAGACGACCCTGACGGTACATCTCAGCAGAGAGGGCCTGAAATCCTAGGTCATGGGCACTGGGCCATCCTCCACTAGGTCTGAGAAGAACCTCCAGCATGATGGGATGAATCTGCAGCATGGTGGGAAGGTGAGTCCATACCCATATCGAATGGGTCATCTCTTCCACCCCAGGTGGGTGGTGGTGGTGCAGAGTCCAAGGGTGGTGTGAAGGCAACCTCAGCATCGCTCGGTGAAAGCTTCCAATTGTCTTGATCTCTAACATTAGTTTTCTCAGTGTGAGGCAAAGGCAAAGTGGGTGCTCTTGGTCCAAGAACTAAACAAAATGTATCCCCCTCTCTAACAATCATCTTCATAGCTATGCAATATTCAATGTCCAATCTTGCATTTCTTTTAAGCACCTCAACACCATAGGGTTCAACATTCAAATGAAGGGCTATAGGAGTGATCACCTCCTATCACAATCGCCCCCCTCTTTGCCCTGGCAACCTTATCCATATGTTTGATTAGAAAGAAAGCCACATCAACTAGAAACCCATGTAACATCCCCCACAAAAAGTATAACTCAGTCTGTCGTATCATGCCATCGCTATCTCCTCTCCCAAAAACCGTGTGAGCAAGAACTCTATGCGCATACTTAATACAAGGATTGGTGATATTGGAGGCTCTGGCTGCTACTGCTGAAAAATGCATTTCTGAAAATATTTGGTTCCAAAACACGCTCTCAACGAATCCAAGTGATACACAAGTGTGCCCTCCAAATCCTAGATGGAAGATAGTCCTAATGTCTCTCAAAGTGATACTCCTCTCTATATTGGCCATGCAGAAGGTGATCTCACCTTTAGCCTGCCTATCAGTGAACTAGTGTAGCTCCATATCCATGCTACGTAGAAACTCTAGCACCAAAGGCAGATAAGTCTGAGGTGTCATCTAGAAGAACTTCTTCCCTCTGATTTGATCAAACATCCAGAACACATCTTCATACAGCCTTAGCTCCTCCAATGTATGCCTATCTGCATACTTAGTGTTCACAACTCTCCTGGCTACCAATTGGTTGTATCTAGCCTCCTGGATTTCATCCCTAAAAATGATATCATAGGGATTTGGGGGTATTGAAGATTCAGCGGGTGCCTGTCCCTTCTTCTTTGAGACTCTGATTTGACTCTGGGTGCCATTTCAGATGATAAAGCATGTCACTTGGGTTGAATCAGGGCTGCAAGCTGAAATTTGCATACAATATAACAAATTGGAGTTCGAGATGAAATAACTCCTTCAATCCTCCCTTAGAACAAAAATCTCTTCTTAGCACTCATTCTATAAGTAGGCATCAACCAAATCGAAGCTAAAACCCAATGAATTTTGCTAGGAATAGTGCTACCGGAAAAGCAGGTGAAAAAGCGGTTGGAAAAACATTGAATGAGCTCATTCAAGGCTCAAAATCATGCCTATATCAATCAAAATTTTGGAAATTACTCTAGGAAGGTTCGCTGGTGATCAAGAAAGAAAATGCAAGCAAACATTTCAGAAAAATCGACTAAGAAATGGGAGAAAATGAAAAAGGGCTGAAATCTCACAAACATTCACCATAATGAAGAAATCGGGCAAGAAAATACCAGATCGGCGGCTGGAGCTAGACGAGAAGGGTCGCCGGCGAGTTCTGAAGGCAATGGAAGGTCGGAAGCTCGAGGTCGGCGCAAGAGAATGAGGGAAAACCCTAAAACACGGCATGAAACCCTAAAAATGACAGCGTAAATTGTGTAGGGCCGATAAAATTACGGCCATAATTTTCATTACGACAGTGCCGTAATGTGATTAGTTCAAAAAACACGGGCTGTAATAACTATACGGCCCTGTCGTAAAACATCCAAAACTCTCAGGTCAAAAAACTGCTTGAATTACGGTACCGTATAAATGATTATGATACCGCCATAAAATGCTAAAAACTCTCAGGTCAAAAATCGGCAGAGATTACGGTACCATAAAAATTGTTACGGCACGACCGTAATTTCTATAGAACTTCATCCAACTCTCGGCAGAGAAAACACTCAAAAATACGGCACCATGAAATCGGTTACAGTAGTACCATAAAATTGAAAAGATTTTTTTTTTAAAAAAAAACAAAAATCAACACAAAATATGGCATGTAAAATTGTTTACGGTACTATAGTAATACGAGCCGAACTACGTAAACTTTCGGGTTGAAAATCAATAGAAAATATAGAACGTGAAAAGCATTATGGTAGTGCCGTGAAAGCGATAAACTCTCGGGAAAATTTTCAAGCGAAAATACGGCACGTAATGATACTTATGGCAGTGCCGTAATGGCCTCAAAACTTTCTGGTCAAAAACGGACTAAAATTACGACCCGTAAATTTCATTACAGTAGTGCCGTATTTTTGTACCAAACTCGATTTTACCTACAAAAAGAGAAGAAAAAATTAACTCTAAAAATAAACTAAAATAAAAGAAACTAAGCTAAGTAAGAGTGCTTGGGTTGCCTCCTAAGAAGCACTAATTTAAAGGTCATTAGCTTGACCGTTCTGCACTCGGATTTGATCGTGATGGTGCCTTCAATTGCCATTTTGATTTCTCTTTATTTTGTTCACCTCCTCTGACAACATAAGGCTCATTCAAGAAATAGTATCCAACTTTACTCAAGAACCTTTTTCCTTTCTTAAGCAGTTTCAATCTTTCTCTTCTTTCTCTTCTTTCTCTTTATAGTTTTTGAATTAGCATTTTCCTAAAATCCTCTACTCATACACTCAGAAAAAGTGTCAGTCTCAATATTAGAGGGCTCATCAAATAAATTATGTATATCACTAACAATATCATCTATTACATCAATACTACAACATGATCCTAAATATGATGCTTTTTTCAATGAATCTATTAAATCAAACTCGATTATATTTTCACAAATATCAAATGTGAGTTTTCCTTTCCTAACATCAATAACTGCTTCGGCTGTGGGCAAAAATGGTCTACCAAGAATAATTGGGTTTTTAGAACTTTCCTCCACTTCTAACACCACAAAATCTGATGGTATGAAATACTTACCTATGTGAACTGGAACATTTTCTAAAATACCAATTGGATACTTTACCGATGAGTCTATGAGCTGCAAAGAAATTGAAGTTGGTTAAAGCTCTCCCATGTCTAATTTCCTGCAAATAGATAAAGGCATTAGGCTTACACTAGCACCCAAATCATGTAAGGCTCGGTCAAAAGCCACACTCCCAATTGAACAAGGTATAGAGAAAGTACCTGGATCTTTTAATTTTAGTGGCAACTTATTATGGATAATAGCACTACACTCTTCAGTTAAAAGCCACAGTACCATAGTCCTCTATCTTTTTTTTTATTTGACAAAATTTCTTTCAAAAATTTAGCATATGAGGGCATTTGAGATAAAGCTTCAGTGAATGGAATATTAATATAAAGCTTTTTTAAGACGTTAAGAAATTTCTCAAATTGCTTATCTAATTTTGCTTAAACTAATATTTGGGGAAAAGGTATAAGTGGCCTATATGGTGCAGGTGAACTAGATCTAGGAAGATCTGACTGACATGTCTCATCACCTTTAGGTTCATCACCCTAGTGAGGTGATAAACTAGTTTGGGACTGCTCATGTATAGGAGATTTTTCCAAGTCTAATTCATTGTTATGTTCAATCTCAGGCTCTTTTTCATTATCTTCAACTCTCCCTTTAGGTTCATCTAATTGCCTCTCACTCCTAGTAATGATAGCATTACAGTGTTCCCTAGTGTTTGGTTCAGGTTTAGCAGGTAATTTTCCTGGGGGTCTGTAAGAAGTGCTAGCCTGTTGTGCTATTTGATTTTCTAATATTTTATTGTGGGCTGCTAAAGATCCTACTTGAGAAGCAAGTTGGCAAAACAATCCCTTAAGATCTTCAATCTCCTTATTTTGATTTGTCATGAATTGATTTTGACTAGCCATAAATTTTTCAAGCATGGACTCAACACTAGAATTTTGGGGCTGGTTTTGATTCTGATTTTGTCTTTGTGGATATCCTCTATTCTCAGCTTGTTCCCCTACATTGTTGTTGATTTTCCAAGATAAATTGGGGTGGTTCCTCCATCCAGGGTTGTAAGTACTAGAATAAGGATCATTGTTTTATCTACCTTGATTATAAACCCACAAAATATTAACTTGTTCAGTACCCTAATTAGCAATGACTTTACACTCTTCGGAATAATGACCATTATTACCACAAATATCACACACAACAGAAGATGAAACTACAGCAGTTTGCATTTGAAAAGAATCATATCTGTTGTACAAAGAATCTACCTTTTCAGCCAAGGTGCGCCAGTTATCACTTTCATTTTTACCATGAGGACGATACAGAATTCCTCTCTCTATAGTCCACTGGTTGTGGTTCAAAGCCATCTCCTTTAGCAACTTGAAGGCATCTTCAATGGTTCTGCTCATGAGGGCTCCTCCTGCAGCGACATCAACAGTCAGTCGGGTATTATAAAGCAAACCATTATAAAAAGTATGTATTAAAACCCAATTTTCAAGGCCATGGTGAGGACACTTCCATTGTAAATCATTAAAATGCTCCCATGCCTCGCTAAAAGACTTGCCATCCCACTGTGCAAAGCTTGTAATCTGGTTTCTCAACTAGATAGTCTTGCTGGGTGGAAAGTACTTCATCAAGAAAGCATTTGATAGTTGTTCCCCTGTGGTGAAGGTACTGGTAGGTTGAGCTTGAAACCAAGAACACACTTGGTCCCTAAGAGAAAAAGGAAACAATCTTAGTTTCAATGCATCATTAGAAACACCATTAATCTTAATTGTATCGCATAATTCAAGAAATAAGGCAAGATGTTGGTTAGGATCATCAAATGGTGATCAGCCAAACTGATTTTGTTGTATCATGGATAAGAAAGCAGGCTTGATCTCAAAATTGTTAGCCTCTATAACCGGTCTAGCGATGCTAGAGTGTATCTCCTGTGGATTAGGGACTGCATAGTTCCTAAGTGATCTCCTGTCTACCATGACTACTTCTTCTTCTTGTCTTCCTTAAAATATGAGTTTCCTGCCAC
This sequence comes from Costus pulverulentus, assembly GCA_027562315.1. NCBI lineage: Eukaryota > Viridiplantae > Streptophyta > Magnoliopsida > Zingiberales > Costaceae > Costus > Costus pulverulentus. The sequence continues at coordinate 23,823,733 of CM050445.1, read as the reverse complement.
TCACGGCTTCAATAAGTCCGAGAAAATCGGCTGCCTGGCTTGTAATTATGGCCATGATTTTGGTTACGGCAGTGCCGTATTTTTATTCTGTGAAGAATCTGGAAAGAAACACAGGCCGTGAAAACAACCACGACAGTGCCGTGATCGTGCAAAATATTCTGTAAGAAAATCTCCTGAAATTATGGCCCGTAATTTGGTTTATGGCAATGCCATAAAAGCTGGAAAATTGTCTAGTCAGAAATCAACCCAAATTACGACCCGTAATATGGTTCATGGTGGTGCCGTAAAATCTGGAAAACTTTCTGTACAGAAATCGACCCAAAATACGGCAGTGCCATGGTTTGTTCTATAAGTTCAGTAAAACCATGATACCGTAATTTTGATTATGGCTCTGCTGTATTTTTGGTCTGAAGCTCCAATCTTCATGAAATTTGACATATAATCTTCTCTTGATGATGGAAATTCATCAATGCATCTGAATTGCTTGAAAACGCTTAAAAATAATGCCTTTTTACCTAAAAATGATCAAAAACACAAAAAGGTGTAGATTCCGCAATATTTAATAAATAAGGCATAAAAATAAGCAAAAGAGCATGGATATGACACAAAAAGACCTATAAAATGACGCAAAATATACTATAATTTTTTGTGTCATCAATGATCCCCACAACTTAAGTCGTGAATTAATCAATCAATTAATTACTTCATATATCTGTATGTAATTTTAGATACTTGACCAAGCTTGTGGACTCATCCTGATCAAGTCAACAAGCCATCGAAACATTTCGATGCTAACCCGAGTTTTGACCCATCGACTGAGACCTAGTCAACCGGAGTCAAAAGTGGTCACCTAAGGTGAACCGGGGTCAACTTGATCACTGAACTCTATAAGTCTCCTCTCGACTCATAACGTGCACCCATGATGCAAAATACTCCCAAACAGATCCAAATCATTCATGGATTCGATCTGAGGCTATCTGATCAATATGAAGTCTTTAGCATCTAAGTGTGCGACCCTATAGGTTCTTTAGACATTGTTAGTGATGACCTAATCATCACAAGTAGTGAGTGGCACCTAGCAGAGCAACACTTCTACCCAAGTCATTAGAATAAATGTCATCATCAACAACCTCAAAACTGTGATAAGATATATAATCATGCATGTTCCTTTGCCAGGCTGATCGTCCAAGTTGGACAAGCGTGTTACACTTGTTTATTCCATCGATAATGGTCATTACTAAATCAAGCTAAACCTCGATGTAGCCGCACACTTTCAGTCATGCACCATATAGAGGCCCATGGTGAAGTAGGATCAAAATCCCAAGGAAAACCTAAGGTATGTAGCTCTATCCAAAATAGCAACCAACATGCGCAAGCAATGCAAATAATGGGAAAATACAGCAACTTCCTAACATGCAACCTTATAAGATGAAAATACTATGGGAAATAGTTCACCGAATGGCCCCTTTAGGGAAGGGGCCTAACCCCTTTCTTTGTCCATGCTCCCATGTCTTGGCATTGAGGCAAGGATAAGGGTAGTTAAATGTCCTACAACTTTAGATAACTAGGGGAGGATAAAATACAAGGTCCCCAAACTCCCATTAAACTACAACAATAATGATCCTTAGGGGGTCTTGATCAAAGGCTTCAAGGTGCTCCCTTTTTCTTGGCATTGGAGATGGATGGAGACCACTTGAAGCATGTTGATGTCCAGGCACACGAGATCCTTTAGGGAAGTAGAGGAGGGAGGTGGAAGGAGGATTTTGTGGATTGAGAAGGAGAAGAGCAGAGGAGGGCTCTCAGCACAAGAGGAAGAGAAGGGAGAAGAGAAGATATTTTCGTTTGGAATCCACCAAACCAAATCACACCATCAAGCATGCACTCAAATCATTTTGTTTTTTTTTTTGTTTTCCAAAGGGATAGACTAAGTGCGAGTGACAAAATACAAGGGCTTAAAACCCCATTTCCCTCAACGTTACAATGTTTCCCTCAACTTCATCTAATGGTTGTCTTCTCTTGATTTGAATTTGAATGGCTGAGATGAGATGGACCTTCCAGCTCCTTCATTGGGTAGGGTGGGCGGTTGCATGCTGAGTGAATGCTTGCTTAATAGCTAAGGCTTCGAAGGTGGCTGCTTGAGCTTCATTGGTGCATGTAAGAGGTGGTGAAGGCTGATTGGTTATTGCTGCATGTATGGCATTGATAGGCTGGGAAAATATTCAAGCCGAGTTGTTGAAGAAGTTCAGTGCAGGCTTGGATGCATGTTGTTCATGCATTGGTCCATTTGAACAAGTGTCATGGAATTAAATACCTTGAAGCTAAATTTAAGAGATTTTGACTAGAGCTGAGATTTTGACTGAAGCTTTGCATGTTGATTTGAATTGAATGGCTGGCTTTGACATTGGCACACTTGTTGTAGACTTGTTGTTGTGAGGATTGTTGACTTGACTTTGTTGAAGATTGACTTGAAGTTGACTTTGATTTGAGGCTGATTGGTTATTGCTGCATGTATGGCATTGATTGGATGGGAAAATATTCAAGCCGAGTTGTTGAAGAACTTCGGGGCAGGCTTGGATGCATGCTGTTCATGCATTGGTCCATTTGAACAGGTGTCATGGAATTAAATAACTTGAAGCTAAATTTAAGAGATTTTGACTAGAGCAGAGATTTTGACTGAAGCTTTGCATGTTGATTTGAATTGAATGGTTGGCTTTGACATTGGCACACTTGCTGTAGATTTGTTGTTGTGAGGATTATTGACATAGTTGGTGTGTATGCCCTGAGACCTAGTTTTGGTCCATCCTTGTACTACTTCACTCTGATATTTATATATCATTCTAGAATTGTCGTTATCATTGTTTGTTAGCATCTGCAATCGTGTACTTACATGATAATGTCCCTAGAGATAGATTGGATCTGTGCTCAAACTCTTGTCCCCAGTCGATGTACCTTAGCGGATATGGGACAACTATGGTGCTTGTGAGATTGGTATATGGGCTGGTTAGGCATGAGGTACTAATGCAGACATATGGTATATCAGTGGAGGATATACTGGACTGACCCACTGTGAGGCTATGACTTGGTATCATAAGTTATCCTTACAAGTGACAGGAGATGCATTGATCCCTTGACTTGAGGTCATTGACCATTCTATATGGTTAGGGACATGCTTTGATACAGCCTAACACCTCGCCGTAGTTGGGAGGTAATAACAGTTGTCATTGAGCATGTCACGACCCATATGAGAAGGTCAATGGATAGACAAAGGATTTGCCCCTTCCTGAGGGAAGCTTGATATCCATGGAGCTCCTCTATTGTTCTATGACTAAAAGTGTATGGTCATACCCAGGTGAGAACCTGATTTAGTCATAACCATGTGATTGGGTGAAAACAAGTGATGACACACTTATCCAATCGGATATCAGTTTGGCAAAGGAACTATAGTGTATTTGTACCTAGTTGCGATGATGGGGATGTCAATGTCGATATCCATTCCAATGACTTAGGTAGCAGCGATGCACTGCTAGGTGCCACTCACTACTTGTGATCACCTTAGGTCAGCACTGCCAACGTCAAAGGAACCTATAGGGTTGCACACCTTGATACTCAAGTTTTTGTATTGATCGGGAAGCCTTATTATCCAATGAGGCCCAATAACAAGTTGTCATGAAGCAACAATGGGCTAAACGGGTATAATGGGGATAAATATTATCCCATTGGCGCTTAGGGGCTCAATGGGGATAAGTTACGCAATTTGCTTCATAAGGAAGCAATTGGCGCCTCCCCCCTTATTCCTTGGATGGAAGTCATGCCTCTAAGGCATGTTTTGGGGCTGATATGACTAGAAGAACTTCTAAGGAAGGTCTTTGGCGTATATGGTTAATAGGAAAGGGTTTATGGAAAACTTTTGGAATTTTTCCTTAACCCTAAACCCTAATTGGCCTTCCTTCTTACCCTAGCCGCTTATGCCTTCATGAGTTTCACCCATGCCTTGTTCTTGCCGCCCTTCATGCCTCTATATATCAAAGGGATATGCGAGAGGCTTGGGTGATTATGCTAGTTGGCATGAGCAAGAATTGAGGGGCAAGAACAACAAGAAGTTGGCGCAAACTTCCTCTTCCACATGAGGACCACAAGTCATCTTCTTCTTCATCTCTTCTTGGCGCAAGGAGACTTGAAGTTGGTGGCTTCTTCTTCCTAGCCGCAAGTCTTCTTCATCTCCTCCTCTTGGAGCAAAATTGGAGGAAGGCTTGGCGGCATCATCTCCTCCATCTCCGCTTCCATTGGCGCATCTTCCTTGAAGGTGGCGCAAGGATAGAAGAAGGAGAACAAAGGATTGGATCTTCTTCCCGAGGCTAGCACCGAGCGTGCAAGAAGAGAGCTCGAGGAATCCGTGTTTGCGAGACTGTAGAGGGTGAACACTTGGGTGCCTACCTCGACATCGGCCTCTCATTGCTTAAAGGTACTTACTATCACATCGTGTTGACCCCCTCGCATGACAATCTTCACTGGGTTTTTGGGACCAGCCTATTTCGGGGACATTCTTCCACTGTGCAAATGTAATCTCTGTGAAAAATTATAAAATATCCTCGGGGTTTCCCAACAGTGGTATCAGAGTGACTTGCGAGCCTCAAACAATGTACTTTCATGCTTTTCCATGCTCATATGCCATGTTTCAATTTTCATAAATTGCATGATCACATGGCGCATGATTTTTCTAAAGTAGGAAAAATTATAGTTTCTTGTTCATATCATCTTGTCAATCTCTTTTGGAGTTTTGGGTTATTTTTCTTGATTGATTTAAGTTCAAACGCGCACGTAGTTTTGTCAAGTAGGACGGGTATTGTGTCTACGGACTGGCCGGGTCTCTTGATCTAACAAAATTGTCAGTCGATAGGATCTTTGAAATAATCATGAAAAGTTAATCGCAAATAACCAAAAGATTTGTAATAAGAAGATGAGGAAAGGAGATTTGTTTTATGAGAAACTAAAATTTCAAATTTTGAGTTTTTCATGCGCATGTAGAATTACATGTGTAAATGCCTTGTTTGTGCATGATGTTGTGGTCATATGTCAAGCCCCCTTTGCATGCCTGTGATGTATCCTTGTGTGGCCTGCGTGCCGCTTTTCTTTTTGCTTTTAACTATGAAGAAGATTAGGGTGGTGCATCTACTTGGAGCATGGCGCATGCATGAAGCTTGCGCACCTTGCATGGTGGCGCAACAAGCTTCATCAAAGGCGGCGCATCCTTGCATGGGGGGCACAAGTAAGGGTACGGCCGAGCATTGTGCTTGTGAGCTATCCCTCTTGTGGCTTGCAAGATGGCGCATCTTCCTTGAAGAAGGATCCATGGCATTGGCCGAACCTATGAGTGCTTCTAGGGTTTCACTAAAAGTACCTCTAGGGTTTGAGAGCTAAACCATGGAAAGGAGGACCTTGGAACCAACCTTGAAGACCAAGCTAGAGGTCAGCTAGGCTAGGTCTAGTTGCAGGGGCTTGAGTCCTAGGTCAAGAGTTGAACCTCCTTTTGGCATGGGTTGGTTCAATGTCTTGAATGGGTTACGACCACATCATCCTTTTATTGCTTTCATTATCTACTAAAGCAAAGCATGTCTGTGATGTTTTATCGTTATGTTATCACTATAAGATTGCATGCCTGTAATGTTAGACATAAGATAAAACTAAAATGATGAGACCTCAAAAACCCTCACTCAAAATATCAAGTCTAGTAGCCTTCTAATGCGTAGCCCTCATCAAGCAATCGATCAGTAGTGTTGTGAACTGTTTCCCACCCTCGTGGGACCCACCCACTTATCTTTAGAAGGTGTGCGGTGACAATGGTTTCCCCAGTCCAGTTTTAATCTAGGCGCGCCTTCGCAAGGAAACTCGTTGGCCTTGGGCATAACAATTAGGAATGGACTTGACTGGATTTTCATATGTGCAGGGCACATGATGAAACTCTAGAGGCATCATTTGAGAGGTTAGGGTTTTATGCTGTATCCAACCATTGCTGGACATGAAATGCCTAGATTGTCTCCATAATGGGAGTTGCTTAGAGCAATCGGCTGGCATGTCCACCTTAGGAAGCATGGGTCACTTTATGCATCTCATCCCACCCTCGTGGGATGCGAAGCCTCATGTGGAATAAGGATCCCATCTCACTAGGAAATATGAGATTTCTCAATTGAGTGGGTTGTCAATTCGATTAGAATAGTGGGAGCCATAATCAATTAAAAATAAGTCTAGTTTAAATGATTTAAAGTAGTACTAATCTACTGTTTCTTGGTTGTTATAGAACAATGGCTATGAACAATGGCAGATAGTCACTGCGATCTACCCAGAAAAGGGTTAAGTTGGTTGGATCCAACATATTGGATTGATATATGAACTTGAGAAATGTGCTCAAGCTCGAGAGAAAGCTCTATTCCGAAGCCACTTCCACGCTCGACCTCAGCGACTAAGAAGGATGCTTATAATAAACATCAGACTGATTGATGTAGCGCAAATTTACAAATCCTACAAATTCAGCAATCTATGCAGCAAACACGGGCATGACAGTCATCACGGCCAGCCCGTGCCTATCTCAACCACGCTAAGCACGGCTGTGTTGAGGAGCATGGCCCTACCGTGTTTTTTTCGGCCTCTATGGCAACGCGCGCGCCTGAAGCCACATCTGTCCACCATGATCCGCCCATCCACAGCTCCGATCATGACCGGACTTCGACAGCAGAAGCCCATCACCGGTGCGAACTCGTGGTCCAAAGGATCCGGCCATCGGACGGCCGTATCGCCGGAAACGAGCGCCACCATGTCCGGCGGCTCCCCCTCTGATTCGCCCCATCCGCCCAGCCGATCGAGCCCAGATTTCAGGCACGGGTTCTCCTCGTCGCTGCGAACTCACAGCCGTAAGCAATCGGCCATCCGGCTGGTGGATCACCGGATTCGAGAACTTTCCCGGTGCTCCAACTGTCGCCGCATTCCGCCCTATTCTCGGCCGGCACGCTGCCATCCGGCGCCGAAAGCTTCCCCAGACGCCATTCACCACCGCCCGAGCCTCCAGCCGGAGTATCACTGGCGATCGAGGCCGGAACAGCGGCCGGCGGCGTGCCCTGCTCGCCGCCCGCGTCCGCGCGAAAACGAAGAGAAGAGTAGTGCGCTGATCAACGGCCCAGATCAGTCCCGTTTCATCCAACGGCTAGATCAGTTCAGATGCAAGCAACGGCAGATATTGTTTCGGCCAGATCTACTCCAATCGGAAAAGTTGCAATATGATCCGGGTGTCGATCCCCACTAATCTGAACCAGATCTATCCATCCATGCCATCAGATCTCCGATCAGACATCCAGTTCAGAAGATATCATCAATGCTTAAATGTTTCCATTTAATGCGACTTGAAGCTTCTCAAACATCCTTGGTTGCTGAAATATTTCCAGTCAAATGTAATCTCTTTTTCAGCTTTTGCAGAATGTTTGTTAGCATATTTATTGTAACCACCCCTCATGTGAGTGGTGTGGGTTTTCCCTCTCTTAGCTTATAAAAGGGAGCCTAGACCTACTAGTTAGATAGTTCACAAGCTTACAAGTTCAGGATGGACTGCGAGGAGTCTTGTAACTCCGGAGTAGTGGTTGGTGCCTTGACTCCGCATAGCGTGTGGAAGTAGAGTGAGGTTAGCGGCAAGGTGTACGATCCTTGGCCTCGGTGCCTCGTCTTCTTCGATTGTTTTGGTTAGTAGTTTCATTTGAGTGCTATTTCCTAGTTGAATGCCTTGGTTGTTCTATTTCATTGTTCGTTGCTCACTTACGTATCCGATTGCATTGAGTCCACATGTTTGATCACGAGTTTCCAAATCGTTTTTACGCCCTCTTAGAGTCGATCTAGGAGCTCTCCCCGTCCCGTAGCGTGGCGCTACACCAATTTGGTATCAAAGCAAGTTCGTTGGTAATTCTTATTATCGGCATCCTGGGTTTTGCGCATTTTTAGCGTTGTGTTGAGCATGCCGTACTCTTTCTACTCTTTGCGTCCCCGAACCGTCGCGGACCGATTGTATGTGCGTGCATGTGTGATCGAGGATCTCTTAGACAAGGCTATTGGTGTTGACCCCGGCAGCACACCGTTCATACATCCGCCCGGGCTAGAAATGTTAGTTGACCTTCTTGGTAACACTGTGCCATGGGTTGATGCAGAATTTCAGCAACTCCAGGCTCGTTACCTAGCCCACGGCCTTCTTCCACCCGAGTTGGAAGTTGAGGAGGAACCGGTCGTCCCCTCCTTGGTTGAGTCCCCACCCATGTCCAATGTGTCCCTTGTTGAGCCCTTGGTTGAGATTGGTGTTTCGGTAGTGGAGTCCACGTTTGTAGAGGTTAAGGACACACATCAAGAGTGTCGCGACATGGCGCTGTGCCTAATCTCTCCCATCGAGTTTGTTGTCCCCTCATGTTTGCTCGACCGGCATGAGAGCGACTTTGTTGGTTTGTTTGAATCATTGATTAGAAGCCCACTTCTCATTAACAGTACGTTTCTGCGCATTCTCCTTTGTTTTACCTCTTCGCACACCCACATGTCTCTTACGACTATGATATCATCCTCCAAGATGGTTACATTGGTCGACCCCCACCTGAGAGTGATAAACCTTTTGCTGGTTTGCATCCGCCCTCTTCTTGTCCCCCACTCACCCTACTTCAATCTTTTGTGTTTGCTTTCCTTTGTGCTTGTTTTCGTGTCGCGTTTTTGCATCGGATCTATTTGAGCAATTGTAGGCGTGAAATGGAAGCCATTGTGCACTTTAGGCCACCAAAATTTGAGGTAGGTTTGCGTTCCCAAGGAATAGCACGCCAATTCAGTTCTCCGGAGGAGAACTCAGAGTGTGCAGCAAAAGTTGATGCAGCGCAAATCTGCAAATCATACAAATTCAACAATCTGTGCAGTAAACACGGACGTGACAGCCATCATGGCCAGCCCGTGCCTATCTCGGCCATGCTAAGCATGGCCATGTTGAGGAGCATGGCCCTACCGTGTTCTTCTCGGCCTTTATAGCAACGTGCGCGTATGAAGCCACATCTGTCCACCGTGATCCGCCCATCCACGGCTCCGATCATTGCCGGACTTCGACAGCAGAAGCCCATCACCGGTGCGAACTCGTGGTCCAAAGGATCCGTCCATCGGACGGCCGGATCGCCGGAAACGAGCGCCACCATGTCCGGCGGCTCCCCCTCTGCTCCGCCCCATCCGCCCAGCCGATCGAGCCCAGATTTCAGGCACGGGTTCTCCTCGTCGCTGCGAACTCACAGCCGGAAGCAATCGGCCATCCGGCCGGTGGATCGCCGGATTCGGGAACTTTCCCGGTGCTCCAACTGTCGCCGCATTCCGCCCTATTCCCGGCCGGCACGCTGCCATACGGCGCCGAAAGCTTCCCCAGACGCCAGTCACCACCACCCGAGCCTCCAGCAGGAGTATCACTGGCGATCGGGGCCGGAACAGCGCCGACGGCGTGCCCTGATCGCCGCCCGCGTCCGCGCGAGAACGAAGAGAAGAGTAGTGCGCTGATCAACAGCCCAGATCAGTCCCGTTTCATCCAACGGCTAGATCAGTTCAGATGCAAGCAACGGCTGATATTGGTTCGGCCAGATCTGCTCCAATCGGATAAGTTGCAATATGATCCGGGTGTCGATCCCCACTAATCTGAACCAGATCTATCCATCCATGCCATCAGATCTCCGATCAGACATCCAGTTCAGAAGATATCATCAATGCTTAAATGGACGGCCCACATTCAATGCAACCTAAAGCTTCTCAAACACACTTGGTTGCTGAAATATTTTCAGTCAAATGTAATCTCTTTTTCAGCTTTTGCAGAATGTTTGTTAGCATATTTGTTGTAACCACCCCTCATGTGAGTGATGTGGGTTTTCCCTCCATTAGCTTATAAAAGGGAGCCTAGACCTACTAGTTAGATAGTTCACAAGCTTACAAGTCCAGGAGGGGCTGCGAGGAGTCTTGTAACTCCGGAGTAGTGGTTGGTGCCTCGACTCCGCATAGCGTGTAGAAGTAGAGTGAGGATGGTGGCAAGGTGTACGATCCTTGGCCTCGGTGCCTTGTCTTCTTCGATTGTTTTGGTTAGTAGTTTCATTTGAGTGCTATTTCCTAGTTGAATGCCTTGGTTGTTCTATTTCATCATCTGTTGCTCACTTACGTATCCGATTGCATTGAGTCCGCGTGTTTGATCACGAGTTTCCGAATCGTTTTTACACCCTCTTAGAGTCGGTCTAGGAGCTCTCCCCGTCCCGTAGCGTGGCGCTACACCACTGATACTTTGGATGTTGCTAATTTGATGCTAACCAACATATCGCCTGAATTCAAAGGGCAATATGAATCTAAGAGTGCCTTTGAGATTATTTCAAATCTAAGATAGCTCTTTGATGAATTGGTTGAGCTCAACCCTCCTAAAGTAAACATTCAATGTGTTGAACCGAAAGGCTTAACTAAGACATTGAAATTAAAGATGGAAAGAGTCAGGAATAACAAGTGCTACTCATGTGGAGGTCCACCTCATATGATAAAGGATATAATGCAACTTCAGAATGAGAAGAAGAAAGACAAGGCTTCGTCTTCATGCTCAGGTATTTATGTTACTGAAGTCAACCTTTCTACTTCTATGTCGTGGGTATTGGATACCACATGTGGAGCCCATATTTGTACAAATATGCAAGGGCTCAAGAAAACTAGATCGGTACGGCCTGGAGAGATTGACCTACGAGTTGGAACAGGACAAAAGTTACTGCTGTTGTTGTAGGAGTTTTGACTCTCTCCCTGCCTTCTGGACTTCAGTTAGAGCTAGATAATTGCTATTATGTACCTTCGCTTACCAAAAATATTATATCCATTCCTTGCTTAGCAAGGAATGGTTTTAAATTTGAAATAAAGGAGAACGTTTGTTCTTTTTCATTTGCAAATATGTTTTATGGGAAGGGTACATTGTGCATATCTCCTGGACATGAATAGCTCTATTTGTAACATAAATAATAAAAGGATCAAACTAAGTGGTTCGATTGGTGTTTTCCTATGGCATTGTCGATTAGCCCATATAAACAAGAATCGCATCGGACAATTCCATGCAAATGGGTTGTTAGATTCAAGTTCCTTGGAAGAATTTGATACTTGTGAGCCTTGTTTATTAGGGAAGATGACAAAGGTGTCATTCACCAAGACTAGTGAAAGGGCAGAAGGTTTATTGGATCTCATACACAGTGATGTGTGTGGACCATTTAATAAGCAAGCCAGAGGAGGACACAACTAGTTCATAACATTTACTGATGACTTCAGTAGATATGGTTATGTCTACTTGATGAGACATAATTCTGAATCCTTTGAGAAATTCAAGGAGTTCAAAAATGAAGTAGAGAACCAGCTTGGGAGATCCATTAAAACTCTTCGATTAGATCGTGGTGGAGAGTACCTGAGCAGTGAGTTCTTTCACTATCTTAGGGAGTGTGAGATCCTATCCCAACTCACTCCTCCTAGAACGCCTCAATGGAATGGTGTGTCTGAAAGGAGAAATCAAACTTTATTGGATATGGTTTGATCTATGATGAGTCATGCAACTCTACCACCCTCATTCTGGGGTCATGCACTTGAGACAACTTCTCTCATACTGAATAACGTTCCATCTAAGAGTGTATCCAAGATACCATACGAGGTATGGAGTGGGAGATGCCCTAACTTCTCATTTATCAGGATCTGAGGATGTAAGGCTTATGTCAAACGTCAGGATTCTAGCAAGCTAGAACCTAGATCTAATAAATGTGTGTTTGTGGGGGTATCCTAAGGAAACTAAAGGATACTACTTCTATGTTCCTACCGAGAACAAAGTTTTTATTGCTCAGGGTGTTGTCTTTCTAGAGAAAGAATTTCTCATGAGAGAAGTCAGTGGGAGGAAGTTTGACTTGGACGAGGTCCAAGTGCAACCACAAGACAAGGAGGTGGAACCTGAGCCACCTGCACTGATTACTAGGCAACCTGAGGCTCAGACACAGGTCCCACATAGGTCTAGGAGGATTCGTCGTGCACCTGAGAGGTATGGGTCACTGCTAACCCAACATGACGGGATCTTCATCATTGAGGATGAGCCCAGGACTTATGATGAGGCGGTCAGTGGACCAGACTCTGAGAAATGGATTGAGGCCATGAAATTTGAGATTGATTCCATGTCAGCTAACCAAGTGTGGGATTTGGTTGAGCTGCCTGATGAGATAAAACTCATAGGGTGTAAATGGGTCTTCAAAAGAAAGACAGACATGGAAGGCAAGATAGTTACCTATAAGGGTAGACTAGTGGCTAAAGGATTTAGACAAGTCCATAGGGTGGACTATGATGAAACCTTTTCGCCAGTTGCCATGATCAAATCCATTTGGATTCTACTTGCTGTAGCTACATATCATGATTATGAGATATGACACATGGATGTTAAAACAGCTTTCCTTAATGGGAAGTTGACGGAGGATGTGTATATGACACAGCCTAATGGATTCATCCATCCTGCAGATGCTAATAAGGTCTGTAGGCTAAAGAAATCCATTTATGGATTGAAGCAAACATCTAGAAGTTGGAATCTTCGATTTGATGAAGCTACGAGAGATTATGACTTTATCAAAAGCGAAGATGACGCCTGTGTATACAGAAAATTTAGTAGGAGCTTGGTGACTTTTCTGGTCTTGTATGTCGATGACATACTGCTCATCGGAAACAACATCTCTAGTCTTCAATCTGTGAAGACATGGTTGGGGAAGTGTTTTGAGATGAAGGACTCAGGGGAGGCCACCTATATCCTAGGCGTGAAGATCTACCGAGATAGATCGAAGAGGATCCTCGCCCTTAGTCAAAGTACCTATATTGATAAGGTCCTGGAAAGGTTCTATATGGAGAAATCCAAGAAAGGATACCTTCTAGTGAGAAATGGCCTTACTAGACCAGATGTCCTACCACTGAGGCTGAGAGGGATGACATGAGTCGAGTGCCCTATGCTTCGGCAGTGAGATCGATCATGTATGCAATGTTGTGTACTAGACCAGATGTGACTTATGCTGTAAGCATAACCAGCCGATACCAATCCAATCCAGGTTTTCAGCACTGGGTGGCTGTAAAGAAACATCCTTAAGTAATATGAGAAGAACTAAGGATCTATTCTTGGTCTACAGGGGATAGGAAGAGCTCAGTGTTCAGGGCTACACTGATGCCTCGTTCCAGTCTAACCCTGACGACTTTACATCGCAGGCCGGCTATGTGTTCAAGATGGTTGGAGGTGCTGTATGCTGGAATAGCTTCAAGCAATCTGCCATAGCTAATTCTACAACCGAGGCTGAGTATGTGGCCGCTTCTGAGGCAGCCGAAGAAGCCGTTTGGATTGGGAAGTTCATTTCTGAACTTCAGGTGGTTCTAAGTGTAATGGATCCCATTGAGCGCTACTGTGACAATAATGAGGGAATTGCACAAGCCAAGGAACCACGGTCTCATCAAAGGTCCAAACACATACTCATAAGATTTTACTTGATCAGCAGATCATTGATCGAGGTGATGTTAAGATTAGCAAAGTTGACAAAGAAAACAATCTAGCAGACCCACTGACCAAGGCTTTGGCGCAACAGAAGCATGATGGTCACGCTAGAGATATGGGGTTGAGATTCCTCCACCTCTAGGTCTTAATGCAAGTGGGAGATTGTTGGTGTGTATGCCCTAAGACCTAGTTTTGGTCCATCGTTGTACTACTTGACTATGATATTTATATCATTCTAGCATTGTCGTTATCATTATTTGTTTACATCTGCGATCGTGTACTTACAAGATAATGTCCCTGGACATAGATTGGATCTGTGCTCAAATGGTTGTCCCCAGTCAATGTACCTGTGTGGATAAGAGACAACTTTGGTACTTGTGAGACTTGTATATGGGCTGGTTAGGCATGAGGTGCTAACGCAGACATATGGGTATATCAGTGGTGGATATACTGGACCGACCCGCTGTGAGGCTATGACTTGGTGCCATAAGTTATCCTCATAAGTGACAAGAGATGCATTGATCCCTTGACTTGAGGTCATTGACCATTCTATATGGTCAGGGACATGCTTTGATACAGCCTAACACCTCACCGTAGTTGGGAGGTAATAACTGTTGTCATTGAGCATGTCACGACCCATATGAGAAGGTCAATGAACAGACAGAGGATTTGCCCCTTCCTGAGGGAAGCTTGATATCCATGGAGCTCCTCTATGGTTCTATGAATGAAAATGTATGGCCATACCTAGGTGACAACATGATTTAGTCATAACCATGTGATTGGGTGAAAACAAGTGATGACACACTTGTCTAATCGGATATCAGTTTGGCAAAGGGACTGTAGTGTATCTATACCTAGTTACGATGATGGAGATGTCGATGTCGATATCCATTCCGATGACTTGGGTAGCAGTGATGCACTGCTAGATGCCACTCACTGCTTGTGGTGACCTTAGGTTAGCACTGCCAACATCAAAGGAACCTACAGGGTCGCACACCTTGATACTCGAGTTCTCGTATTGATCGGGAAGCCTTATGATCGTGTTATTTGATAGCTCAGATCTTTTTGGGAGATTTCATCAGCACCAATGGGCTTGATGAGATGGAAGAGTGTTATTGGAGCCAAACTTCATTTTTGGCCGGTTGACCCAAAATTGACCAAGGTTGGTCATATTTGGATTAGGGTTGCATTGGATTAGATCCAATTGCTTAATCAACCCATGTAATGAAGTTTGGGCTGGCTCATTATCCAATGAGGCCCAATAACAAGTTGTCATGATAAGAGAATTGGGCTAAAAGGGTATAATGGGGAGAAATCATCCCCATTGGCGCCTAAGGGGTATAATGGGGTGATGTCGGCACAATTTGCTTCATAAGGAAGCAATTGGCGCCTAGCCTTTATGCCTTGGATGGCAATCTTGCTTCTATGGCAAGAATTAAGGCGCATATGGCTAAATTAACTTGTAAGGCAAGTGCTTGGCGCATATAGTAGGGGTGTAGAGGTTTATGGTAAAGTCTTGGCGCATATAGTAGAGGTTTATTGGATAGCTCGGATTTATTTGGGAGATTTCATCAGTGCCGATGAGCCTGATGAGATGGAAGAGACTTATTAGAGCCAAACTTCATTTTTGGCAGGTTGACCCAAAATTGACCATGGTTGGTCAGATTTGACTTTGTGTTGCATTAGATTGGATCCAATGGCTTAATTAACCTAAGCAAAGTAGTTGGGGCTAGCCCATTAACCAATGGGGCCCAATAATAAGTTGTCATGAAGAGATAAAAGGGCACAAGGGTATAATGGGGAGAATTCACCCCCATTGGCGCCTAAGGGGCATAATGGGGTGAAGGTGGTGCATGAGGCTTCATTAGGAAGCTTTTGGCACCTAGCCCTTCTCCCTTGGATGGAAAGCTTGCCTCTATGGCAAGGCTTGGGGCGCATATGGTCTTGTGGACTTATTTGGTAAGTCCTAGGCATATATGAATGATGGGAATATGTTTTTGAAAAAGGCTTGGAGTCTTTCCATAACCTCTAACCCTAATTTGCCCCCCCCCCTTAACCCTACCCGCATATCTCTTGTGCAATGTGCCTATATCACTTGTCTTGCTGCCCCTTGTTTGATAGATCATCTTTACATGCGAGAGCTTCTTCAAGAGTTGGCATGAGCAATCAACAAGGGCAAGAGCAAAAGATAGTTGCACAAGTCTTCCATTAACAAGTCGTAACCCCTCTTCCTCTTCTCCTCTTGACGCAAGAAGGACTTGGGCTTGGTAGCATTCACCTTCTGCCCTTCTCCTTGGTGCATCCTACCTTGAGGTTGGCACAAGTGGACTAGAAGGGCTCCCTAAGGCTTAGGTCTTCTTCCTGAGGCTAGCATCGGGCGCGGAAGGAGAGAGCTTGAAGATCTGTTGTGTGTGAGACTGCAGAGGGCATACACTTGGGCTTCTACATCGACATCGATCTATATTACTCTTAGGTACTTTCTCTCTTCATTGTGTCAACCCCCTCGTAAGCAACGATCTTTTGGGTTTTTGGGACCGGCCTGTTTTGGGGATTTGCTTCCGTTGTACTTGTATTAAAATTTTAAAATCCCCGAGGTTTCCCAACACCCATAGGAGAGCAACTCGGTTGTTACTCAGGGTGCTAATTTTCTTGGGAAAATTTTTCTCTTGAAAAAGGATAGGGGGAGGAAGTTTTGACTTGGATATAGTCCAAGGTCAACCATTCAACACATTTGGTCAAAGATATACTCTGAGCCAGTTATATAGGTTGTGGGTAACCTGAGGCTCAGAACATATAGGCTGTACAGGTTGAATCGATTCATCTAGCTTTGACTTATGAGGGCATTGATATCTCGACCGACCCACTATAAGGATTCATCTTGGTGTCACAAGGTGAATATCATAATGACAAATGTATGCTTATCCTTGACTTGAGGGCATTGATATCTCTATATGGTTAATGATGCACTTTGATGTAACCTAATGCTTCGTTGTAGTAGGGGAGTTATAACAGTTGTCATTGGGTGTATCATATGCCATAGGAAATATTCAATGAGCCAAGATAGGATTTGCCCCTTCCTTGCGAGGAAGCATGATGTCCATGGCGCCCCTATATGGTTGCATGACAGAAAGTGTATGGCCATACCTAGGTGAGAACCTGATTTAGTCATGAACATTTGATTGGGATAAACAAGTGTGACACACTTATCCAATCTAGACATCAGCCTAGCAAAAGGACAAACGCATACATGTACTTTATCGCAGTTTTAGGGGATGTCAATGATGACTCCATTCTGAAGACTTAGGTAACAATGACGTACTGCTAGGTGTCACTCATTGTTTGTGATTAATTAAGATTATTATTGCCAACGTCTGAAGAACCTATAGGGTTGCAAACCTAGACATTCGAGTTATCATACTAATCGGATAGCCTAGATCGAGTCATTTGGTTGATTTGGATCTATTTGGAAGTCTGCATCGCGGATGCATCTGATGAGACTCAGATGATCATATAGAGTTTGGTTGCGTTTTGACTCCTGTTCACCTCGATAGACTAGATCTAGTCGATGGGTCAAAAATCATATTTTAGCTCCAGAATTATTCGGAGGCTTTTATGACTTAATTAAAACGTAACTAGAGCAGGCTCATGACTTAGCACTAAAATGAATATTTATATTCATTTTGCTCGCAGCTTAAGCCATGGGGGCCGCTTGTAACTTAAGTGATTAAAATAAATATTTATATTCGTTACTTAAGTTATGGGGGCCACCCGTAACTTAAGAGATTAAAATAAATATTTATATTCGTAACTTATGTGAGGGGACCCGCCTCATATCTCTATATAAGGAGGGGCATAGGCGCATGCAAATGTTGGTGTATATGCCCTAGGACCTAGTTTTGGTCCATCTTTGTACTACTTGACATTGATGCTCTTATATCATTCTGGCATTGTCATTATCTACGTTTGTCTACATATGTGATTATGTACTTACATGGTAATGTCCC
Organism: Costus pulverulentus; assembly: GCA_027562315.1. Taxonomy (NCBI): domain Eukaryota; kingdom Viridiplantae; phylum Streptophyta; class Magnoliopsida; order Zingiberales; family Costaceae; genus Costus; species Costus pulverulentus. The sequence continues at coordinate 23,806,183 of CM050445.1, read as the reverse complement.
TGGAGACAGATTGGATTTGTGCTCAAATAGTTGTCCCCAGTCGATGTACCTGAGTGGATATGGGATAGCTCTGGTATTTGTGAGATTGGTATATGGGCTGGTTAGGCACGAGGTGCTAACGTAGACATATGGGTATATCAGTGGTGGATATACTGGACCGATCCGCTGCGAGGCAATGACTTGGTGTCATGAGTTAACCTCACAAGTGATAGGAGATGCATTGATCCCTTGACTTGAGGTCATTGACCATTCTATATGGTTAGGGACATGCTTTGATACAAACTAACACCTCATTGTAGTTGGGAGGTCATAACGGTTGTCATTGAGCATGTCACGACCCACATAAGAAGGTCAATGGACAGACAGAGGATTTGCCCCTTCCTGAGGGAAGTTTGACATCCATGGAGCTCCTCTATGGTTCTATGACTGAAAGTGTATAGCTATACCCAGGTGAGAACCTGATTTAGTCATAGCCATGAGATTGGATGAAAACAAGTGGTGACACATTTGTCCAATCGGATGTTAGTTCGACAAAGAGACTGTAATGCATCTGTACCTATTTGCGATGATGGGGATGTCGATGTCAATATCTATTCCAATGACTTGGGTAGCAGCGATGCACTGCTAGGTGCCACTCACTGCTTGTGGTGACCTTAGGTCAGCACTGCCAACATCAGAGGAACCTATAGGGTCGTACACCTTAATACTCGAGTTCTCGTATTGATTGAGAAGCTTTATGATCGAGTTATTGGATAACTCAGATCTATTTATGAGATTTCATCAGCGCCAATGGGCCTGATGAGATGGAAGAGAGTTATTGGAGCCAAACTTTATTTTTGACAAGTTGACACAAAATTGACCATGGTTGGTCACATTTGGATTAGGGTTATATTGGATTGGATGCAATTGCTTAATCAACCCATGTAATGAAGTTTGGGCTAGCTCATTATCCAATAAGGCCCAATAATAAGTTGTCATGAAGAGGTAATGGGCTAAAAGGGTATAATGGGGAGAAGTCTCCTCCCATTGGCGCCTAAGGGCATAATGGGGAGGAGTGAGAGCATGTTGCTTAATTAGGAAGGATATGGCGCCTCCCCCTTCATGCTTGGATGAAAACCTTGTCTCTATGGTAAGGGTTGAGGTATCTAAGGCATGATAGACTTATATAGTAAGTCTTGGGTGATTGCATAATGTTTATGGAAAAGTCTTGGAGATTTTCCAAAGCCATAAACCCTAATTGCCACCTCACCCTAACCCTAGCCGCCCCTCTTGCTTGAACTTGCACCCACCCCTTATTGTCTTGCCACCTCCTTATTCTATATATGCGGCCACACATGCGTGAGGCTTTGCATGCATTCATTCAAGAGGCGTGAGCACATCAAAGGGGCGAGAGCAAAGGAGACCTTGGCGCAAGCTTATCTTCCATCAAACCCTAGCCGCAAGTGTGCTCTTCCCTTCCTCTTCTTGGCACAAGTGTGGGAAGCTCTTGGCGGCATTCTTCTCCCTCTTTCTTCTTCCATTTGGCGCATCTTATTGAAGGTGGCGCAAGCATAGAAGAAGGACAAAGGCTTGGATCTTCTTCCTGAGGCTAGCACCGGGCATGGAAGAAGAGAACTTGAGGCATCCGTGTGTGTGAGACTGCAGAGGGCGCACGCTTGGGCGCCTACCTCGACATCACCCTCGCCTTGCTCCTAAGGTATTTTCTATCTCATCATGTCGACTCCCTCACTTGACGATCTTCACTGGATTTTTGGGACCGGCCTATTTCGGGGATATTATTCCGCTGTGCAATGTATTTGTGTTGATATGACTCTGAAAAATTATAAAATATCCTCGAGGTTTCCCAACAGCAAATTCATTCATCCAAGCCCTAACTGCCCTCCTCCTCTCTAGAACCCTAGCCACCTCCTCTTGCTCTAGCCGCCACCCTTCTTCCTACATGGTGTTGGTACAAAATGAAAGAAGAGGGCAGTGGTTGATGAAGGACCTTGCGCAAGTGGTAGAGGTCCTCACCTCTCCTTAGCACTCCTCCTTCTTCATCATCAAGCCTTGGCGCAAGTGGGAGTGCTACCCACTCTTTGCGGCCACGTAAGGGATAGCTTGTTGGCGCTTCTTCCTTGGTTATGGGCGTAAGCATCAAGCAAGACGCCAAGGCATGGATCTCATCTTCCGAGGCTAGCACCAAGCGTGGAGGTTTGAGAGGATTCGAGAGGCCCGTGTATGTGTAACTCTAGAGGATGTTCCTGTGCGCATCTTCATCATCGGCGCTTACTCTAAGAATTGCTTGAAAGGTATACTCTTCACATCCGTCGGTTTATCACTCGTAAGTTGATCTTGGCACTTCTCTGGGAATTCTATTGCGGGCTCATGCATCCGCTGTTTGTAAATTTTAAATTGGCTCGGGGATTCCCAAAATTTGAAGGTCTGACCTTTGGGTGCACTAAGAACGAGCTAAGTAAGCACTCAGTCTAGGCCAAAACTGATTGATTAGTGAAGTGACTGAGAGATTATGCCCCATCGCTAAGCACCGATGTAAGTAACTCCCAAATGGTTTCCTCTAACATTTATATCTAGAGGATCCAAACTCTGCATAAACTAAGCTCTGTTACCAAGAGATTATGCAAGTATGATAGTTATGTTCAAAACCTGAGGAGGTTTAGAAGTTACTCTTGTAGCGTGCCACACTCCACATGTCTCAGACCATTGAATCTCGTACACTGCTCAATCGTACATGCAACATAGTGCACACACGCATGCATTAGCTACACCAAACACATGTGCAAGCCATGCATATGTGCCATAAATCCAGCCCAAGCCAAATAAACACATGTGACCCAGCCTTAAACATGCGCCCAGCTCCGTGCTCGTAGCTACCGCTGCCCACACTCGCTAATCTTCCTCTGCCATTTCCTTTGCGGCTAGACCTAGGTACACCGGCCATCGTAGAGGTTGCCAGGACCCTATCCGTTGCACTATCGCCAAGATCAGAACCCTAGCGCTGGTGTTTGGGTTCTAGCTATCGCCGCCTAGAACGCATGCTAGAGTCGAAGCTGAGCACACGAAACCATGTTCCCATCGATTAGCGCTTGGTGGAGCCCAAGCGTAGGCTCACCGGTGTTGCCACTGTTGGGGTATGCCCTTAAGGCTAATGTTTGAGGCCTTGAGATTGTATCAGTATCATGTAATAAACTCTTATGTTTATAAAGGCATGGTTGTTATTCAGTTTGTTAC
>CM050445.1:23770845-23786448 GCA_027562315.1 Costus pulverulentus | reverse complement strand
CTCTCGCATGGATCCTTGGGAAAGGAATGTGTTTCGGGTGTAATGCTTCTTCCGCTGCGTCCTGGGACTGCAAAATTTTAAATTACACCCGGCATTCCCTAACAGAAGATGTGCCAAGTACTTCCTTCTTCTTATTTGCTTGCAAGGTGCGCCAATGGCCAAGGAACGGATAAGGCTTGTGGCAAGGAGATGCCACCAAGCACTAAGACTCCATGCGCCAAGAAGAGAGGGAGATGAAGAAGAAGTTGCGGCCACTTGGAAGAAGCTTGCGCCAACCCTATATTGCTCTCGCCACTTGCCCTCCAATTCTCTCTAAGAGATATGTCACACCTCCAAGAGATTGTCCACACGAACAACATCAACAAGAAGGGCGGCAAGGGGTCCTATAAATAGGACAAGAGGCGGCTAGGGCAAGGGCTATGATCATGCCAAGTGTATGGCTAGGATGAAAAGGTTTATGACAAGGAAAGTCTCCAAGACATTTCCTTAAACCCATTCAACCCTTCCTTATGCGCCAAGACCTTGTCTTGCACCCCAAGCAATATATCATCCCATGACATGCCTTAGAGGCATGCATTCCATCCAAGGAAGAAGGGCTAGGCGCAACATGCAAGAGGTATTCGGCTAGGGTAAGGGTTTGGGTGCATGTAGGGTTTATGAGGTAAGGAAAGTCTCCAAGACCTTGCCATAATCCTCATTCAACCTAACCATATGCGCCCAAGGACTTTCCTAAAAGTTCTCAAGCCATATCAGCCCCAACACTTACCATAGAGGCAAGATACCATCAAAGGATGAAGGGCAAGGCGCCACTTCCTTTCAAAGGAAGCAATTTATGCCACCCACACCCCATTATGCCCCTAGGTGCCAATGGGGTTGGGTTTCTCCCCATTATACCCTTTTAAGCCAATTCCTTCTTCATGATAACTTATTATTGGGCCTCATTGGATAATGAGCTAACCCAAACTTCATGGCATGGGTTGATTAAGCCATTAGATCCAATCCAATGTAACCCTAATTCAAATGTGACCAATCTAGGTCAATTTCGGGTCAACCTGCCAAAAATGAAGTTTGGCTCCAATAACTTTCTTCCAACTCATCAGGCCCATTGGCGCTGATGAAATCTTCCAAATGGATCTAAGTTATCCAATAACTTGATCCAAAGGCTTCTGATTAAAGCAACGTCAAGAGTCTATTGCGTGTGACCCCGTAGGATCCATATGACGATGGCAATGATGTAAACATCATAAGTAGTGAGGGGTATCTAGCAACACATCACTACTACCCATGTCATAGGACTTAAGTCATTATGGCAATAACTCCTAACAAGCAACGAGGATTCCCATTGCATTATAGATCCCTTTGCCTAAACTAATATCCTGCCATTGGATTAGTCTCAAGTTTATTAATCCAATGCATTGGTCATGACTCAACTAGTGTGGCCACACATTCCTGTCATGCACCAATAAGGTCGGGCGCCCCCGAGTGGATATCATGCTTCCTCTGAAGGAAGGGGCAAATCCTACTATTGGTCATCCATGTCTCTACATGACTTATGACATGCCCAATGACAATCGTTTTGGTCCCCGAATTACGGAGAGACGTAAGACTGCATCAAAGCATATCCATTATCAAATCTAGACATGAATACCTCAAGTCTAAGGATCAATGCAAACCTCTTGTATGTGAGATTGACTTGTTGACTAGACAAGTCAATCCTCACGGTGGATCACTCCAGTGCATCCAATGCACCTGTATGTCTGCGTTACTGTGCCCTGCACCTAACCAGCCCATACACCAGTCTTACATATACCAAAGCTGTCCCATATCTGCTATGGTACCTTGTCTGGGGATAGCTTATGAGAATGGATTCAATCTAAACTCCTGGGACATTATATATGCAACTCAATACATCAACGTAGGTAGAGAAGTATGCATAATAATGACCATGCCTCTATAAAGAATAATAGTTCTATCAAAGTACATTCAAACAATGCCTGACTATGTCCATTCATTGGTCTGCAGGGCATATACACAACATAGGGAGCATAGTGGGAAATCACAAATAACATAAATGTTCCACGTCTAGAAGCATATTCCACCCTTGTCAGGGTGAAACCCAAACATATATTTTGTCTGGAGCTATCATGACTCTTTATATCAGAGATAGTGGGATTTAAGAGGTGGCTCCCATGGATTCAAGAGGTGGCCCCCATTATTTCTAATGTGGCACTTTGTTCCATGTAGCACTTTGTTCCACAACTATCAATCTTTTCCCAGTTCTGGACTTCAAACAAAAAAATGCCAGCTAGAGCTGTCATGGCTCCTCACATCAGAGATAGTGTGTTACAAGAGGTGACTTCCATGGATTCAAGAGGTAGCCCCCATTATTTCAAATGTGGCACTTTGTTCCATGTGGCACTTTGCTCCACAACTATCAATCTCTTCCCATTTATGGGCTTCAAACAAATGCTGGTTGGAGCTGTCATGGCTCCTCAAATCAGAGATAGTGGGACTTTGTTCCACAACTATCAATCTCTTCCCAGTTCAGGGCTTCATAGTCAAACATATGTTATTCCCACTAGCATTCATACATTAACAAATGAAAACCTACCAAAATGGGTTCATTGATATATGTATCAATCCCTCAAAGATGTGAACCTTAAAGTTCATAGTTGAGATACATGTTGCTGATATACTCATTTCCAAATGGAAGAGAAATAAATATCAATAATCTCCACAAAGAAGACCATATAAGGAAGATACACATAGCAATGGTCATGTAATTCAAAATCAGAAAGTTGGAGCTTGTTTACCATGAATATTACATTCTTTATAAGAAACCATTTGGTATGATATTGCTGTCAAAACAAAGGTTTTTGAGTCAAGTTTTCAGAAAAACAAATTTGACTTAAAATGGATCTCAATAAATGAAGTTATGAGCTTTGAAATAGCAAGAGGTCAGAATCAGGACAATGATATTTCCAGATTTAAAGGGTTAACTTCAAAAATCGAGTATAATTCCATTTCATATCCAAATCATGCAAATAAAGGCTCCAGGTGTAGGCTAAGAAGTCTACTTGATATACAAATGAAAATTAGGTAGCACTACTATCACAAAATCTGGACATATAGCGCACACACTAGATAAAGGTCCAAAGAGCAAAAGCAGATTTACTGGGTCAGATTGGGCTGAGGAAACAAGGTAGATAATCTCTTCGAAAATACTCAATAGCTGACCCAAAAGAAAGATAATTAAGTATTCTTTATGATGAATCTTATTTTATACGATTTGGATCATAGAGTCAAATGTTATGAACATTTGAATGCAAAAAGGTTAGATTTATTTTACATGCGGATTCATAGTTGTCTAACATAAGATTGATCATTCTTCCATGGGCCGAATTTACCAAAAATCATTGAAATCAGAACCAAATTGAAGGCATACATGAAGTACAAGATCATTTCGCATACAATTAAAGTCAAAGGCAAACAACTACAAAGGAAGATTAAGAACTTGCCTTAGAAGATTACTCTCCACTTCTTTTCTCCCCTTTTCTTTCCTTTCTCCTTCCCTTTCCTTAGGGTTCGTTTTTCTCAGGTTAGGCACGACCAAAAGGGAGCAAATCTCAATTTTGTTCCATCTTTAGCTTCTCATGCAAGAAACGATGAGGTGAAAGCAAGTGGTAAACTCAAGTACCATAAGGTGGCAAGGTGCTAACCTTTTTGCCCTTTGTTTTTTGTTCAATTTTCCCTTATGCCTTTTTTGTTTTTACTTGAATTTCTCCTAAAATTCCTTTTATCTCCCTCAAGCCAAACGACACATTCTTGTGGAGACCTTCATTTTTCTCTAATTGAAAGCCTCTAGCATGAGGTGTCAAGGTGCTTGTCTTCTCATGTAAGCCATGAGGTGGCATCACCTTATTAATGCCCCCCTCATGAAATCATAAGCTGGTTTAACTCTTCTCCCATCAACTATGTACGCATAACTTAGTTACTTTATCATTTAATACCAAATTCCCAAGTAGCTTATCATATGATAAATTTACCATTTTGCCCAATTCTTTTCACAATATTCCCAATGAGTCCTAGTATGAATCTTGAGTCATACCATTATAAAAGGAACCTTGAATATCACACTTAGCTACAATTTAACTTCAAGAGTCCATACAAACAAAATAACTTAGTAGGTTTAGGTTTTATTCATTATGGCACCACTTGCTTTACTTTTCAAGGCAACTTTGATTCTTTCACAAAATGATAATAGTGATATTAAAGCATGGGTATCATAGTGACAGTAAATACAGAATAGGCAATTTAAAAAGGCATATTGATAATTGTGTGAGAAGAGATATTTGAGATGTAGGTCAAATGATATTCAATAATGATTTAGCATTAAAGAAAACAAGTTTTAATCCTATATTATTTCATGAAATGCTTATTAGTGCTATTGTGATACATGATTTACCACTGTCATTTGTTGAGTACCGTGGTATCAAGTCATTGTTTACATACTTGTGTGATACATGTGTTACAGTTACTAGAAATGCTATAAAGGTTGATTTGATAAAAATGTATAGACGAGAAAAGCTTAGAATGAAAAATATGTTTGAGGATCAGCTAGCTAGTAGGATTTCTGTAACTTTTGATTTATGGACATCAATTGCCACTGATGGTTATGTATCACTCACTGCTCATTTTGTTGACAAAAACTGGACTTTACATAAGCGTTTATTGAACTTTTCTTATATGTCACCACTACATAGAGGTGTTGTGCTGACACAGAAAATTAGTTTTTTACTAGCTGATTGGGGAATTGAAAAAAAAAAATATTTATAGTTACTTTGGACAATGCATCTGTAAATGATACTTTTGTAGGATTGTTGAAGATCAATTGAATAACTCTAATGCACTTGTTTGTAGTGGCGAGTTTTTTCATGTTCGTTGTTGTGCTCGGATCATTAACTTAATTGTACAAGATGGTTTGAAAGGAGCTGACAATGCAATTGAAAAAGCTCATGAAAGTGTTAAGTATATTAAAGGCTCTCAAGTGACAAAGAAAAAAAATTTGGAAGCTGTTATTTACTTAAATATGGATGGAAAGAAAGGATTAAAGCAAGATGTTCCAACAAGATGGAACTCAACTTATCATATGCTAGAGAGCTATGTTTATTATTGCCGTGCATTTTGTCATCTACAATTAAATGATTCAAATTACAAACATTGTCCATTAGCTAAGGAGTGGGATAAGATTGTAAAAATTATGAGATTTTTAAAATTTTTTTATGATATCACTTGTGTATTTTCTGGAGTCAAATATCCAACAGCCAATTTGTACTTTCCATCAGTTTTTATGGCTTATATGACTCTGAAAGAAAGCATAGAAGGGGATGATATATTCATGAGAAATATGATATTTCAGATGTTTGACAAATATAGTCTAAATTTAGTATTATTTTGGCTATACATTTGGTTTTGAACCCTCGTCATAAAATATATTTTATAGATTGGAGTTACAAGAAGTTGTATTGCTTGAATTCACATGAGTTTATTGAAGTTCGTGACAAGTTATTTTAGCTTTAAAATGAATATGAAGCAATAAACTCTAGTGAGTCATCAAGTCAATCCACTAGAACTTCAATATCACAACCTTTGAGTGAGGGGTCTTCTAATGATAAATCAAAATGGCTAAAGGTTAGTTTAGTTTAATTTTTTTGATTTATTTACTTATTGTTTATTCTTAATATTAATAACTTTTTATTTTAAACAGGAATTTGACACCTTTCAAAAGTGATGAATTTGGAATCTCTTCTAGCAAGTCACCACTAGAGCAGTATTTAGATGAGCCGAGACTTACTAGAACATTGGAGTTGGATGTCTTAGGCTATTGGAAGACAAATAGTCAAAGGTATCCTATTATTTCTATTATGGCTCGTGACATCCTATCTATACCTATCTCTACTGTTGCATCAGAATCTGCTTTTAGTGGTGGTGGACGAGTACTTGATCAATATCGTAGCTCATTGAAACCATCTATTGTAGAAGCACTTTTATGTACATGAGATTGGTTGTATGGAGAAGCTAGTAAGTTCAGTTACAAAGTTTATTTTGGTTTATAGTTATAGTATTCTACTTACAAACCTAATTGTATTAATGTATGTTGTTTAATCTATATTTTTTTTATTGAAAATAGAAAGTGATGAAAAAAATATCTTTGGATGAACTCACTTAGGATGTCATGAATTTAGAAATGAATGAGGAGGATATTTCAACAAGAGAAAGTTATGGTGGTGGAGGCTAAGTGGTGGTGGACGAGTGGTTGATTATTATTGTATTAAAATTTTACACTTTTCTCTTAATGATTTAAGCAACAGTCCATACTTTATTTATGAAACAATTAACATGATCTATTGATTATATTTTGTTCTTTTGTAGGGAAAGTCAGCAATGTAGGCATGTTTAAGAGCTTAAGAAATTATGTGATAAATTATTTTGTATATTTTGTTGTCACATTAACATGATTTACTAATTATGTTTTTATATTTTGTAGGTAACTAGGTAGGCTAGTCAAGCATCAAGATTCTGGAGCTCAAGCAATTATGTGATATTTATACTTTTCAATGTGGACTGAACTCAATGTGGGATGTTTTGTTGAATGTGGATTATGAAATCTAGTGACTTAGGCTTTGCTTTGCCCAGTTGAAACTTTTAACTTTTGCTGGTTCAGAAAGTTCTGCTGGGAAAAGTTAGAGGTTGTTTGGATACACAGCTTTTGATTTTAGTTCTGTTTGTGCTGTACTGTGATGCTAAGTAAAAATATTTTTAAAAAAATCTGCAAGATTTTCTCTTATGTTATCTACATGAGGATCCTGTATATAATATTATAAAAAAGTATACCAAAGTCACCATTATAATTGTACCATCTAGTTCATATAAATAAACATTATAATAAAAATCACATAAAAAATAGTTGCATATTGTCACTACTGTCATACATATTGAAAAGTATTTTGACTACATATTTGATGCCATTAAACTTAAAGCAATTTGATTACATTACATATCTATTGAAGTAGTCGGTACTTCAACTTCAGCAGGTTCCTCATTTTCTTCTAAATCATCTTCTGAAGTGAAATCAACATTAGCATCAACTTCTTGAAAAATCACACCAGATCTTGTTGTTTCCCTAATATAATTATGTAGTGCCATTGACCCAACTACAATCTTCACTTGTGTTTCATATGGAAACGATGGCATATCCCATAATATATTCCATCTTTTCTTCCACACTCTAAAACTTCTTTCGATGCAACTTCTAAGAGATGAGTGTGCTTTATTGAATACTTCTTTAAGGTATTGTGGTGGATGACCTTGTTGATACTCTTGGAGATGATACCTCACTCCTCTATATGGACCAAGATACCCCTCATTTGTGAATATCCAGCATCAACTAAATAATATTTTCTTGTAATTTTCATATAGAATTTTAAGTAAGAAATAGAATAATTTGATTTTAAATTCTATAATAGAATAACATACCTAGAGGAGGTGTTGGAAAGTTTAACTAGAGGGCTTTTAATAGAACACGAGCATCATGTGCAGAACCCTCATATCCAGTTAGTACATATGTAAACTTCATATCAAATGAACAAACAACTAAGATATTTTGGGTTGGTCAACCCTTTCTACCTATAAACTGCAATTGAATATGAAGTGGAACAACTGCATCCACATGTGTACCATCAATAGCCCCAATGCAATCCTATAGTAATATAAAAATATATCCACCACAATTGGATTATAATGATGCAATTCATTTAATTATAACATTTGATAAATAACCATAACATACCTTAAAATGAGGCATATAACGATCATCACATAATATTTGTTGTGGAATCTCTCGAAATTCTCTATAAGTTGGCTATATCAAAACTTTGGCAAACTTATATACTGATTTCAATACCTCGTTAAAGATCCTACTTATAGTTTCTCCTGAATACTGAAATATTTTTTGTGTTTGCCTATTTGACGAACCTTGTGCTAATATATAAACAAAAATACCAACCTTCTCAAAAGTTGATATATTTCTTGAGGGCTTTAGTTCATATGTGTCCTGTAAAGTATGACATAGGGCTACAAAATCAGTTTGCTCCATCCTCATCATTCTTCTGCACCTTTCAGGATGCCCTTCTAAAATTTCCCTCATCCATATTGTGCCTATATGATTAGATATCATACAAGGTGATTTATCTATATACTTTGAATAATACTCGTCAATCAAATTAATTGTACATTAAGCTATTTTCCAGAAATCATCTCTTGTATCTTCAATATACTTTATTCCATCAAATTCATCCCTATCTTCTTTGTCACTATGATCATGTTCCATATCTAAGAAACATACATACAATATTTTTGTGTAAGTGATTAACACAAATGCAAAAGTTGATCAATATCCATAACTAAGAAACATACATATAACATACATACAACAAAAGTTTAGCACAACAACAAAATGATATATATTATAAAGGTAAACACAAATGTCACCATGCAAAAACAACTACTAATTAACACAATATAACAAGTAAGTGTTCAGAAAAACATACATACAACAAAGTAGTTCCATAAAACAAGTTAATACATATTTAAAAGTCCTCTAATACCGAAAGCCAAGTTGTCTTCATTTTCCTGCAAATAAGTACTTCAAGAAATCTATTTTGTCTTCAGTTGTCTTCATTTGATGCCACATTTGCCTATTTGCTTTGGTTTTGAAAATTGATTCATCAAAAAAAAAAAAAGAATACAACCAACGATCATGTTTGATCTCGGGAATACATGAGACCTCTTCCATCACATCCTAAATACTACAACCCGTAGGATCTACAAGTTGAGTCTCAATATTAACTTTTTGCTCAATAGATGTTGTCAATCTATCTATATTGTCCCTTACTATAGATGTAGTTCTAGACTTTCTTTTACCACTCCTGTTACTCATGATTGGTTGGGACCATGGATGAGAGGCTTGTACATTATCATCATCATCATCTGGAAATGAGCTTTCATTTGGTGTACCAAAGCCTTCATTAATTTCATCCACAGCAGGTGTGACACAATAATCCCCTGTTTACATCCAAACATAGTATCAAGTTTTGTCTCAATATTGGGATGAATGCCCATCTTGCGAAACTTCGCATAATCTTTATTAATCTACAATTACATACGAAATGTAAATTATATTGTAAACATGGTAAACATTAATTGAGATAAAAGTGAACAACTTACCGCAATCTTAGTGGCCCACCATTCTGGCATTGCAGCCACAATTTCCAATCTTGAATCTCATCCTAACCCTGTTTCTTTGCCTTTTAGTTCCTTCCATAATTTCTACTCAGCCTTCAATTGATTCCATTTATTTTTCAATTGTATCTTATCACATTTCAAAGCAGTAAGTTCTTGGAAACTCTCAATGAAAAATTTCCATTCTTGTGCAGTTAAATGAGATCCAGGTTGATAATTTTTTTCGATTGCAGTAATACAACAGTCACAAAAAATCAGGGTTGTAGGCATATTTCAAACAGCTTTACCACTCTTAGTTGTTAGATGTGTTGGCTGTGAACTTTGTGCCATTGATGCTTGAACATGCAAAAGAGTATACACTTTGTCTTAGAGTTAGTTAATTGTAGTTAGTTTCTTGATGTAATCCTTGTATATCTGAACCTTAGAACAAAGTGTTCGTGTATATACCCAGCCAAAAATTACAAGCATAGAACTACTCTAATAATATATTGTGTTGATAATTAATTGTTTTATGCTTGTAGGAAAATCATGATGCTCTTATCAAGTGTCTAACGAATATTAGATATTTGACAAGAAGAGACCAGCTGCAGCATGTATTATCTATAAATCACTAATTCAATGGCACTCGTTTGAAGTAGAGAAAACAAACGGATGAAGCTATATTAGAGCAGTACTAATGTCAACCTTGATCATGTTCTTGTAGTTCAGTGGAACCAAGCTGGTATGATGTCAATGCCATCATAAACTACATATGTTAATTCACATATCTGTTACATAGACAAACCATTTATTTGCAGGTTTTGCATCCGAAGTCCCACAAATTGATGTGGGGGTGGAGACACGTGATGTGCAAACCAGAAAGAAAAGTAATGAAAACCTAAAAATATAGTAAACAACTAGAATTCCAGGAATACCAAAAATAATCATTTATAAAATGTTCTTATGCCTTGTAGGAAAATCCATGCATCAAAAATACCAATGGATTAAACCAGCATGTAGAACAAGACTAATACTCTTGAATCACAAGAAAATTGGAGAGTAGATAACTGTCAGGAAATTACAAAGTGTGCAACAAAATATCTAGTTAAATCAAAAAATTAAGATAGTGCAGAATTTTTATCAGAATGCAAAAGTTGCCATGGTTCGCAGAGTGATTGGTTGGAGTTGGATTCGACCCAATTGTTTTGGATGATTGGACAATATTTGGTCTTTCCAGTCACGCACAAAATGAAGTGTTTCCTTTGCCCGACTTCTTAAAATACCTGCACAAAGAACACTACTAAGATTAGTTCATAAAACAAGTGCAGGAGTTAAATCAGATATGAAAGTTGTCATACTTTTCAGATTGATCCATTGTCACTTCAGTTGGATCAACTCGTCCAAACAGTAGAGCAAGATGAGGGCTTCCTATTCTTGCCAAAGTTCAAGACTTGTGATGCGCCGATTGCTTAAGATACCTACAAGAATAAGCTTAATCAGTTAAGTTTTAAAGAAAGAGTAGATGAACAGGAGATACGGGAGTCTAGAAACAGAGGACGTCACGCGATGGAGCAGAGTTCATCGGCGTTCGTCAAGTGGTGCATAGACATCGAAACTGCTACTACTGGGGGTTGCTGTGGTGGTGAGGATGACGTGGCCAGAATTTTGGGTCGAGTGGTGGCCGGTCGGAGGAGGGCGACGAGGAAAGGCAGGTCTGAGGCGGGAGCATGGCGGAAACAGGGGAAACACGAGCGCAGAGCAGAGTTGGCCGGCTTTCGTCTGGTGGTCCACGATCGCCGGACCTGTGAAGATTGGAGGTCCCTCTAATGATGGCGAAGTGGTGGCCAGAGTTTGAGGGCAATTGGTGGCTGGTCAGAGGAGAATGGTGCTGGAAGGCGGAACTAGGGCGGAAGGCAGGCCGAAACAGGGGAATCGAATGAAAGTTTCGATTCCGGCAATCCGAGTGGTGGATGGATGGATGCCGGTAGCTGGAGCTTTGCCTTGGAGAGGAGGAGTTATGTTGGAAATCTTGTGAGGATCGGACCGGCGGATCGTCGGCGGCGTGCTCACAAAGTTTTAAAAATCTGAAAGTTGGCTGAAGCGTGCGCGAGAGTGGATCAGAGCAGGAAAGTTAGAAGGAGAAGAGGAGAAGAGGGGAAAGCTAGGTGACACAAGCACCTCAGAGTAGAAAAGGATAGGAAACATCTGATTCCATTGGAAGAAAAACTATTTCGTTCATTCAACAAGTCTACCGATTAGAATGATGCTTGCGATACATATAGCGAGAGTTGATAGCAGCGGAACGTTGAGCTTTCCTTTTTTTCATAAGCTGGGAGGAACGTTGAAGATTCTTTGAGAGTTCAATGTGGGTAAATGTTGCAGCTAGAAGCTTTCCTTGTGGGCTGATCGAGAGAGATGGCAAGGAGACGTTGAGGGTTCCTTATTTGCAGCGATGAAGATGCGCTTGGTTGGTAGTTGATGAAATATGCAATTGGCTGGCTGAGAATAATCGCATGCCTTGTTTCCTTTAGCGTGGATGCAAGTTGTTGGAGATTTGATGCAAGTCGTTATGAGAATATTTAACCCTTGATGAACGTTGGATGAGATTCTTGATCGGCATATTTGAATCGCATATGGATGGCTGGATGGGGTTGGTGCATATGCAAGTCTTGATGTGTGGAAAGCGGCACTTGTTGAGTTGGAATATCTTGACCATCATCTTGAATTGATTTTAGTAGTCTTTCCCAATTATTTAGCTAGCTTTAGGAGTGAGTCTTGCTAGCTTATTCACGAACTTCTTAGCCTTCATCTAGGGTAGTCGTATGCTCCACTTGTACCTTCGTGGTTCGTGGTCTCTGCCCGAATATCTTGACCATCATCTTGAATTGATTTTAGTAGTCTTTCCCAATTATTTAGCTAGCTTTAGGAGTGAGTCTTGCTAGCTTATTCACGAACTTCCGAGCCTTCATCTAGGGTAGTCGTATGCTCCACTTGTACCTTCGTGGTTCATGGTCTCTGCCCCCATCAATTCTCCCTGGGTGAAAAAAATTCTTCCCCGAAGAATTATTCTTGTGTATGTGGAGAAGTTCTGGAGGGACGAGAATCAGTTGTCCTCCATGGGTCTGAATCTTCAAAGTGTTATCATCATAGCATCTTATCTTGTTGTTCCATGTCCACGGTGCAAGCTGCATATCAAAGTTACCCGCATTGAATTTCCTTTCTCGGCCATTTTCATTAGTATACTTTCAATAATGAATTCTAGCATCTAAGTGGCATGGGATAATGGAATCAATAGGCTCAATATCTTGAAAAGTGGACAATGCAAATTTGTTTTCAATTATGTCAAGTTGAGTTGATTCTAATGGGGGTTTAAGGGTGTGGGTAGAAGGACCTAAAAGACAAGATTCAAGGGTCATAGGGTCCTGGGAGAAATTTTGTAAGTCTAGTGGTGTTCCTAAGGGTTAACATTTAGGATCCATGTCAATCTCAAAAGGTTCCAACTTAGGTTCAAAATTGAATTCAAGAAGACCTATGGGTTTGGGTTCAACTTTAGGCTCTCTAATAGTAGTGCTAAGCTCAAGTTCAGAACCTGTCAGTATGGGCTCTAAAATTGAAAGTAAATATATGGGTTCTACCTCAAGGTTTGGTTCAACATGATTTGTCTTTTGAGTTTCACATGTCTCATTTGGGCTTGTTTTAGTTTCTATGGTAGGCTCCAAAGTTTGTTCTTGAAACTTTAGCCTTTGTTGAAGTTCACCAATTGGTTTATGCAACATGTCACTAGGGGTAATGGGTTTAACATCCATGGGTTTTTTGTTCCTAGGGTAGATTATGTGTTCCAAACCATTTTGAATAAAACTATAACACCAAGGTTTGCTATAATAATATCCATGAAAATAATGCATGAATTCTTGGCCCAATTAAATGTCAAAGCCTTCTAAACTCATCACAACACACCAAATTTCAGTTTTGATATTGTCTAACATAATGGGAACTAAGCATTGAAAGTCAACTAAAGTTATAGACAAATCATCCCAAGTTATGTAGTAAGGGTTATTGTGTTTTTCTATGGTGAGGCCAAATTGTTCAAGGGATCTAATGGATATAACATTACACTTGACTTGATGATCAATAATAGTTTTACTATGGTATCCATTGCACAAGGTGTAAGTTGTGAAGCAACTAGGCCTATGAGTGATTACCTTATAACCCCTATCAATTATGAGTTCTCTTTTAGCAATTAAATCCCTTTGATAAAAGTGACGCACCATGATGTGTTATGAGAAGTATGGGGGTGCAACGAGGGTGTAAGCAAGCATATAATTTTTTTTTCTAGCAAATAATGCAAACTAAATATTAAGAACAACTAAACATGAAAGCAAGTAATTTTTTTTTCTCAATTGCAAATAAATAGCAAATAAATTAACTAACATGAAAGAAACAAAACATGAAAACAAAACTAACAATTTTTTTTATGCAAAGAGCAAAGCAAAGATCGTATAGGCAAACAAGAGTTGCTAACAAACTTGCTCTGATACCAAACTGATGTGGGGTGGAGACACGTGATGTGCAAAAGCAGAAAGAAAAGTAATTAAAGCCTAAAAATACAGTAAACAACCAGAATTCCAGGAATACCGAAAATAATCATTTATCAAATGTTCTTATGCCTTGTAGGAAAATCCATGCATCAAAAATACCAATGGATTAAACTAGCATGTAGAACAAGACTAATACTCTTGAATCACAAGAAAATTGGAGCGTAGATAACTGTCAGGCAATTAGAAAGTCTGCAACAAAATAGCTAGTTAAATCGAAAAATTAAGACAGTGTAGAATTTTTATCAGAATGCAAAAGTTGCCATGGTTTTCAGAGTGATTGGTTGGAGTTGGATTCGGCCCAATTGTTTTGGATGATTGGACAATATTTGGTCTTTCCAGTCATGCACAAAATGAAGTGTTTCCTTTGCCCGACTTCTTAAAATACCTGCACAAAGAACACTATTAAGATTAGTTCATAAAACAAGTGTAGGAGTTAAATCAGATATGAAAAGTTGTCATATTTTTCATATTGATCCATTGTCGCTTCAGTTGGATCAACTCGTCCAAATAGTAGAGCAAGATGAGGGCTTCTTATTCTTGCCAAAGTTCAAGACTTGTGATGCGTTGATTGCTTAAGATACCTACAAGAATAAGCTTAATCAGTGAAGTTTTAAAGAAAGAGTAGATGAACAGGAGATATGAGAGTCTGGAAACAGAGGACATCGCACGATGGAGCAGAGTTCGTCGGCGTTCGTCAAGTGGTGCACGGATGTCGAAACTGCTACTACTGGGGGTTGCTGTGGTGGTGAGGACGCTGTGGCTAGAATTTTGGGTCGAGTGGTGGCCGGTTGGAGGAGGGTGACGAGGAAAGGCGGGTTTGAGGTGGGAGCATAGCAGAAATAGGGGAAACACCAACGTAGAGCAGAGTTGGCCGGCGTTCGTCCGATGGTCCACGATCGTCGGACCTGTTACGATTGGAGGACCCTCTAATGATGGCGAAGTGGTGGCCAAAGTTTGAGGGCGATTGGTGGCTGGTCGGAGGAGAACGGTGCTGGAAGGCAGAACTAGGGCGGAAGGCAGGTGGAAACTGGGGAGTCGAACGAAAGTTTCAATTTCGGCAATCTGAGTGGCAGATGGATGGATGCCAGCGGCTGGAGCTTCGCCTTAGAGAGGAGGAGTGATGTTGGTAATCTTGTGAGGATCGGACCTGCGGATCGTCAGTGGCGTGCTCACAAAGTTTTGGAAATCTGAAAGTTGGCTGAAGCGTGAGCGAGAGTGGATTGGAGCAAGAAAGTTCGAAGGAGAAGAGGGGAAGAGGGGAAAGCTAGGTGACACAAGCACCTCAGAGTAGAAAAGGATAGGAAACATCCGATGTGTAGGGTCAAAATTGTTACATTAAGAAGTGTATTATGACCGTTTCAAATCCACCTTAAATTAATAAGGCTTTTTATTAAATGGGTTCTGGCTTCCAATGAGCGCAAGCGCTCATTGTTGATTACCCCTAAAATTAGGGAACCTTTGATTAAGAGATCTACAATACACAACAAGATAAGAGCGACAGTCAACTGATATTATCCATAATTTTGATTTGACGTGATACATAATTTGTCATGATAAGAGTAAGAGAGTTTTCATCAGCATGGGCCGTTTGCGTTCGTCAAACTTTAGCCTCGTAACGGCGTGTTGGGTAATTTGGATTGTGAGTTATCCGGCTTTGCGGCTTCTTGGATAACTGAATTTGAGGATTTATCCGGCCTTATGGCGTACTGGATAATTGATTTGGAAT
>CM050445.1:23715870-23729310 GCA_027562315.1 Costus pulverulentus | reverse complement strand
GCTAACTGAATAACAACCATGCCTTTATAAACATAACAGTTTATTACATGATACATGTTACATTCCCATAGGCCTCAAACATTAGCCTTAAGGGCATACCCCAACAGGGATAGATCTTGCGCGAAAGCGAAGATTGGTCCCTGCATGATTATTTGCACGAAAGTGAGATAATTCCTTTATGTAGTGAATTAAGCCTTTATCATATTAGAATTTGAGTGATGAATATCTTTATTTATCTAGTCATGAAAATTGAAGTGGATAAAACCCTAGTCCCAGTTTCTCTCTGATAGTATTTTCCCATGTGTTTTCGATCTTTTGCTTAACTTCTATTCGATTGCCTAGATTGGAAGAAATCAATTATTTGGTACTTGACAACATAGGTCTCTGTGGGAACGATATTTTTTTTATTACTTCGAGTATCCGTGCACTTGCGGAGATAACAACAAATGTGGTGACTCAACAAGTTTTTGGAGCCGTATTAGGGGGTGACAAGTCCCTGTGCACCAACACTTAGTTTTTGGCTACGACTTCAGAAATAAGTTTTGCTTACCTACTTGTTGGAATACAACAGTGCTTTCCCTGAGCATTTCCAAGATAAGCCCAATGACTCAATTGGTCCAAAAGAAGATGCAATGGTGGCTGTGATGATTCCAACTGAAGATGCCACGGGAGCTAACATGCAGTAGGAGAGTTTGAAAATGAAGTTTTGACTCATTTTGTGAAGGCTTATATGTTTTTCCACTATGCTGTTCCATATTCTATCAAGACAATTGAAGAGAAACTTTTATACCCTATGCTTATCTTAATAGGTGAAACTCATGGTCGATGATGAGAGCAGAGGCTCCGTGCCACTTACTTCGCCTCTGCTACACTAGACACTCCATAAACATCCCTGTATGGTCAAGCTAAACCTTTGTAGTTTGTCAATTTTCTTTCATATTTATGCTTTCTAGGCTATACACTGTTGATGGTAATTTTTCTGAAATTTTTTAGGTACTTGCAAACCGTTCAAGGTCGCACCTATGCATCTATGCATGGCTGTGAATGGCTCGCAACACTTTCTGCAACCAGCGCCGAGATGTTCACGGGCAAGGGCGTGCAGCGACGCATGGCCATGATGGGAATCTACAGGTTGCACCAAGGCATGCACGGTATGCACAGTCGTGTAGCATAAGTGGCATTCGAAATGAATCTACACGAGACTCGCACAGGCTGGGCCATGTACGCTTGCACGCCCGTGCATGCTTTGCTTTAAAAGGACACCGCGTACACACCCTCTAACACACCTGTGTAAGAAACCCTAGTCCGCCTCCGTCGCCATCCCGATCTGCCACCTCCGACACCCAATCAACTTCTGGTGACTCATCACAATCTTCTCTAGGCTTTGGTGACTCTTTCCCCCTATTTCCGGCGCCGATTGAAGTTCCTCAACACTGTGACACCATCTTCATGATTTCCGCCGCCGCCTACAAATCCACTGCCGCCAACCCTATCTCTTCGCCGCTGATGCCTCCAATGACTCCTCTGCACCTACTAGACTATCGTCATCAGTCCTCAATGCCACCAGCATGTCCAGATGCAAGCAGGCGACCTCCAAGCGTCGTGCTTCATCCTCCAGCGGTGCCGCCGAGCAATAACCGGCTCCTGCTACACCACCCACCCCTTACGACATCATCTGCCGTGATCCTAAGCAGTTGGTGAAACTAAATGCCCTGACACGCCACTAGGTGATCACAACCCGTTTCCTTGATCATGCAACATTGAATACATTAGGGTTTCACGAAGACGTTCAATGGCTTTTCCAACGTGTGGGATGGGACCAGTTCTTCACTATCTACTATCCCACGTACATCCTCGTCGTGTTGGAGTTTCTATCTTCCATGGAATTTCATGCTAACATCCACTCATATGAAGATGACGGCAGCTTATCCTTCTGGCTTAATAACACTGAGTTCGTGGTTACTCTGTCAGAGCTGAACCAGATCTATGGATTCTCTACTGACGGGACGCGGCTGACCCCAAGCGAATTCAATGCCAACACCTTTTGGGGGCAGCTCACAGGTTTCCCACCTTTTGATACAAGGACTGCTCGAGCAACATCCCTCGGCAACCCAGTTTTAAAGTATGTGCACTGAGTCATGGCACATACTATTTTCGACCGAGAAAAGTCCAACGGTCTAGTATGGGCATCTGAGCTTTTATTCCTTTGGGCCATGCTGCATGGAGTCCGCCTCAACACTGCCTTCGACTTTTCCAAGCAACTATAGAAAGTTTCTAGGGCACCGAAGGGTGCCATCGCTCTGGAGGGACTTCTCACCCCGCTTGCTTTTGTGGTAGGGATTCACCCCTACCAGATGGAGCAAGCCCGGGCCAACTGCCAAATTGACCTTGACTCCTGCATTTCCATGCAGATGATTGTCAAGGAGGGAGAACTCTATAGCTTACTCTTCCATAGGAGCGATGTGAAGTTACCATTGATGAACCCTGCACGCACTACAGTTCGTGAGCATTGGAATTGGAGAGTGGAGGCAGTCGAAGACCATGGCGCTCCTCTTGACACGGCTCCACCACCCCCTTTACAGCGACCTACCACCCAACTTGATCGCATGGAGGCAATGATCCAGTTTGTCCGGGATGCCGAACAAGAGACTCACCTTAGCATCAGCGATGGTTTTGATTGGTTTTGCGACCTTGAAGCCGAGGTAGGATGCCAAGGATGGGTCTAGTCTTCTATCATGGAGTCTGTTCATGACCTTCAGCAGCAACTGCATCGGCGCTGGGGATGAGCACTTTGGTTTCACCATCACTCGGTCAGCTTTTATGTTTCCAGTAGTTTCATTTATGTTGTTAGTTTCATTTTGTGAGCTTGTCATTTCCCTTTCTACATGACTTTACTTTTTCTTTAAATTTATCAACATCTTAGGTGTCTTGCCCACCCCTTTTCGACGCTATGTCATCTTAGCTATATCACCTTCTTACTTTCTCTTTGGAATTGCATTGTTTTATGAACACCTCTATGATTTGGATGGGAATCTTGATTGTTTTTACAAGTCTTTATGGGTTGTGGTTTACACATGTGATTATTGGGTTTAATACAGTTGAATGATGTGATTAACTCACTTCATTATTTTTATAATGTTGCAGAATGTGTTAGTTATTTTACCTTAACCTTGATGTACATTTCATGTGTCATGATTGATTGCATCTTGCTTCATAATTCCATACTTATTTGTACATCTTGTCACGAGAATAAGAAATAATAATAGTAGTACCAAAGTGCTATTCTACATAGTACATCGCACTTGGCACTATTCTTAGCATTCACAAGCACGACACAGAGTAGTGGTACTGAAGCAAAGCTTGGCACTGTCTGATGTTCCATACCAGTGGTACCGAAGCAAAGCTTGGCACTAGTCATTATGTTCTCATTCAAAAAAAAAGGGGCACCACATAGGGACTATGTGGCACCGATGCTATTTTCCCATGACTTGACGTACAATTATTTGCTTTGTGATTGCTTGATCAATTATATCATTTATATGAGATGTGCTATAAAGGTTTTTGGTATTATCAATTTTGCATACTTTAATGGATTATATTAGTAATATTTGACCTAATCTGCTTTCGATACTGCATTAGAACCTAAGACTTGTTGATATTAACCTATAACCTTGCTAGACTTATTTAAGCTATTTGAGATTCCCCACTTCATTTCATCACTGTGTTCTAGACAATTCAATTGCTTGAGGACAAGCACAACTTAAAGTCCGATGTATTTTGATGACATGCAAATATATGATATATCGTGGCTTAATTTTATTATTATTTTGGAGCAAAATGCATACTTCATCTCATTTATTTGCCTAAATGCTTTATATTATTTAGAATCTTCACTTTTCCATATTTACATTGAAATGTAGGGATTTCGCCCTAACATCGGTGGAATTTGGAAGATCTGAAGATATGAGACGATTCCTCATGATGAGACGAAGCTACTTGTCAAATTTAAGCTCAAACGGAGTTTTCTACGCTCTTCATGGTCATTGCCATGCAACCATGTATGGCTGTGTATAACACTGTGTTCCCAGATTGCATCGAGCCATTCACAGGCATGCCCGTACATCCTTGCACAGCCGTGAAGGGTTCGGTGGGATTTTTTAGAATTCAACGAGTGGTTCACGGGCACACACATGAACCCATACATGGCCGTGAAGAGCAAGTTTTTGAGAAAAAAAGCTTTGCCGAGCTCTTCATGGGCATGGTCATGCATCCATGCATGCCCGTGAATGTTTTCGCCCAGTTTCGACAGGCGTTCGGTTTTTCACCCATATCTTACTTTTTTTGGAGTAGAATTTGCCAAACTTTTGTGGAGACCTTCCTAACTTGCCTATGGGCAATTTGCGTCTGAATCTTGGATTTGGTGTAGTGGTTTGGGAGAACGAATGAAAGGGGTGACAACTAGGGTTTTGGGGCGATTTTCTCGACGGTGGGACTGTTTGGGCTCGATTTCTCCATCGTTTCGATGCTAAGAATCTTGCTCTACCCTCTCCCATCAAGGATCTAGCTTCCCCCTGGTTTGATTTGATTCATATGAGAGATTTCATGTGTTTAATGATGTATCTTGTAGCGTAAACTTCTTTTCGGGGTTTGGGCGTAGCCCACTATAAGAATGTTGATCTTTAATGCTTGATTCATATTTTGCTTAAATTTATCTTTATTCTTATTCATGTCTAGGAAGTTTTAATTCTTGATTGTGTACTGGCCATATATATTTGTGTTTTAGGCATTGTGGGAAGGACTGAGAGGTGAACCACAATCGTCAGATCCCCTTAGACTGGACTGGTGATTTCGGCCATGAGAGTTGTCGAAATCACCCGAGGAACCCTAATTTTTCACAGACCCATTGGGTCTGCTTAACCCGGTAAGCCACGAGAGTAGGAGACTTAGGTTAAGTTAGATACCAGATCGTGTCCTGAGAAGGAACACGTCTGTACCCTAGGAAAGATTACTTTAAGAACATAGGTAAGACTTGTTTAAAATATCAACATTAACTTTCTTTCATGCTTCAGTGTGGTGAAACCCAAAACCCAGATTCTCTCTCAGAATCTTTACGACACATTTGCACTTATGTCTGCTTTTTATTTGCTTAGTTTAATTTGTTACATTAGAATTTAGTGACACCCCTACACTTATTTAATCATCTAGCTATTAATTAACTGATTAGTTAGTACTTGACCACTAGTCCTCATGGCATCGATACTTTTTATTACGCGATAGACTGTGCACTTGCGGTACGCATCTATCAGTATATTTTCCCCTAAGACCTAGAGATCAAATGCACCTTTAGCCTTCAAAGAAAACTATAATTTTTAAATTGAGAAAGCTTGAAGAAAGAAATGATGGATGCTAATCAGTTACTCAGGGATTTTGTAATACCAAATGTACAAAGCTTTAATTCTAGCATCATTTGCCTGGTTGTTGAGGCAAAGAATTTTAATATCAGACTAGCATTAATGACTATGGTTCGGCATAACCAATATGGGGGTTCAGTGTCGCAAGATCTAAATTTGTATTTATCTATTTTTCTTGAATATTGTGACATTGTTAAAATAAATGGTGTATCCCCTGATGCTATAAGACTAAGACTTTTTCCTTTTTCTCTTAGGGATCATGCATGTGCTTGGCTTCTATCTTTACCACCAAGATCAATCGAACTTGGATGGAACTTTCTTGCGCATTCTTGTCTAAATATTTCCTTCCTAGTAAGATGATGTAGCTAAGGAACATGATCACTTGCTTTTCTCAAAAGGATGAGGAATCTCTGCACAATGTGTGGGATCGCTTCAAGGATCTATAACACATGTGTCCTCATTACGGACTCGAACGATGGGTTATAGTCCACACCTTCTATAATAGACTAAACTATAACACCAAGCTTATGGTGGGTGCAGTAGTTGGAGGCGCACTTATGAACAAAGGAGTTGATAAAAGCCATGACTTTACCTAAAGACATGGTGATGAACCACCACCATTGGTCTAATGAGCAAGGTACATCATCAGCGAGTGCAAGTATGACATTGATTTGCTGACATCACTTGCAGAAAAGGTTGACTCTCTTACTTATAAATTTGATTCTTTTAACATTCCTCCTACTATAGTTAACACTATTTCTTATGAAGTTTGTGGCATTATAGGTCATGCTTCTACCGAATGGCAATTTCTAGTTTCTACACAAAACGAACCACCTCAAGATTTGGTTAATGCCTTAGGTAGCTATAACAAGAAATAGGTTAATGATCCTTACTCCTCTACCTACAATCTAGCCTAGAGGGACCACCCTAATTTATCATATAAGAATAATCAAGGGTACATTCCTCAGCCTAATAATAGGCAACCTCTAGGGTTCCAACCTAGACAACCCAATCTGTCCCAGTAGTCCAACCTAGAGACTCTTTTGAAAAACATTGTTGTTGCTCATAAAAAACAAAATAAACATGTCTTTGATGCCATCAAGCATTTGACATATCGAATAGACACCTTGATGACCCATAGTAAGATGTTAGAGTGCTAGATAGCTCAGCATCCGAGACAACCTGAGATGAACCCTAGAGAGCATTGTAATGCCATTACCACTAAGAGTGGTAAACTATTAGATGAGCCTAATCTAGCAGATGAAGAGCCTGTAACAAGTGAAAAGCCACTTGAGAAAGATCAACCTAAGAAAGGGACACTTGTAGTGAGAGAAGAAGAACACGTTTATGTAGGTCCTCCCGTATAGAAGCCACCCATTCCTTTCCCTCAAAGATTGGCGAAGGCAAAGCTTAACAAGCAGTTAAACAAATTTCTTGCGGTATTAAACAAAATTATATATTAGCATTCCTTTTATTTATGTTTTGTTGTAGATACCGACCTATGCGAAGTTCTTGCATGACATTCTGTCCAATTAGCATAAAATTGAAGAACACGACATTGTGACACTAACTGAGGAATGCAGTGCTATAATACAGAATAAAATACCTCAAAAGATATAAGATCCTATAAGCTTCTCTATCCCTTGCTAGATCGGGGAGATGTCTTTCAAGCATGCCTTATGTGACTTAGGCGCAAGCATGAGCTTGATGCCCTTATCCATCTTCAAAAAGATTGACCTCATGGATATGAAGCTGATGACGATCTCACTTTTGCTTGCTGACCGGTCTATTTGATGTCCTATGGGAATTCTGGAAGACATCCCAATCAAAGTTGGTAACTGCTTTATTCCATCTAACTTCATAGTTTTGGAGATGGAGGAAGACGTGAGGCTACCTATCATCTTGAGTAGACTATTTCTAGCTACTATAGGTGCTATTATTGATGTTAAAAAATGAAGATTGACTCTATATATTGGTGAGAAAACTATTAATGTTGATCTTTTATCTTCTTTAAAAAAACCCTTATGTTGTAGATTCCTATTGTTGCGTGGACATATTAGATGGGGAGATCCAAAGCAGAGAAGCCACAAGATGTGATGTTTGTCCATTGGAGTTATGTCTCGTTGAAAAAGAAAGTTTGGACATTGAAGCTCAGATCTACTTTCAGATTCTTGACTTGAAATCGATGATTGAGCCTTCCAAAGCAATAATTGAGAAGCTCTTACTTGTCAAACCTGAACCGACAGAGTCAAAGAAGTCATAACTCAAATCCCTTCCACAAAATCTAAGATATGTATTTTTAGGGGATGATGTTGGTGTATATGGCCTAGGACCTATGGTTGGTCCATTGTGTGTGTCACATTTATATGAGATATTACACATATCCTGGCATGGTCATTGTAATGCTTATGGTACATCTGTGTCATATGTACATTTGCATAAACAATATCCTTAGAGATAGATTTGATCTTACCTCTATAGATTGTTCCCGGATAAGTATCATTGTGGATAAAGGATAGCTATGATGCATTTGAGACTAGTATATATGTTGGTTGAGCACGCGTTGCTAACACAAATATATGAGTATATCAAGGTAGATATATTGGACCGACCTATTTTGATGATTCAACTTGGTGTCACAAGTCAAATTTCATAGTGACCGAGGTATTCTTGTCCTTGACTTGAGGTCATTGATATCTCTATATAGTAAGTGGTGAACTTTGATACAACCTAACGCTCCACCGTAGTAGGGAAATCATAATGGTTGTCATTAGGTGTATCATAAGCCATATGATTAGTTCAATGAGCCAATATAGGATTTGTCTTTTCCTTAATTGGAAGCTTGATATCCTTGGGCGCCCTATAATACCCTTCCTCTAGGGGTGTGACACGCCCACATATGGATGCATAACTAAAAGTGTATGGTCATACCTGTTAGGGAATACCGGGTGTAATTTAAAATTTTTGCAGCCCCAGGACGTAGCGGAAGCATTACACCCGAAACATATTCCTTTGCCCAAGGATACATGCGAGGGAGAACACAAGGATGTGACAAGAATAATACCTCTATTGCTTGCTCGGTTCTTGAAGCCATGTTCGAAGACGATCAAGTGCTCGCCCTCTACAAGTATCCACGAGTCGACCGTCTCAACGTTGCTCCCTTCCACACTCGGTGCTAGCCTCGGGAAGAGAATCAACCATTGTCACCCTCTTCAAAACTTGAGCCACCTCCATGGTAAAAGCGCCAAGAAGAGATGAAGAGGAAGATGATGCGCCAAGTACTTCCTTTTTCTTCTATGCTTGCGCCACCTTCAAGCAAGGTGCGCCTATGGCCAAGGAAGGAAGAGAGCTTGTGGCAAGAAGACGCCACCAAGCACTAAGACTCCTTGCGCCAAGAGGAGATGAAGAAGAAGAAGAACTTGCTTGCGCCTATGATGGAAGAAGTAGAGCTCCAAGCTCTCTTATCGCCCCTCTATAGCTTCACGCCTCCAAGAGATTAATCAATCCTTTTGGGGAGGTGGCTAGGGGGTTTATTTATAGGACATAGAGGCGGTTTACGGAGAGGCGATTAGGGCATTAATCTAGGGATTTATTTAATCTAATTAACTGATTAAACACAATTCTCATGTACACACCAAGACTAGGTCATGGCAAGATGAGAATTTGCCTAATTTGGTTTGGGCGCAAGTCCGAATCCAATTAGGACTATATTTAGATTAATTATCCGCCCCTTATTCGCCTATTCCCTTCCATAAGAAGCTTTCATGATTAAATCACATCAAATCCAATTTGATTGACTTCAATCATCAAGTGGATGTCATATGCGCTACTCCTAATCCAATTAGGAGTCTTATTCGCCCAAGGCCTTGTGCCACACACCTAGAGGTTGCCATATTAGTCCAAGGATAATTCCTAAAAGGAAATCCTTTTTCCCATGCGTTTGGACCAAGTCCACACGCCTAGAGATACTAAATTAGGCCTCTTAAGAACAAATTCTAATCCAATTAGGATTCCTAATGCAATTACAACTCTTGGTTCCCAATTTATATCCCTATCAAGCCCTTAAGCCCATTCTCATGGCCCATACTCCATTAAACATATTTAACCAAACCATTGGATCCAATCCAATTTAACCCAAGGTCAAATGAGGCTAACCATGGTTAATTTGGTCAATATGCCAAAAATGGAAGTTGGCCTTAATAATTTTCTTCCATCTCATCAGGCCCATTGGCGCTGATGAAATATTCTAAATGGATCCAAGTTATCCAATAACTTGATCCTAAGGCATCTGATTAAATCAACGTCAAGAGTCTATTGCGTGTGACCCTGTAGGATCTGTATGACGATGTCAATGATGATAGAACATCATAAGTAGTGAGACAACACATCACTACTACCCATGTCATAGGACTTAAGTCATATGGCAACAACTCCCTAACATGCAACGCGGATTCCCATGCATTATAGATCCCTTTGCCTAAACTGATATCCTGCCATTGGATTAGTCTCAAGTTTATTAATCCAATCTATTGGTCATGACTCAATCAGTGTGGCCACACATTCCTGTCATGCAACAATGAGGTGTGGGCACCCCGAGTGGATATCATGCTTCCTCTGAAGGAAGGGGCAAATCCTACTGTTGGTCATCCATGTCTTTACATGACTTATGACATGCCCAATGATAGTCTTTTTAGTCTCCCAATTACGGAGAGACGTAAGACTGCATCAAAGGATGAATGCTAACCTCTTGCATGTGAGATTGACTTGTTGACTAGATAAGTCAATCCTCACGGTGGATCACTCCAGTGCATCCAATGCACCTGTATGTCTGCGTTACTGTGCCCCACAGCTAACCAGCCCATACACCAGTCTCACATGTACCAAAGCTATCCCATATCTGCTAAGGTACCTTGACTGGGGATAGCTTATGAGAATGGATCTAACCAAACTCCTGGGACATTATTTATGCAACTCAATACATAAACGCAGGTAGTGAAGTTTGCATAATAACGACCATGCCTCTATAAAGAATAACAATTCCATCAAAGTACATTAAAAAATGCCCGACCATATCCAAACATTGGTCTGTAGGGCATAAACACCAATAATCTCCCACTTGCACTAAGACCAAGGGCAACTGATGTTTAGTGAGTTCCAATGTCTCTAGTATGACCCATTTAGCTTCCGCTGCGCCAGAGGCTATGTCAGTGGGTTTTTCCAGATTGCTATCTGTGTTTATTTTAACAAATTTGATCATCATCCTTATCCATGATCTCTAAGATCAGATGATATGCTGTAGTACATACTTGAGCACTAAGTTCCTTCACTTATGCTATGGCCCCAGTAAGAACTATACTGGACCATCAAGCACCATGAACTAAATCAAGTTCAAATGAATGAAGCTGCTTCCTTGGCTGTCACAAGAAGCTGCAATGTACTCAGCCTTATTTGTAGAATTTTTCCACTATGGTTTGCATAATGCTCTTTCAGCACACAACACCACAACAAGGCAAAGCGCAAATCTTGGCTGTGGTCATAAGACTGGAATGAAGTATCAGTGTACCCTTGTACACAAAATTCTTCCTGTCTATCATAGACTAGACTTCAATCCTTTATACTTCCCAAGTATATGTAAGGATTGCTTTCACAGCTATCCAGTGTCAAACACTAGGATCTGATTGAAACTTACTGGCTATGCTCCAAGCATTTGCCACAAATGGTCTTGTGTATATTACTCAAAACATGATCCATCCTATACACAATGTATTAGGATTATAGACCCATGTTATTACTCTCCAGCTGTGTCATAGGACACAACATCCTCATGAGAGTCATACCATATCTCTCTGGAAGGTATCAATATTTGGAATCATCCAATATAAACCTCTCCAGAAACTCTTGGATGAACGTAGATTGACTAAAGGGCAATGACTTTCTTGGATCTCTATCTATAGATCCTCATGCCTGGGATGTAGGCATCATTCCCTAGATCATTCTTCTTGAAATACATCTCAAGCCTTTTCTTCACCATGTGAAGAGCTGAGATGTAATTCCATGTGAGGAGAATATCATCAATCATCTAGAACAAGAAATACTATTAAGGTGCTCCCACTGATCTTCTTGTAAACACAGGCTCTTTTAAACATGCTTGTATAAGACCATGCATATCCTTATGGCCTCTGTATGAAAACCTTTCAGCTATTTCCACATGGACATACTCTTGCAGACATCCATTAGGAAAAACAATTTTCAACATGCCATAACAGAGATTGCAACAAGCAGATACTTAATGGACTCAAACAAAGCTTCTGGTGAAAAATTTCATCACTATCCACCTAGTGGATTTGCTTGAAATTTCTGTTCACTAGCTTGCCTTTACGGTAACAATGTTACCTTCCATGTCCATCTTCCTAGAAGATTCATTTATAGCCTGTGGGTATAACCCCTTTGGCATCTCATCCAAGTCCCAGACTTGATCAGCAGACATGGAGTCCATTACGGTTCTCATGGCACTTAGCCATGTCCTGGAATCTGGTCCACTGACATTGTCCATTTCATCATAAGTCTTAGGTTCATCCTAGATGAAAAATTTGTCATGCCTAGCATTTCGAATCCATCCAGACTTATGTCGTTCCTGTGTTACTTGAACCTTAGGTTGACTTTCAACCTGTTTGTGAGATTGCACTCTCCATTTGTGTCTAATGTATTGTGGTTGATTCTAGACCTTGTCCCAATCAAATCTACTCTCACTAGCTTCTTTCAAAGAAGTATCTCCTCAAGAAAGACAGCAGTATCGAGCAACAAATATTTTGTTCTCCTTGGGATAGAAATAGCACCTTTCAGTGCCCCACAAACATATACTTTTGAGATCACTGCATATTACATTCCCAATTCCATTGAAGGAATGGGATATTTGCAGTTCGCAACTCAAAAGCTACCTTAGACACTTTCTTATGGAGTGGCAGTACATCTGTTTGCATGGCATCATAGTAGTATATTTGCATGACTATTCAAAGATGGAACCACTTCCAATGTGTTCCTCTTTGTTTCTTTGAAATTCACCACACAGTGGCGTTCCAAGTAAGCTGTGAGATAACCCCACACTCTTTAGGACAGTCATCAAATTCTCCACTAATCACCTTGATCCAATCAAAGTGCTTTAATAGATCCTCCAATTTGACTCAATACTTCATTTTTGAACTTTTTGGATTTCTCCAAAGTTCTTAGGTTGGATAAGGCATACCCACACCTGATGAAGTATATAACACCTCTTAGTGCTTGTTTACATGGGTCCACACACATTGCTGTGTAATAGATCCAACAAGCCACTTACCCTTCAACCTTTTATGGTGAAGGCAGCATCTGTCACTTTGTTCCTTTGAACAAGGCTCACATTTATCATAATCCTAAAAAGATAATGATCCCAATAGTCCATTGACCATTGGATGTGACCATTGTTCAATGGTTCAAGAGACAATGCCATAAGAGGATGTTAATTGAATCAATGGATCTGATATTGTGTTACATATAGAGCCACAAACTATTATCAACTGTATCACTTCAATAGAACATCTTAGTTTTAAAGAAAAATATCATTTATTGTTTCAAACTGAAATCCTTTCCAAAAGGAATGATGTTCTAATACATAAGCTGATACATAATAGCAAAGTTCTAGATAAAGTCTTCAAGGCAGTGAGATGATATC
Source organism: Costus pulverulentus (assembly GCA_027562315.1). NCBI lineage: Eukaryota > Viridiplantae > Streptophyta > Magnoliopsida > Zingiberales > Costaceae > Costus > Costus pulverulentus. The sequence continues at coordinate 23,716,194 of CM050445.1, read as the reverse complement.
AACAGCAGCATCCAATGCTCCGTCCCTGACCCGAGAGTCGATCCCACCAAGCCTCATGGTCCTACTTCTTTTGAGCTCCTGCATATGAAAAACATATGTAAGCTTCACATGCGATACTCAGTACCCATGAATAAGAAGTAGACAAAAGACCTCAGTAACACAATACCTGAAGCGGATGGATTACATCCCTTCTTCTTTTCCATGCTCTTCTTGGATTCAATCCTCTTCGAAATACCCATGCATTCCCAGTCTTCCGAAGTATTAGCTTCGAAGATACAGAACCATGGTCATTCTCAGATTTAGGCATACACTCTGAAGATCCAA
>CM050445.1:23697673-23715770 GCA_027562315.1 Costus pulverulentus | reverse complement strand
TGTCCCATCCAATTTGTTTTTATAAAGTCTCAATCTTAGATTAGGAGATGCCATCTACAATAAGCAAAGAAGTAAAATAAGTACTATGATAAAGCATTTAACAAGGACCTTAAATTAAATGCTACGCTCCCACTATTTCCAACACAAGTTGAGAATTCTCAAACTCAACGTAGAAATAAGTGAGTAGGATCCTAATTTCACATGAGGTCTCCGCGACTCACGAGGGTGAGTTGGGATGCACAGAGTGATCTCATGCTTCTTTAGGTAGGCATGCCAGCCAATTGTGTTGTGCACAATTCCTCTTAGTTAAGACAGACTAGGCGCCCTGTATCCAGCAAGGGCTGGATACAGCACAGAACCCTATCCTCTCAACAGCTGCCTCTAGTGATCCATCATGTCAGTGACATGAAAAACTAGTCAAGTTTGATCCTAACCGTTATGCCCAGGGTCAACGAGTTTCCTTGCGAAGGCGCGCCCGGTTAAAACGGACTGGGGAAACCATTGCCACCACACACCTCCTAAAGATAAGTGGGTGTGTCCCACGAGGATGGGAAACAGTTCACAACACCACCGATCGATAGTTTGATGAGGGCTATGCGTTAGAAGGCTATCGACTTGATATTGCAATGAGAGTTTTGCATGTTAATTTTATTCTTTTCTAGCATGCAGTTTCCTATGGTTATGGCAGCAAAGGAAAAACATCACAGGCATGCTATGGACAGAATAATAAACCATCACAGGCATGCTAATATGGTCGATATGGTCATAGCCCTTTTCATACACATAACTTGTCACGAGCCATGTGACATGTTATCGTGCATCCAAGGGTTGTGAGTCCCTTTAGCAGATCAGCCCATGCCAGAAGCCGAAAGCATGTGTCCTTCCTTCAGCCGCAAGTCCATCACCAGGCTTCCAAAGCTGGCGCCACTACTGACTCCGGTTGAAGAAGACACCTTGTTGTCAAGATGAAGCCTTAACCTATCTTCTAATTCTACATCTATTCTAAAAAGATGAAAAATTTTACATCAAGATAGGGGGAGAACCACGCGCAGGTGGAGGGAGATTTTACAAGCATTCATCACAAGTGGAAACATGCTTCCACATCACAACAAAGGAGGGCACTCGCTATGACCATATCAACTCAATCAAGAGGCAAGAGGCGCATATAAGATTTGAAAAGCCGAGCAATATCAAATTTTAATTACCCTATGCGCCAACATCATCCAAAGCACTCTCTTAACCAAATTTATGCTAAAATTAGATCAAGTTCCATGATGATTTCATAGACCCTATCGGCTGGCAATTATTGTCAGATCAAGAGACCCGGCCAGTCCGAAGACACAATGCCCGTCCTACTTGACAAAACTACGTGCGCCTTTGGTCTTAAATCCATCGTGAACACAATCAAATTTCGGCCATAAAATTGCAAAGAGAAGAAAAACGCTTTCTGCGTGAAATGCGCATGGATAGAAGAAAAATATTCCAAAAATTTTTCACACAAGCAAACATACACCTTGTGTTTCTTACAAGTAGCTCTGATACCACTGTTAGGGAATACCGGGTGTAATTTAAAATTTTTGCAGTCCCAGGACGGAAGCATTACACCCGAAACATATTCCTTTACCCAAGGATCCATGCGAGGGAGAACACAAGGATGTGACAAGGATAATACCTCTATTGCTTGCTCGGTTCTTGAAGCCATGTTCGAAGATGATCAAGTGCTCTCCCTCTACAAGTATCCATGCATCGACCGTCTTAACGTTGCTCCCTTCCATGCTCGGTGCTAGCCTCGGGAAGAGAATCAGCCTTTGTCACCCTCTTCAAAACTTGCGCCACCTCCAAGGTAAAAGCGCCAAGAAGAGATGAAGAGGAAGATGATGCGCCAAGTACTTCCTTTTTCTTCTATGCTTGCGCCACCTTCATGCAAGGTGCGCCTATGGCCAAGGAAGGAAGAGAGCTTGTGGCAAGGAGACGCCACCAAGCTCTAAGACTCCTTGCGCCAAGAGGAGATGAAGAAGAAGAAGAACTTGCTTGCGCCTATGATGGAAGAAGTAGTGCTCCAAGCTCTCTTATCGCCCCTCTATAGCTTCATGCCTCCAAGAGATTAATCAATCCTTTTGGGGAGGCGGCTAGGGGGTTTATTTATAGGACATAGAGGCGGTTTAGGGAGAGGCGATTAGGGCATTAATCTAGGGATTTATTTAATCTAATTAACAGATTAAATCCCTTATTACATGCGCTTTTCACTTTCCTAAATGTGCATTAGCCGCATGTTCCCAAATATTCCCTAATTAGACACAATTCTCATGTATGCGCCAAGACTAGGTCATGGCAAGATGAGAATTTGCCTAATTTGGTTTGGGCGCAAGTCCTAATCCAATTAGGACTATATTTAGATTAATTATCAGCCCCTTATTCGCCTATTCCCTTCCATAAGAAGCTTGCATGATTAAATCACATCAAATCCAATTTGTTTGACTTCAATCATCAAGTGGATGTCATATGCGCTACTCCTAATCCAATTAGGAGTCTTATTCGCCCAAGGCCTTGGGCCACACGCCTAGAGGCTGCCATATTAGTCCAAGGATAATTCCTAAAAGGAAATCCTTTTTCCCATGCGTTTGGACCAAGTCCACATGCCTAGAGATACTAAATTAGGCCTCTTAAGCACAAATTCTAATCCAATTAGGATTCCTAATGCAATTAGAACTATTGGTTATTTGGCCCAATTTATATCCCTATCAAGCCCTCAAGCCCATTCTCATGGCCCATACTCCATTAAACATATTTAACCAAACCATTGGATCCAATCCAATTTAACCCAAGGTCAAATGAGGCTAACCATGGTTAATTTGGTCAATATGCCAAAAATGAAAGTTGGCCTTAATAATTTTCTTCCATCTCATCAGGCCCATTGGCGCTGATGAAATCTTCCAAATGGATCCAAGTTATCCAATAACTTGATCCTAAGGCATCTGATTAAAGCAATGTCAAGAGTCTATTGCGTGTGACCCCGTAGGATCCGTATGACGATGGCAATGATGACAGAACATCATAAGTAGTGAAAGGTATCTAGCAACACATCACTACTACCCATGTCATAGGACTTAATTCATATGGCAACAACTCCCTAACAAGCAACGAGGATTCCCATGCATTATAGATCCCTTTGCCTAAACTGATATCCTGCCAGTGGATTAGTTTCAAGTTTATTAATCCAATCTATTGGTCATGACTCAATTAGTGTGGCCACACATTCCTGTCATGCACCAATGAGGTGGGGCACCCCGAATGGATATCAAGCTTCCTCTGAAGGAAGGGGCAAATCCTACTATTGGTCATCCATGTCTTTACATGACTTATGACATGCCCAATGACAGTCCTTTTAGTCTCCCAATTACGGAGAGACGTAAGACTGCATCAAAGCATACCCATCATCAAATCTAGACATGAATACCTCAAGTCTAAGGATCAATGCAAACCTCTTGCATGTGAGATTGACTTGTTGACTAGACAAGTCAATCCTCACGGTGGATCACTCTAGTGCATCCAATGCACCTATATGTCTGTGTTACTATGCCCCGCACCTAACCAGCCCATACACCAGTCTCACATGTACCAAAGCTGTCCCATATCTGCTAAGGTACCTTGAGTGGGGATAGCTTATGAGAATGGATCCAACCAAACTCCTGGGACATTATTTATGCAACTCAATACATCAACGCAGGTAGAGAAGTCTGCATAATAACGACCATCCCTCTATAAAGAATAACAATTCCATCAAAGTACATTCAAACAATGCCCGACCATGTCCAAACATTGGTCTGCAGGGCATAAACACCAACAATACCCAAGTGAGAACCTCATTTAGTCATCACCATTAGATTGGGTCAAAGAAGTGTGACACACTTGTCCAATCTGGATATCAGTTTAGCAAAAGGATTATAGTGTACATGTACTTTATCATGGTTTAAGGGCTGTTGATGATGACATCCATTTTGAGGACTTGGGTAGTAATGAGGTACTGCTAGGTGCCACTCATTACTTGTGATAACCTGAGGTTATCACTACCAACATCTAGAGAACCTACAGGATTGCGCACCTAGACACTCGAGGTCTCATGCTGATCGGATAGCCTTAAATCGAATCATTGTATGATTCAGATCGTTCCGAGAAACTGATGTTTTGAGATTGCTTCTATGGGGATGAGATTTTATTTAGTTCATGTTTGACCACTAGTTGACTTCTAGTGGACCATGTTTGACCTCTATTGACCTGGATGGACCAAATGAGTTAAACAAAGGTCTAAGTGCATGTTTGGACTTGGCACTTGAGTCACATGAATAAATAAAATTATTTATTTAGCAAGAAACTTTTTCTCTTAGCTAATTGGTTGCTAGAGACATTCTAAGTAATATATTTATTATGAAATATTGTTGGGCGCCTATGGGAATAAATATATTCAAATATTTGTTCTCAAATAAGGCTAGGCATATTTTATATTAATATATATCTTAGAATGAGTTAGGCGCATGTAGCGTAGTCATAATTAATATATTTATTCCAATAATAGGATTGGCGTCTATGTTATAATATAATATTTATTGGTTAGGTGCATTCCTAATTGAATAAATATGATAAGATAATCCTAAAACAACTTTTTGATTATTTGGCATAAATATAAGTGTTATTTTGAGAAGAGACTACGCAAGTTTGCACCTATTACATTGCCCTAGCTGCTCCTCCCCTTATTGGATGCCCCGCTCCCTCTTCTTCTTGGTGGCGTGAGCACCATTGGTGGTGAGAAGAATCCTTGTGTTGGTGAAAATACAAGTGAAGAAGCTCTCAAAGTTTGAAGAAGATGCAAGTTGTAGAGAAGAGTAATCTTCTCTCTTTGGTGTCTCTTTTGATATTTGTGTTTGGCACAATTGGGAGTGCTTCACACTCCTTGCAGCCAAAACAAAGACTCCCTCTTCTACTTGGCGCTTCAAGCTTGAAGAAGGCGCAAGTTGAGAAGAAAAGAACTAAGACATGGATCTCACCTTCCGAGGCTAGCACTTGATGTGGAGGTTAAGAGATCTTGAGGTGCTTGTGTGTGTGAGATTGCAGAGGGCACTGCCTTGCCTATCTACATCTTCATCAAAGGCTTGCTTTAAAACCGCATGAGGTACAACTCTGAACACAGCCGGTGGTTCACTCGTAAGAAAGATCCGAGCTTTCATGAGAAATATTTGGGGCCAATGCTTCTGATTTGTTTTTTTTTAAAATTGGCTTAGGGTTTCCCAACAGTGGTATCAAAGGGATTTTACAAGGCCCATGTGGTGTATTTATTTTTCTATATGCGCCCACATGACATGAAATTTTTTTTGAATATTATGCCATGGATTTTTCTTAGAAAAATTGTAGGTTTTTCTTTCTCACTTCTCTCATCTCTTTCTAATTTTGGTTTCTTCACATGTGGGATTGACCCTATGTGGAAGAATTTATCTCTCTTTGCACTTGCAGGATAGACTTATGATGCAAGACTCATAGGATAGACCTATGGTGCAAGACTCATAGGAGATTATGTGGGGCATTGGCTAGGTGATTGCCCTTATCTCTTCGGGTCAAGGATTGCAAGGGGTATCAAAAGCACCCTTTGTTTGTTTTTAAATTGGCTTAGGGTTTCCCAATAGTGGTATCAAAGGCACCTTGTTGATTCCTGAGAGAGATGAAAATCATAGAAAGATGGACAATGAGTCATTGTAGATTGATGAATGGGTTTTATGAAAAACGAAAATTGATGATTGTTGGTTTTTCTTAACATGTGGAATTGCATGAGTAGTTTTTTGTTGTGCATCATCTCATGGTTATAGTCAAGCTCCTTTATTACATGCCTTGGATGTATTGTGTTGTTAGGCCTGCATTGAAGACTTGAAGATGAGGAACCACACATTGTCACATGGCATGAAGGCCATGCAAGGGGCATGTTGTGTCCGCAAGTGCACGGATACTTGAAGTAATAAAAATATATCAAACCACAAAGACCTCTTTTGTTAAGTACCGAATAGTTAATTTTTCACTAGCTAAGCAATCAATTATGATGCAAGTAAACGTCAGAAAGTACACGAAAAGTCAGAGAGAAAAAACATGGACTTGGTTTCATCCACCTTAATTTCTATGACTAGATAAAAATAAGTGCTCGTCAGTTTAAACTTATTATGATAAAGATCTAATTTACTTTATAAAGGAATCATCTCGCTTTCGCGCAGACAATTTACAGAGAATCAATCCTCACTTTCGTACAGGATTTATTCAATGCTAAAGATAAGTAAATCTTTGACAAGGAGATTTAAGATCACTTTCATGCATCCAATCTCTATGTCAACAATCTCAAGTGAAAAGTAAATACTTTCATACTTTAGTTTCACAGGTTCTACTTAAGGGTTTCCAACGATCCGATACCTAATTTCTTATGATATCTTCATGTTTAATTCATTAATTCTCCCTAGATCATATTATCAACAAGTGAATAAACTTCTAAAATCTAAAAATAAGAACAAACCTAATTTCTTACGATGAGTTCCTAAATCTCAATTTTAGGGTTTCAAGATTTGCATGTCACTTTTTAGTCCATATCAAAAAAACTCTAATACATGTTGACAATGTGAAACTAAAAAGGATTAAAGACGATCATCACTTACATAGAATTAACATAATAAAACTATCTTGACGAAATAAAGAATTATCTAGTCATAATGAAATTAAGAGGATTACACCCCTTGCCCCAAGAAGTGTTTAAGCTAGCATGGTCGAAGAATTACAAATAGCCATAGTTTAGAATGATCAAAAATCGAAGAGAAAGAAGAAATTTTACTAAACACAGGGCTGTAATGAAAATTACAGCCCGTGATTTTGCTCCAGAACTCACGATGAACAGTGTGACGTTCTCTTTCATTGATTTCTCCTCCAATCGATCTTCTTTCGCTCTGAAACTTCTGGGGTATGTACTCCTCTTCTAGGTGTAGCTTTTCCTCAAATTTCACGGTCAGTGGTGCTCTATACACTTCACGGCGAACCCTCATGCGACGGTGAAGAACTCGATTTCTCTCTAAAGTGTGAATCAAAATTAAGGCTTTCTATTCGATGATGTTCGCCTTTTCCTCTAGAGTATTCACCATTTTACGGTTCTTAAATTGGTGGTCTAAATCGTCCGCAATAATCCGCACAAAAATCGGGCTATAGTAATACAGGAAAAATCGACTGTCTAGATCATAATCACGGTCGTAATGTCCATTACGATAGAACCGTAATATCTTGTGGGAAGAAACTAAAAAGAAATATGGGCCGTAATGTAAACTACGACAATTCTATATAAGTGCAAATCTTTCTGGAAAGAAATCTCCTGAAATTACGGCCCATAATATTAATTACGGCAGTGCCGTATTCTTCTCTGGACAGATTTTGACCGAAATTACGGCAGGTCAAATAGATTATGGCAGTGCCATAGTTTATTCTGTAGGTTCAGTAAAACCACGGTACCATAATGTGCATTATGGCCCTGCCGTAATTTCGTCTGAAGCTCTGATTTTCGTGAAATTTGACATGTAATCTTCTCCTGATAATGAGAATTTGTCTATGCACTTGAATTGCTCGAAAGCATCTTAAAATGATGCCTTTTTACCTGAAAATGATCAAAAACCAAAAAAGGTGTAGATTCCACAATATTTGATAAATAAGGCATAAAAATAAGCAAATGAGCATGAATATGACATAAGAAGACCTATTAAATGACACAAAATATACAATGAATTTTCATATCATCAGGGCACATCTTCATTGGCCGAACCACTTGGTGGTGCAACTAGGGCTTCCTAGGTGGCACACCAATAGGTTTGAAAGATATAGAGGGTGGTACATAATCTTTCATGTTGGTACATCCAAGCATATTGGCTAACCATCTAGGTGGCAAAATAGTGCATGGATGGCAGCACACTTTGAGCATGGACGCACACCCTGACTGGCCAAACCCTAGAAGAAGTCTAGGGTTTGTGAGCTGATCAAGGGCAAGACCTACGGCTGGCAGAATCTTTGAGGAGCACCTAGGGTTTCATAGGTGGCACCTCTTGGAGATTTGGGAGCTAACCTTAGATGATAAAGACCTAGGTAGTGCCCTAAGGACCTGGAGAAGTGGAGCTTGGCGTACTCTAGGCACATTTGATAGCTGATGACACCGAAATTCATTATGATTTCTATGCCATTTTATTGATATTTATATGTCATATTCATAGACTTTGCTTGTTTTTATGCCATATTTTATCAATATCTGCGGAATCTACACTCATTTCTATTTTTAATGATTTTTAGGTAAAAAGGCAGTATTTTTAGGCATTTTCAAGTAAAATCAAATACATAGAAGGATTCCCATCATCAAGAGGATGTCACCTAAGAAATTTCATGCAAAACAAAGCAAGTCAGCAAATTACGGCAGTGCCATAATCCATTTTACGATACCGTATTTTCAGACAGTACCATAAAATCCGAGCCCTGCCGTATTTTGAAGAATTTCTGAACAGAAAGTTTTTCAGAGGTTACGGCACTGCTGTAAACAATATTACGGTACCGTATTTCAGAAGGCTTCGGAACAGAAACTTCGCTCAATATTACGGCACTACCGTAAGAAACTACATAGGTCGTAATTGCCAAACGTTCGCGAACAGAGAGTTCAGCCGATTTTACGGCACTACCGTAAACCAGATTATGGTGCCGTAATTCCCAGACGACATCAGTATAGAAGACTCGTGCGATTTTACGGCAGTGTCGTAAACTATTCCACTGCCGTAATTCCTGTTATGAACGCGACGCCCAGGTTAACTTCAACGCCCAAATCTTGCGGAGAGGATTGCACGCGATCTAGAACTCCAAATTGGATACCGTAAGAAGCAAAAGGGGAGCTTTGGATGAAAGGAACAGACACACACCGGAAGCCCTAATTTTCATCGACTGTCGAGAGAGAAATTGCGATTCACACCGCCGCCTAGGGTTTCGCCACTGCGCTCAATCCAGACGATCTCCGGCCATGATTTTCATACTAAAGCTTCATCTGAAGGAGGAGACAATGTGCCAGAAGTTTCAAAATGAAAGGAGATCAATTGGAAGAGAAATCGAAGAAAAAGGAGTCACCGACACTGTTCATCGACGATCTTTGCAAATTACAACTGTGAAACACTTCACAGTCGTGCTGTATTTTCTAAACTTCTCTTTTCCTTTGATTTTTGATCCTCTGAAACCATGACTTATTCTAATTCCTTCATGATGATAACTTAAACTACTTTTCGGACATGGGGGAGTAATTCACTTAATTTCTAATGATTAGATAACTACTTTTTCACTATTTCGTTGAGTTTAATCTTAGCATGATGATTTTGCTCATGTGATAATTGTGCTTAGACTCTCTATAAGTCCATGTTACTAATTATGTTATTAGAATTTTCGCAATGAGACTGAAAGGTGATTTGCTTGAGAACTTGGAACCCTATAATTGCATATTAGGATCCCTTCCTTAGGTTAGATCTAATTTGATCTGTTCTAGTAGATTAATTGCCATGAGTATGACATTTTCAAATAGCGCACTCCTTCTAGAACACCTCATTTGGAAGGTGTGTTTAATAGGAGGAAACGAGTCTTGCTTGGCATGATTCGATATAGGATGAGTCATGTAACTCCTCGTCAAAAAGTTTTTGCAAAAGAAAATAGCTATTCTAACACCGAAAGATGTTATATCAAACGTGTGTCTCCAGGACTCTATATATGGCATGGATTTTTTGAGACAACCCAACATATTATCAGGATTTGTGGATGTAAGACTTTCAATTATACATATAAGTTCTAGTGGACTAAAACAATAATCTGATAAGTGTATGTGGGGTATCCTAAGGAAACTTAGGGATATTGCTTCCATATTCCCACAGGAGAACAATTATTTTTGCTCAAAGTGCTATTTTTTCCTTTAGAAAGTTTTTTCTCTTTAAAAAGGCTAGTGGGAGGAAGTTGTGACTTGGATCTAGTCCAAGGTCAACCACTTGACACAAGTGGTCAAGGATGGAATCTGAGCCACTGATACAAGTTGTGGGCAACCTAGGCTTAGAAATGTCAGGCTATACATGTTGAATGAATTCATTTGATTTTGAGTTATGGTTAACTCCTAACTTAGATAATGAATCTTCATCTCATAGTGCCTATGTTCAGTGGGAGCTTGAATACATCTCTTGTCTTGTATATCAGAGATATACTGATCATCATAAATAACATCCCGATTATTCACTTGGTGAAGAGACAAATTGGAAGTGTTTCGTGATGAATGACTTAAGGGAGACCACCTATGGATTAGGTGAACATTTTCAAGGACAAGGTCCAAGAAACTCATTGACCCTGAGTCAGATTACATACATCGATGCTGGAGAGATTTCATGTTTTAGATAGTCATGGCCTCATGCGTTGACTCATTTATGTTTTGGCATTATGATCGATTATGTATTCGATAGTGTGTCTTATACCAGACATGGCTTATGCCGTGGGCATAACCAATCGATACCAGATCCAATCCAGGTGTGTGGCACTAGATAATGGGAAAAGAACATCCTTTAGTTCTAAGAAGAACTAAGGAGTGGTTTTGGGAGACAAGAAAAGCTTGATGTACTTGATTACATTTGATAGCTTGTTATAGTCACACCAAAGTCGCAGTTTCCTGTTGTGGTAGTGATAGAAGCTAAAAGAGCTTCAAGATAGACTACTGTGTCTATGACCAAAGACATTTGTAAAATGTTTATGTGCTTAACAGAAATAGGATGAGTGTGACACAAAGAGACTGACCTACTGGCTGGAGCACATGTTGCTGCCATAGCTTTAGGAGACCTCACTCTCTATTGGGTCAAGACTTTGTTAGAACTTGATTATTTTTATTGCAGTTATGTACTTATGACATTGTATCTATTCCTGTTTTAGAGAAATAGATATTCTTAGAATAAAAGGATATTTATTTGGAAATATGTCTAGTACATCATGCAATGAATTTATGGAAAGTTCTATGAGTAACATAAGTACAGTATGGATTAAATTAAGTGGTTCTGTACATAGCTTTGGCATTGTTGTTTATGCCTTATAAATAAGAATCTCGTCCATTAACTCCATGTGAATGCATTCTTGGATTCAATCTCCCTAGAGGAGAATGAGACGATTCAATCTCTTTCGGAAATTTGATTCGTACAAGCCTTATTTACAAAGGAAAACAATAGAAATGTTATTCACCTTTCAGAGGTGGAAGAATAGGAGATTTATTGGATCTCATGCACTATTGTGTGTGTTGATAGATCTAATATTTCAGCCAAAGATAGGGTACTTATCCTTCACAGACATGTGTATAGGACACGGATGAAGTGAGGTAACTAGCTTAAAAGATCTATAAAGGCTTTCTGATTTTCAATAGCATTAGAGCCATGGTTTATTGACTATCTTGATGAGTATGATATTTTCTAATAGCTCACTCCTTCTAGAACACCTCATTTGGAAGGTGTGTTTAATAGGAGGAATCGAGTCTTGCTTGGCATGATTCGATATAGGATGAGTCATGTAACTCCTCGTCAAAAAGTTTTTGCAAAAGAAAATAGCTATTTTAACACCGAAAGTTGTTATATTAAAAGTGTGTCTCCAGGACTCTATATATGGCATGTATTTTTTGAGACAACCCAACATATTATCAGGATCTATGGATGTAAGATTTTCACTCATACATCTAAGTTCTAGTGGACTAAAACAATGATCTGATAAGTGTATGTGGGGTATCCTAAGAAAACTTAGGGATATTGCTTCCATATTCCCACAGGAGAACAATTATTTTTGCTCAAAGTGCTATTTTTCCTTGAGAAAGTTTTTTCTCTTTAAAAAGGCTAGTGGGAGAAAGTTATTACTTGGATCTAGTCCAAGGTCAACCACTTGACACAGGCGGTCAAGGATGGAATCTGAGCCACTGATACAGGTTGTGGGCAACCTAGGCTTAGAAATGTCAGGCTATACATGTTGACTGAATTCATTTGATTTTGAGTTATGGTTAACTCCTAACTTAGACAATGAATCTTCATCTTATAGTGCCTAATTTCAGTGGGAGCTTGAATACATCTCTAGTCTCATATATCAGAGATATACTGATCATCATAAAAACATCCCGATTATTCACTTGGTGAAGAGACAAATTGGAAGTGTTTCATGATGAATGAGATAAGGGAGACCACCTATGGATTAGGTGAAGATTTTCAAGGACTAGGTCCAAGAAACTCATTGACCCTGAGTCAGATTACATACATCGATGCTGGAGAGATTTCATGTTTTAGATAGTCAAGGCCTCATGCGTTGACTCATTTATGTTTTGGCATTATGATCGATTATGTATTCGATAGTGTGTCTTAGACCAGACATGGCTTATGTGTTGGGAATCCCCGGGCTAAATGAAAATGAAAACAGCGGAAGTGAGCCCGAAACAAGATTCCTAATTCAATAATAAGGACCGTCTTACGAAAAATACAAAGGATGTGAAGAGGGCAGTACCTTATTAAGCAACTTTTAGGAGCGACCGATGAGGAAGACGCGCAAGGGCCCGTCCTCTGCAATCGCGCACACACGGACTCCTCGAGTCCTCTCCAATCTCTGCGTTGGGTGCTAGCCCCGGAAGATGAGATCCACGCCTCTAGCCTTCTCAACTTGTGCCAACGCCAAGGAGAAGAAGGGGTGTTGGCGACAAGGAGTGGGTAGCACTACCACTTGTCCCAACCTTTGATGCCAAACAACTTTTATTTGTTGTCACCTCCTAGACCCTCACGCCAAGGAGCAGAGGGGAGTCGACAACTAGAGACAAAAGAAGAGTTTGGTACGAAACATCTCCCAGGTGGGCCTCTCTATTTATAATAGTAGAGCCAGACATACACTAGAGATCTTCTCATGTGGGATAATGAGCATAGGCGCCTATTCACAATTAAGTGTCATGGGTTTGAATCGCCGCAAACGCAATTAATTATAAATTGTGCCCAAGCTTATTAATTAGCCAAGAGAAAAATTCTCTTGTCAATTAATAATTTTATTTTATTCATGTGACTAAAGTGCCAAGCCCAAACTTGCACCTAGACCCTTGTTTGACTCATTTTGACAACACAAGTCAATAGAGGTCAAACGTGGTCCACTAGAGTTAACTAGTGATCAACAATAAACTAAAATAAAATATCATCTCCTCTACAAAAGTCTCAAAGCATCAGTTCCCCAAAAAAATCTGAATCACACAATGATTCGATCAGAGGCTAAACGATCAGTATGAGAACTCGAGTGTCAAGGTGTGCGACCTTGTAGGTTTTTTAGACGTTGGCAGTGATGACTAAATCATCACAAGCAATAAGTGGCACCTAGCAGTACATCATTGTTACCCAAGTCATCAGAATGGTGTCATCATCGACATCCCCTAAAACTGCATTAAAGTACAAGTGCAACTTTGTCCTTTTGCCAACTGATATCCAGATTGGGCAAGTGTGTCACACTTGTTAATCCCAATAATATGGCATGAGTAAATTAGGTTCTCACCTGGGTATGGCCATACACTTTCAGTCATCCATATAGGGGCACCATGAACAATCAAGCTTCCCCGTAAGGAAGGGGTAAATCCTCTATTGACACATTGAATCTCTCATACGGCTTATGACATACCTAATGACAACCGTTATGACTTCCCTTTTACAGCAAAGCATTAGGTTGCATCAAAGTACATCAATCACTATATAGAGATACCAATGCCCTCAAGTCTAGGACAAGCGCAACTCTGTCACTGTGATATTCATGTCGTGACACTGAGATGAATCCTCACGGCGGGTTGATCCCATATATCTCCCTTGATATACCCATATGCCTGCGTTAGCAACCCGTGCTCAACCAGCGCATATACTAGTCTCAAGCAAATCATAGCTGTCCCATATCCACCATGATTCTCAACTAGTGATAAACATAGAGACTAGATAAAATCTATCTCTTAGGGACATTATATATGCAAATGTACATATGCGCATATGTACAACTCTGCATAACAACGACAATGCCAAGATAACTCATTTATCAACTAGATGTGATGCATATATCCCATGGACCATCCTGAGGTCCTAGGGCATAAACACTAACAATCTCCCACTTGCACTAGGACCCTACATTGAGCAATCTGAACACCATGTCCTAAGCACGACCTGCCACGCTCCTACTGCGCTAGAGCATCGGTCTATGAGCCTACCATGATTGTATTAGTGTTCATATCTACTATATCTTAAGTACCTCTGTCCCCAAGACAAGGTATAATCATCTGAGTACGCTTGCGAAGTTCAACAAAGAACCCCCCCTGCTTCCCAAAAGCATTTGCATACTCTGCTTTCAAGTAGTCTGTTCTGAAGCTCCCAAAGCTTTTAGCACCACTACAGGAACAACTAGACTATCACTGGTTTGACTGGAATAAGCTGCCAAGTGAATCCACTGAGCTTTTCCTATCATTACTGACCAAGAACTACCCCTTAGTTCTTTATAGAACCTAAGTGTGTTCTTCATTCCTTATCTAGTGGCATGCACCTGGATTGGACCTAGTATCAATTGGTTATGCTCTCGGCACAAACCACATCTTGTCTATAACATACCATCATCGATGTATGTTATCTGACTTGGCACTTGGAATTTCTTGGACTTATCCAAAAACTCACACACCTACCCCAACGGTGATGTCCATTAAGTCATTCATCACAAGACATTTGCCAATCATCTCATCACCAAGTGAAGGATCGTGATATCGTCTTTGATCATCTGTATGTCCCCAACATACAAGACTAGAGATGTCATCAAGCTCCCACTGAACTTAGGTACTATAAGGTGAAGATTCTTTGTCCAAGTTAGGAGTTACCCATAACACTGACACACATGAATTGATTCAGCTTTTTTCCCACACTTTCTGAACCTAGGTTGCCCGACAACCTATATACGAGGCTCAGATTTCATCTTTGACCATCTGTGCTAGGTGGCTGACCTTGGACTAAATCCAAGTCACAATTTCCTCCCACTTGCCATTTTCAAGGAAATACATTTCCAAGAAATCTAGCATCAAAAGCAACAATCGCTTGTTCTCCTGTGGGTCTATGGAAATTAGTATTCGTAAGTCATATTAGGATACTCCACCTACACTTATCAGATCTTGAATCTATGTCACTAGATTCAGATGTATGACTCCCAAAGTCTCACATCTATAGATCCTGATAATTAGTCATGTCATCTCCTTTCCTGGAGATACATTTAAGATTAAATAGTTCAGTGTCGAATAAACTATCAGCATAACCTCAGTAGAGATATGGTTGACTTTCATTCCTCCCACTAAAACCACCTTCCAAGGTGTTCTTCAGGAGTTATGAGCTATGAGCATACCTCATACTCAATATGATAGTTACCTGTGGCTCAAGTGCTCTTCATCCAACTTGGACTAAAGATCACTTATGAATTTTGATAAGTTGGTTCCATAAATATTTTGGTAAGTTCACAAATTCCTATCTTTTGACCTTTCCACTTCACCTCACTTGGTGAAAAATATTTATTAGCAAACAAGTCTTTTTCCCATCTATCACATCTCAAAAGAGGTTAAGATAGTTAATCTCCTAGAAGGAGTTCGAATCCAAGAATTCATGTGCATGAAGTCAGTGGATGCATCACTTGTTTATGATAAAATCTCTAAGTCAGAAGATTGGCATTCAATTTGAACCACTTATTAAATTCAAGTTATTTTATTACCTCATTATTTGCACAATGTAATGATAAGAGATTTGTAATTGAAAAGAATGTCAAATTCCTTTTATTCCAAAAACTCTACTCCAAAGGAATAGATACAATGTCAATTACATGTTTGCAATAATAAAACAATCCTATTAATGACAAATGAAAAATAGCTCGGTAGCATCAATGCTCCAGCAAGATTTTCTTACTGTCATCCATGTCCTATTTCTTTGGAGCTCCTGCATATTTTTGCAAATATCAATCTCACCATGCGGTATAAAATACCCATGTACGGAAATAGACAATATAGGATTTGGTAATAAAATTACCTGAGCCTGAAGACGAAGGGTTACTTCTCTTCATCTCTTTCTGAGGATGCATGCAGTCTTTGCGCCAATGGCCCTCCTGGCCACAGTTGAAGTACTTGTTCTCCCTCACCTTGCCTTTCTTCAGTGCCTTGGCCTTGGACTTGCCCTTACCCCTTTTCCGCTTCTTATTGTCTTTGGAGACTTTAAGAACGGACTTGGGTTTGGACCTGACCATTTCCTTCTCGATCGCTTCCAGTAGTTTTAGCAGCTCCTCATGAGTATAAGCTATTTTGTTTATATTGAAGTTAATGATAAAAGCGCTATAACTCGGAGGCAGCGACAGCAGGATAAGGTCCGTAGCCACATCCTGATCCATCGGGTGTCCTAGTCTAGTGAGATGCGACAAGTACCCAAGCAACTTGAGTACATGTGATCCCACTAGAGGACCTTCAGGCATCTTGCACTGAAAAGCAGCCTTGGATGTTTCAAACCTTTCTATTCTAGCCTGCGACTCGAATAGTTGCTTTAGATGCGTGATGATCTGAAATGCATTTTTATCCTCATACTACATCTGCAACTCGGACGACATCGTGGCTAACATAAGGCAGCCAACATCCAAGGCGTCATCCTGATGCTTGCGAAAAGCTTCCCGTTCAGCCGTGCGGGCTGAGGATGACGGTTGAGGAGGAAGCGCTTGCTCTAAGATATACAGCTTCTTCTCCTGCTTGAGGATTATCCTCAAGTGCCGGTACCAGTCCATGAAGTTAACTCCAGTTAACTTCTCCCTCTCAAGGAAGGAACGGAATGACAGTCCGCTGTTGTTATTGCTTGTATAAGCCATCTACAATACAAATAAGAGCAAATCAGTATCACATTTCAATCATTTATTCTGGCCTTTTATTAATGACTGTTTCTCACTATTTTATTCGAATCGATAATCCTCAAAAATCAATCGAGAAGTCGCTCGTCTTCCTTAGTGAGATGGGATCCTCATTTCGTACTTGGCCTTGCGTGCCACGAGGGTGGGATGTACAGCACAAGGTGACGCATGCTTCCTGAGGTAGCCTAACCGGCTAATTGCTACTCGGCAATTCCCCTTCCCAAGACCGTTCAGGCACTTTGTGTCCAGCGAGGGCTGGATACAGCACAAAGTCCTAACCTCTCGAGGCTGCCTCTAGAAATTTCATCATGTGAACCACCACATATGAAAAATCCTTGTCAAGTCCGACCTGACTGTTATACCCAGGGCCAACAATTTCCTCGCGAAAGACACGTCCAGAGTTTTAACCGGACTGGGGAAATTATTGCCACTACACGCCTCCTGAAGATAGATGGGTGTGTCCCATGAGGGTGGGAAATAGTGCACAACACCATCGATCGACAGTTTGACGAGGGTTACGCATCAGAAGGCTAAGTAATGGGACTTGATATAATTTATCGAGGATTTTTGTGGTCTTGGCACCATGGCTTTTTAGCTTATTCTGCCAATGCAGGCATGCAATCCTATGGTGGAATAAAACAAAGCAGTAAAGGCATGCTGGAACAGAAATAATAAATTTGATGTGATCAAAGCCCAAAACATGGGTAACAAGCCCCTAAACCTAGTCCTAGCCACCTAGCACTACCAAGGGCTATGAACCATGGGCTCATGCCAACAAGTCCTTAGCTCATCCTTGAGTGCCCTAAGGGCTCTGCTCCAAGGCCCCATGGTGTGCCACCTAGGTCTTCCGCTCCATGGGTTAGCTCGCGAACCCTAAAGGCACCATCCAGGAAAACCCTAGACCCCCTTTAGGTTCAGCCAGCCTGAGTCTTCTCCGTGAGCCAGCTCGCAAACCCTAGGCTCCTCCAAGGATTCGGCCAACTCATATCTCTTCCTAGAAGATAGCTCGCAAACCCTAGGCTCCTCCTAAGGTTCGGCCAAACATCCATGTGCCATCTCTATGCTAGGTATCTCACCTCAATGCTTGATACGAATCATCCCTTGC
>CM050445.1:23648803-23669367 GCA_027562315.1 Costus pulverulentus | reverse complement strand
CAACCTGAATAATAACCATGCCTTTTATAAACATAAGAGTTTATTACATGATACTTTTACAATCCCAAGGCCTCAAACATTAGCCTTAAGGGCATACCCCAACAACATGATAGTGTGCAAGACTAATAAAAGCTACTGAAAAAATCTAGAAATAAAATCGTTACCGCAAGATGAACAAAGCTGAAAACAGTGCTTCAAATCTGGACTTCTGGGTTGAAATCAAACTTCCAATCACTTCAAGGACTGATCTTCTTCCTCCTTTGAAATTTTTTGAAGTTAGAAGCAGTTCGATCGGTGCACGAACGAGAGAAAACAAGAGGAGTGAAAATTGCGGCAGAACAACTGTGGAAGAGCTCAATCGAAGTCGAAATCACCCAAATCTCTACTAGAAATCGGATGGAAATTGCAAGGAAAGGTCACAAGAGCGTTAGGGAAGCAAGAATCTTGAATAAATCTGAGAGGTTGGCGTGAAATCGTGAAAAAAAAACCTAAGAACAGTGCACCGAACCCTAAATACGGCACGTGAAAACGTGGGGTTGGAAAAATTACGGTACCGTAAAGTCTTTACAGTGGTACTGTAAAATGGCTACATAATTTTGACAGAAAATAACACCAAATTACGGTACCATGAAGAGTTTATGGTAGTGCTATATTTTTCTTGAAAACCTCAAAAACTTTTTGTAAGAAAATGGCTATTTTTATGGTACCGTGGAAAATCCATGAAAATTTCCACGGTTGTGCCGTAATTTTGAAAATTTCTTTGGACAAAATCGCCCAATAATACGGTGCCGTAAAATTTTCTACGCTAGTGCCATGAAAATGCTCAAAAACTCAAAACCTTCTGTATGAAAATGGACAAAATTATGGTACCGTAAACTTTTACACGGTAATGTCGTAATCCACGTTATTTCTCTGTAAAGAATTAACACGAATTATGGTACTATAAAAAAATTTTTAGTGCTGTAATTTGTAAAAAATCACACAAAAAAAACGCAGAAAAAAGAAAAAAAACATATCTAAAAATGAGAAAAAAAATTTAACCCTAAACTAAATAAATTAAGACAAAAACAAGCCAAAAACAAAGGAAAAAGTGCTTGGGTTGCCTCCCAAGAAGCGCTAGTTTAAGGGTCATTAGCTTGACCATTCTGCACTCGGATTTAATCGTGATTTCTTCAGTTGCCATGTTGATCTCTCAATGTTTTGTCCATGGCTTCTAGGAACATAAGGCTCATTCATGAAACAATTTCTAATTTTACTTAAGAACCTTTTTCCTTTCTCAAGCAGTTTTGATCTTCCTTTTCTCCTTCGTCTCTTCTTCTTCTTTGCTGCGTTCTCCTGAAATTCTTTGTTCACACACTCAGATGATATGTCAGTTTCAAAATCAGATGGATCATCAAATAAATTATGCACATCACTAACAAAATCATCAATTATATCATAGCTACAACACAATCCTTAGTGTGATGCTTTTTGCAAGGAATCAGTTAAATCAAATTCAATTGTATTATCACAAATGTCAAAAGTGAGTTTTCCTTTTCTAACATCAATGACTGCACCAACTGTGGCTAAAAATGGTCTACCAAGAATAATAGGATTTTTGGAACTTTCCTCTATCTCAAGAACTACAAAATCAGTAGGTACAAAATACTTACCAACTTGGATAGGAACATCCTCAATAATACCTACAGGATACTTCACTGAGCGATCGGCGAGCTGCAAAGATATTGAAGTCGGCTTAGGAGCTCCCATATCCAGTTTCCTGCACACAGATAAGGGCATCAAACTCACACTAGCTCCCAAATCACATAAGGCTCGATCGAAAGCAATACTCCCAATTTAACAAGGGATAGAGAAACTACTTGGATCCTGTAATTTCAGTGGCAACTTATTTTGAATAAGAGCACTGCATTCTTCAGTTAGTGCCACAGTACCATAATCCTCTATTTTTCTTTTGTTGGATAAAATTTCTTTTAAAAATTTTGCATATGTTGGCATTTGAGATAAGGCATAAGTAAATGGAATATTAATATATAACTTTTTCAACACTTCCAAAAATTTCCCAAACTACCTATCCAACTTAGCTTGCACAATCCTCTAGGGAAAAGGAATAGGTGGCCTATATGGTGAAGGAGAATTAGGTTTAGAAATATTATTCTGACATGGTTCATCACCTTTTGGTTTATCACCCTGGTGAGGTGACAAACTAGTTTGGGACTGCTCATGCTCAGAAGATTTTTCCAAGTCTAATTCATTATCAAGGTCAATATTAGGCTCTTTTTCATTATTTTCAGTTTTCCCTTTAGGTTCATCTAATTACTTTCCACTCCTAATGATGATAGCATTACAGTACTCCCTAGGGTTTAGTTCAGGTTTAGCAGGTAATTTTCCCGGGGGTCTGTAAGAAGTGCGTGCTTATTGTGAGCAACAACACCATCTAACCTAGAGTTAATTTCCTTAAGACCCACTTTGAACTCTTCATTTTGTTTCATCTAGGCACCCATGAATCTCTCAAACATGTCCTCTAAACTAGATTTTTGGGGTTGACTCTAATTTTCTTGACTCTGGTGGTACCCTCTATTTTCATTCTGGCCACTATCATGATTGTTACTTCTCCGAGACAAGTTAGGGTGGTTTCACCAACCAGGGTTGTAGGTATTAGAGTAAGGGTCATTATTTCTACCTTGATTGTACCCCCCCCCCCTATTGCATTGATTTGCTCACTACCCTGATCAACAATAACCTTACACTCTTCAGCATAGTGCCCATGATTTCCATAAACATCATAGGTAAAAGAAGAAATAGCAGCTGTTTGCATCTGAAAATAATCAAAACGATTACACAAAGAATCTACCTTTTCTGCTAGAGAACACAAACCTTTACCTTCATTCTTATCATGAGAAGGACGATACAACACTCCTCTCTCAGTAGTCCATTGGTTGTGATTTAGCGCCATCTCTTCAATCAACGCATAGGCATCTTCAACAATCTTCTTCATTAGTGCTCCCCCTGCAGCGGCATCAACAGTTAAGCGAGTGTTGTAAAGCAAACCATTATAGAAAGTTTGAATTAAAACCCAATCTTCTAATCCATGGTGAGGGCACCTCTGTAGTAACTCATTGAAGTGCTCCCATGCTTCACTAAGTGATTCTCTATCCCTCTATGCAAAGCTTGTGATTTGGTTCCTCAACTGGATCATCTTACTGGGAGGAAAGTACTTAAGCAAGAAGGCATTTGACAACCTCTCCCAAGTAGTGAATGTCCAAGTTGGATGTGAATGCAGCCAAGCTTTTGCTCTGTCCTTGAGAGAAAAAGGAAACAATCTCAGTCTAAGAGCATCATCAGATACACCATTAATTTTTATGTTAACACAAAATTCAAGGAAAGGTGATAAGTGTTGGTTTGGATCTTCTAGAAGAGATCTTCCAAATTGGTTCTGTTGGAATATTGATAGGAAAGCTAGTTTTATTTCAAAATTGTTTGCATCAATTGCAGGCCTAGTAATGCTGGAACGAATTCCCTGTGTATTCGGGGCTGCATAGTCTCTAAGTGTTCTTCTGATGTGGGTTCAGGACACAGAACATACAAACAATGATTTTTGAAATGTTTTGCAATAAGAATAATAAGAAAACTGAGATTACACTAACGGATTTGAAAATAGATGTTTTTGTAGTTTTAGATAGGAAAATCGAATTTAATCTACTTGCAGAAATGAAGTTGTATAAAGTAAATTGATGAATTCTAAAGAAGACTTATAGCGGACCCCTTGAGAATAGAAGGGGTCACCTTCCCATTCTTCACTGGTCCAACTCTGATGGAAGGTGTCGGTTACACACAGGCAATACAGCAAACCACACAAGCGTGGGGGAGTTGATTAAAGTATTAAAACTTTACAAAGCCAAGGTGCAAGAGGGAGGTTAAGCCTCCAAGTTCTCTTGCCTAGACAATATGAAAGACTAAACTAGTTGAGGGAGGGGTGGAGAGAAGGATACGCCAAGAGTGCTCCAAGTCCAAACCCCATGTCTTATAAGAATCTAAACTTAGTGTAGGACTTGAACTTGAAGAAACAAGAGGGGAAACCAAGAGGGTGTTTTAGAACACTTAGCTATGGGATCTTTGTTGAAGATGGTGCTCGGCTTCAAGAATTCCTCCAAGATGAGAGCTTCGGCCTTCAAGGGAATCTTCTTCAAGACTTGTTGATGGTGAACTTTTGGCTTCTCTTAAGAGGAGGTGTGATTCACGGTTTGATGAAGATATAGAGGTGGAGGTCTCAACAATGGAGGAGATGTGGGTGATGGAGGCGATTAGAGGAAGAGGAGAAGCTTTGGTGACACAAGCACTGAGAGATTACTTATGCTAGGAAACTACTCGACAATATTCATTCAAAGATGCAAATGATGCCATGAAGGCTACAATAAATATACAAAGCATCTAGGGGTTACATAGGTCTTTTCCCCCTAGGCGCATAAGCAAAGATGAGAAGAAATTTCAGCAATTAATTGAAGGAGGGCTACGTGGAAGGGGCACAAATGCTCTTGGTGGACTTCCTTCTTTGGCCAGCTCCTCCATGGTAAGTTTTGAATTTTGAATGCAAAGGGGCTGGCGCGCACTTGTTTGAATTTGGATGTGGGCGGTTGGCTTTGATGAGGCTTCCATATGGGGTGAATTTTGAATTCTTTCCTCAAGAGTTAGGCGCCAACTTGATGATTGCTTGATTGGTGGATGGTTGATTGGTTCCTTGATTTGTGGATCTTATCTTGGCCGAATTAATTGATGAAGCATGCGCCTATGGCTTGATTTGGCAGGGGAGTTGAGGAGTTATGAAGCCCCTTTAACTCAAGTCTTCAAGTGGTGATAGTTGAAACTGAATTTCCTTCTTTGGAGCTCACTAGGTGAGTGACTTGAGCTGACCTATCTGAGTTGTCTTGAGCTTGCCTTGAGCTGCTTCTTCACCTGCAGGGTTAGTTGCCCAAAACAAATATACTACCCTACATGCACTGGGAACTACATGGCATTTTATTGAAAGTTAAACACTTACTCTAACAAAGAAAATTGCAAATGGTCAAATAAGGAAAGTGCTATGCTTCTAACTTATCATGATGGGATGCAATGCAAGGAGGATCCTAGGAAGAAAAACCATACCTGAGAGGATTCTTTCGAACCCTAGTAGACCTCCTTGGAGCTAGTCTTGGCCCCCCATCATTTTTCCCCGGGTGGGAAGAATTCTCCTCTGGAGAATTATCCTTATACCGTTGGAGTAACTCTGGGTTGGCATGGACAAGCTCAACCTCAATAAGCCAGGCCTCCTCACCAGTAGTATATCGCACTCGGTAAAAGGTTTGTACTTCATCCTGTGTGAGGCGAGTCTGGTCTTCCAGAATAGCATCGATGGCTAGCTCGTGGTCATCATCAGGCTCCGGGGTGGGAAGCAACTCGTGGTAGAGTGTGAGATCCTCTACATTGACAGTGGTTGGGATCCCCAGATCGAGCGGCAGATTTAGAATGTAGGCATTGTTATTGATCTTGCCAGTAATGGTGAAGGGTCCAATTCCCTTCGCATCCAACTTGTGTCCTTGTCCTTGGATGCGCTCCTCGTGGACCCGCAGTATCACTTGGTCACCTATAGAGAATGTCCTTTCTCGGCATGTCTTGTTTGCATCATCACGATAACGATTAACAAAGTCTAACATAGTGCT
The DNA here is from genome assembly GCA_027562315.1 of Costus pulverulentus. NCBI lineage: Eukaryota > Viridiplantae > Streptophyta > Magnoliopsida > Zingiberales > Costaceae > Costus > Costus pulverulentus. The sequence continues at coordinate 23,663,674 of CM050445.1, read as the reverse complement.
ATATAACTCATGATGAAGTTGTGAAATGTGAAAAGCTAAGTCTCTAGCAGATATAGAAACATGTAAACGCCTTGGTGCGGGGAGGAGATCAATGGGTTTGTTTGGCTGGTACCCTAAGTTGGCTTGAAAAGGGGAAATACCAGTGGTTCGGTTAGGCACACTATTATAAGAAAACTCGGCTGTGGGCAACAGTTTGTCCCAATTGCTAGGGTGCTCTCCAACTAGGCTCCTAAGGATACTCCCAAGTGATCTGTTGACCACTTATGTCTGACCATCCTTCTAAGGATGATAGGCAGTGGAGAATTTCAAGCTTGTGCCTAGAAGTTTCCACAGAGTTCTCCAAAAGTGGCTGACAAACCTAGTATCCCTATCAGACACAATAGTAAGAGGGGTACCATGAAGTCTAACTACTTCCTTAAAGTATGGGCGGGCTATGTAGGAAGCATCATAAGTTTTCTTGTAGGGTAGGAAATGGGCCATTTTGGTGAACCTATCTACAACCACAAAGATAGAGTCATACTTAGATTGGGTTCTAGGCAGGCCTAAGATGAAGTCCATGCTTATATCTTGCCATGGGGCTCTAGGAATAGGAAGAGGTGTGTACAACCCAAAGTTATGTTTCTGAACCTTAGTGGTATGACAGGTCTTGTAGTGTCTCACTACTTTGGCTACATCCTTATAGAGGTTCGGCCAATAGAACCGTTCCTCCACCAAGGCTAGGGTTTTCTCTCGTCCATGGTGTCCACCAGACCCCCCCCCCCCCCCCCCCCCCCCCCCCCCCCCCCCCCCCCCCCCCCCCCTCCATGGATTTCCCAAACTAGGAAGTTCCGGATAGAAGTCTTGGGCACACAAAGTGTCAAACAAAGAAATAGGTATCCATCCCTAAGGGCATACAGGGAATGGCTATGGACATCTAAGCTCAGGTCATGATATATGTCAGAGAAATCAGGACAATCTAAATAAGCAGATTTCATGCGATCAAAACCAATAAGTTCAACATGCAGTTTCTGAATAAGTAAAGTAACTCTACAAAAAGCATCAGCTACCTTGTTTTCAGTTCCAGATTTATGTTTAAGCACAAAGGTAAACTATTGAAGATATTCTACCATTTAGCATGCCTAAAGTTGAGTTTCTTTAGAGCACTTAAGTAAGAGAGGGCTTGGTGATCACTATGAAGGGTGAACTCATTATGGATAAGGTAGTGTCTAAAGTGTCTAAGGGTCTGAACTATAGCATAGAACTCTTTATCGTAAGTCGAGTATTTCTGCCTGGCCTCATTCAGCTTTTCACTGAAGAAGGCAATAGGATGAACTTCTTTGTTGAGGGACCCACCTATGCCTATGCCAGAGGCATCACAATCGACCTCAAAGACTTTGCTGAAGTCTGGGAGCCTAAGAACTGGGGCTGAGGTCATTCTAGACTTGAGTTCAACAAAATCTTTACTAGCAGGTTTGGTCCAGGCAAAATCACCTTGTTTCATGCAACTGGTGATTGGGGCAACTATGGAGCTAAAGTTCTTGATGAACCTACGGTAGAAAGTAGCTAGGCCATGGAAACTCCTAATTTCAGTGAGGCTCTTGGGTTCAGGCCAGTCTAAGATTGCTTGGACCTTAGTAGGATCAGCTTGTAACCCTAACTCAGAGACAATGAACCCTAGGAAGACAGCCTTATGAGAGAGGAAAGAGCACTTCTTTAGGTTGATGTATAGCTTCTCAGTCCTAAGTAGATCAAGGGTCTTCCTTAAATGTTCTAGGTGTTCTTCCTTAGTTTTACTGTATATCAGGATATCATCAAAATAAACTACTAAGAATTTACCTATATAAGGTCTAAGCACTTGGGTCATCAGTCTCATAAAGGTTGAGGGGGCGTTGGCTAGCCCGAAGGGCATGACCAACCATTCATAGAGACCATATTTTCTTTTGAAGGCGGTCTTCCATTCATCCCCTAACCTTATTCTGACTTGGTGATAACCACTCCTAAGGTCAAGTTTGCTAAACTATTTGGATCCTACAAGGAGGTCTAGCATGTCATCTAGTCTTGGGATAGGGAACCTATATTTCACAGTTATCTTATTGATAGCCCAACAGTCAATACACATGCGCCAGCTACCATCCTTCTTTAGGGTAAGAAGGGCTGGGACTACGCAAGGGCTTAGGCTTTCCCTAATGTGTCCCTTAGCTAGGAGGTCATTTACCTGTCTCTTAAGTTCCTCATGTTCAGTGGGGCTCATCCTATAGTGGGGTAAGTTAGGTAAGGTTGAGCCTGGGACCAGGTCTATATTGTGTTGAATGTCTCTAAGAGGGGGTAAGCCTATGGGTAGTTCCTCTAGGGTTAACTCACTATAGTCTAAGAGGAGGGCTTCTATCTCAGGAGGTGGCTTATCCTCTTGGTTAGGGTTTGGTTCTTTGAAGACTAAGGAGTAGATGGGTTGGGTCTCTTGGATTTCCTTAGTGAAAGCTTAGGGGCGGATGAGTTGGATGGTGGGTGTGCTAGATTTGGTTTCTTCTATCTTACCCTTATTGGTTGAGGCTCTAAGCTCCTTAGGTAGGGTAGGTTTCAACCTAATCTTTTGCCCATCTTGGCTAAAGACATAAGTATTGGTGCGACCATAGTGGATCACATCCATGTCATATAGCCATGGGCGACCTAGAAAGACTTGTGCGACATCCATGGTGATGACATCACACCAGATCTATCCTTGATAGGTGCCGAATTGAAGGGGCACAAGGCATCTATGGGTGACGGGGACACTACTTTGGTTGACCCAAGAGATGCTATAAGGGTTTGGGTGTGGTTCTAGTTTTAACTTAAGTTTGACCACAGCTACATGAGAGACGGCATTGATACTGCTTCCTCCATCAATTACAACCTTGCACATGTGACCATGGCATTTGGTGTAAGTATGGAAGATGCTTGTTCTTCTCCAGTCCTCAGTAGGAAAAGGTTTGACTAAATTGCATCTTACTACCCCTAAGGTATTTTGGGTAAACTCATCAGTGTCAAGATCTTGGTATTCTATGTTTTGAAGGTTGGGATCTTGGTCTAGTTCTTCTTCAGGTGTTGCCTCAGGTTCTAAGGGGTCTTCTTCTATGAGGAAGAACCTTTTGGTACAGTCTCTAGCTAAGTGTCTAGGCTGCTTACAGTTATGACAGACAATTCTACTGGATCCTAGGGCTTGGATGGGTTTGGGTTGAGTTTTACTTGGTTCCATAGTTTGAGTTGGCCAAGGTCGAGGTTGGCTTGGGCTTGGGGAATTGGTTTGGGGAGTTCTAAAGCAGGGTCTAGAAGGTGTGAACTCTCTCCTTGTTTTCATATCTTCTTCAACCTCTATAGCTCTTTGGTAAGCTACCTCTATGCTATCTATCTGGTAATAGGTTAGATTTCTTTTGATGTCTGGTCTAAGGCCATTCTTAAATCTACTCAATGTGACGCTTCGGTCCTCAGGGATCTCACATCTAAGGAGAAGTTCTTCTAATTTGAGCATGTACTCGACTACAGTTAGGCTACCCTAGGTGTGACTACTGAGTTGGTCGAGAAGCTTGGTTCGATAGTATGGAGGGACGTACTTATCTCTCAACCGAAAGCGCATGTCACATGTCTTCCCATCTATCAATTGGATAGAGGGTTCTTTCTACATGGGTCCAATATAACCTAGCTGGTCCTTTTAAGAGACACTTGGCAAGTTTTACCTTGCCAAGTTCTGAGACTTGGCTCCATTCAAAGTATAGCTCTATCTTGGTAACCCAGTCTAGGAATTCCTTAGGGTCTAAGGTTCCACTAAAAGTAGGTGGGTTGAGCTTGGCGGCACGGTGCACATCAAAATCCCTAGGTCTTTGGTTGAGTTGGGTTTGAACATGTTGTCCATTCCACTTGGTGTGAGGGGTAACTATAGGGTTGGAAGAAGGTTGGCGGTTTAAGGCTTCCAAAGGTTCCAAGTTTGCCTCGCTAGGAGGTTGGCTTGGGGTCCCTTGTTGGGTTTTAAAGGTGTCGACCCTATTGTTGAGGACATGGAGGTCGTTTCTCATGGCAGTCATTTGTTGGGCAAACCTAGTTTGCATTTCAGTCATTTGAGCCATTTGTTGTGTAAGTTGCCTAATGCTCTCAGCAAGATCCATAGGTTGGTTACTTTCTTGTTGGGTTCTAGATCTAGTTTGCATGATGCAATTTTGAAATGAGTATATCTTTTCGAAAATATGAGCCCTAGTACCTTATGGGATCAATTGTGTCAAACAACCTAAACCACAAGAATCGTCCTAGTAGTAGAAAATAAGTTTTGGGCTTAAATCTACTCTAGAGCCTATGCTCTGTTACCAAACTGATGTGGGCTCAGGACATAGAACATGCAAACAACGATTTTTGAAATGTTTTGTAATAAAGATAAGAAGAAAACCGAGATTACACTAACGGATTTGAAAATACATGTTTTTGTAGTTTTAGATTGGAAAACCGAATTTAATCTACTTGTAGAAATGAAGTTGCATAAAGTAAAGTGCTAAATTGTAAAGAAGACTTATAGTGGACCCCTTGAGAATAGAAGGGGTCACCCTCCCGTTCTTCACCAGTCCAACTCTGATGGAAGGTGTTGGTTACACACAGGCAATACATCAAACCACACAGGCGTGGGGGAGTTCATTAAGAGTATTAAAACTTTACAAAGCCAACGTGCAAGAGGGAGGTTAAACCTCCAAGTTCTCTTACCTAGACAATATGAAAGACTAAACTAGTTGAGGGAGGGATGGAGAGAAGGATACACCAAGAGTGCTCCAAGTCCAAACCCCATGTCCTATAAGAATCGAAACTTAGTGTATGACTTGAACTTGAAGAAACAAGAGGGGGAAACCGAGAGGATGTTTTAGAACACTTAGCTATGGGATCTTTGTTGAAGATGGTGCTCGACTTCAAGAATTCCTCCAAGATGAGAGCTTCGGCCTTCAAGGGAATCTTCTTCAAGACTTGTTGATGGTGAACTTTCGGCTTCTCTTAAGAGGAGGTGTGATTCACGGTTTGTTTGATAAAGATATGGAGGTGGAGGTCTCGGCTATGGAGGAGATGTGGGTGATGGAGGCGATTAGAGGAAGAGGAGAAGCTTTGGTGACACAAGCACCGAGAGATTACTTATGCTAGGAAACTACTCGACAATATTCATTCAAAGATGCAAATGATGCCATGAAGGCTACAATAAATAGACAAAGCATCTAGGCATTACATAGGTCTTTTCCCCCTAGGCACATAAGCAAAGATGAGAAGAAATTTCCGCAATTAATTGAAGGAGGGCTACATGGAAGGGGCACAAATGTTCTTGTTGGACTTCCTTCTTTGGTCGGCTCCTCCATGATAAGTTTTGAATTTTGAATGCAAAGGGGCTGGCGCACACTTGTTTGAATTTGGATGTGGGCGATTGGCTTTGATGAGGCTTCCATATGGGGTGAATTTTTAATTCTTTCCTCAAGAGTTAGGCACCAACTTGATGATTGCTTGATTCGTGGATGGTTGATTGGTTCCTCGATTTGTGGATCTTGTCTTGGCCGAATTAATTGATGAAGCATGCGCCCATGGCTTGATTTGGCAAGGGAGTTGAGGAGTTATGAAGCCCCTTTAACTCAAGTCTTCAAGTGGTGATAGTTGAACTGAGTTGAAACTGAATTTCCTTCTTTGGAGCTCACTTGGTGAGTGACTTGAGCTGAGCTATCTGAGTTGTCTTGAGCTTGTCTTGAGCTGCTTCTTCACCTACAGGGTTAGTTGCCCAAAACAAATATACTACCCTACATGCATTGGGAACTACATGGCATTTTAATGAAAGTAAAACACTTACTCTAACAAAGCAAATTGCAAATGGTCAAATAAGGAAAGTGCTATGCTTCTAACTTATCTTGATGCAATGCAATGCAAGTAGGATCCTAGGAAGAAAAACCATACCTGAGAGGATTCTTTCGAACCCTAGTAGACCTCCTTGGAGCTAGTCTTGGCCCCCCAACATCTTCTTTCCGCCATGATGGATTTTTCTTCTCTCTCTTCAGTAAACTTCAATTTCCTGCGGAATCTAAGAGTTTGTTAATTTCAAGATCAAAAGGAACTAATGATCTTGACCTAAGATTCCTGTGCATACAAAGTAGAGAGACAGAAAAGTTCATATTTTTTAGAAAATAAAAGAAAACTAGAATCTATCACAGAAAATAGCAAAAACAAAAACAAAAGGCTTAGTCTAGCAATACTATCAATTATATCAATATTAACAAAACCAAGGTCCCCGGCAACGGTACCAAAAACTTGTTATATTCCGCAAGTGCACGGATACTCGAAGTAATAAAATAGATATCGAACCACAGAGACCTTGTTGTTAAGTACCGACAAATTGAGTTTTCACTAGCTAAACAAATCGAATAATTATGCTAACGATCGGAAAGTGCACGGTAAAATATCAGAGAAGAAAACTGGGACAAGGGGTTCATCCACCTTAATTCTAGTGACTAGAAGGAAATAAAGATTATCAGTCAAATTTTATCATGATAAAGATTTAGTTTACTTCATAAAAGGATCATCTCGCTCTTGCGCAGATAATAATAAAAAGGACCAATCCTCACTCTCGTGTAAGATCTATCCAATGCTGAAAATAAGTAAACCATTGAACAAAGAACTCAATGATCGATCTCATGCATCCGAATTCTAAGTCAAATATCTCATGTGGAAACTCAAGCATCACTCTCGTGCATTCTGAAACTCATCACAAGTTCTACTTAAGGTTCTCCGGCAATCAAAAAATTAATCTCTTACAATTTCAAATCAAGCCTAACACATTAACTCAATCCAAAGAATTAGAAAATCAACATGGCAATAAATAACTAAAAACCAGAGTTCAAAGTACAAACCTAATTTCTTACGATAAGTTCTAAACTCAATGATTTTTTGATGGGGGTAGAGACCACAAACCACGACGGTACAAGTGGAGTTTACGATTGCCATAGACAAAGGCTCCGAGTCTTGCGAATAAGCTAGCAAACTCACTTATAAAGCTAGCTCAATAATTAGTAGAGGACTACTTCATCCACTTAATAAACTCAAGACATTCAAGCTCAATAAGTTGCGGGAATCAATTCCAAAACGTGACCTGCATCAACGGCAAACCAAACAAATCATGCGTCAGCCAGCTAAATCTCTCGTGACACGCCATGGGTCAACTTCAGCCAACACTCAACAGCTAAATCATGCGTCAACTTCAGCCAACACTCAACGCTGCAAATATGGAAGTTGCAGCGAAGGAAATCTTCAACGTTTCCCCCCGTTACTGCTCAAGATGGAAGCTGCAACGTTCACATCTCTCCAACATCTCTCTGCTGTCGTGGAAGGAAATAGCAACGTCTCTCCCTGCAACGTCTCTAAAGCCTCACCTATATGTATCACACGAATACAATGTAATGGATAGTGAATTTTGAATGAATTGATGGAAATAGTTTTCTTCCTCTATCGGATGTCTTCCTCCCCCCTTCTCTAGGTGCTTGTGTCACCAAGTCTTCTTCTCCTTTCCCTCTAATCTCCTCTTCTCCCTCAAACTCTCTACTTCCCTGCAAACACCCGCACACGTCAACCACACCTAGTTTTGAAACTTCGAAAGCTCGCTGCCAACGATCCACCGGCCGGATCTCCACGAGACTTCGGCCACCACTCCTCCTTTCCCTGACGAAGCTTCAGCCGCCGGGATCTGCCCATCCACCTCACCGATGGCTGGAATCAAAAATCCGACGCCATACCCTGTTTCCGCCATGCTTACACCCTAGATCCGCTTTCCGACGTCGTTCTCCTCCGACCGGCCACCATCCGCCCAGAAACTCCGGCTGCGTCTTCACTTCATCCATAGCAAACTCCAGTTGTAGCAGGTTTAGATTTCGTCCACCATCCGACGAACGGCGACCGCCCCTGCCACTCACGCACATCCCCTGTTTCGGCCGAGCTCCCGCCCAGCACGATTCTTCCGCGTGATTCTCCTCTGATCAGCCACCATCCACCTGCTAACTCGGGCCACATCTCTGCCACCACCACGTGGATCTCCAGATGTAACAGGTCCGGCGATCATGCACCACCGGACGAACGCCGACGAGTCCTCCTCCTCTCCCGCTCAACATCCCCTGTTCCAGATTTCCCCTCTGCAGCCTTTGAGTCTCCTGTTTGCTCTCCGTATTAATCTGTCTAGCCTTCTTGACGCAGGATTTTAATGCACTCCGACAAGCCTCCACCTCCATTCTTTGGTGCTAATAGCAAGCCCGAATCTTGTTCTACCCGATGGAGTAGTTCGATGAAACCCAGATTCATCGGATCTTCCTAAGACACCTTGGAACTTTTGATATCTGATACATTCTTGCATCTGTTTTAAAACTAATCTGATTAGTGTTTTTCATGCAGGTGCTTTAAGCAAGCGGTGGAGCAAAGTCCAGAACCTTGACGTGACTACGAAGTACACATTTTGTTCCATCATTTGGAGTAGTCCACATGAATCCAGACTCAATAGATCAGGCAATGATACATAGCATTATTTGCTAAATAATAATTTTCTGAACTCTTGGAATTCTAGCTGCTTTCATGAATATGCTGTTTTCTGAAAATTCAGAAAAAAAATAAATAACTGAATTTTAATTTAGTAGTTTCTTGTCACGCGCTTCCCCCCTGCATCATTTTTAGGGCTCCAAATTTCACAATCAACCTCTCAATCTATTTTGCAAAACTCTAAAACATGCTGATATTTATAAAACTAAGGAAAATTAAAGGAAATTCCTCACATAAGCAGAATTATCATAACAAAATTATCATGACAAAAATAAACAATGTCTAGTCATTAAGAGATTAAGGGGATTACACCCCCATGTCCCATTCAAAGTTTTAAGCTAGCAAGATGGAAGAATGACAGCAAAACATAGTTTTAGAATGATTATAAATCAAAAGAGAGGAGTAAAGGTTACAAAACAGGGCTGTAATCGAAATTACTCCCCGTAATTTGCCTTGAAGTCGTGATGAATAGTGTCGCATACACGTTTTTGATTATTTCTCTCTCGATCAATCTCCTATCGCTCTGAAACTTCAGTGGTGTGTTCTTCTTCCTCAGGCGAAGCCCGATTCCCTAGTGCGACCCCGATTCCCTAACTGATGATTCTCTTTCAAAAATCGTGGCCGGAGATGGTCTATGCGATGAATGGTGACGAACCCTAGTGCAACCCCGATTCCCTAAAATTCTCCATGAATACGTGATCAAAATTGTTCCTTTTTCTTCAAATATCTTCCCCACCTAATGCTAAGTCTTCCCCTTCTTTTGGATCTTCAATTGGTGGCCTAAATCTCAAGAAATCATGTTTTTATGTTTGCGGCGAAAAACTCAGAAATCTGGGTGCAAAATTACGGCACCATAAAATAATTACAACAGTGTCGTAATTTTCTCTGTGAATTATGGGCAAAAATTACGGTACCGTGGAAATCTTTACGATAGTTTCGTATTTTTGCCTAAGTACTCTGGTCGAAATTGTCTGAAATTACGGTACCTTAGAAATTTGTCTCACAATTACGGTAGTGCCATATTTCTCTCGGATGACTCTGAAAGTTTTCGTGTGAAATCGTCAGAAATTATGGTACCATGGAAATATTTATGGTAGTGCCGTATTTTTCCTGAAGCCTCTAGTCGGATTCGCTGAAATTACGGCACCATAATGAATTTGACCAAAATTACGGTAGTGCCGTAATTTGTCTAGGAAGCTCGTTTTGACTCGAAATTTGATGTGTAAACTCCTTTTGATAATTAGAACTCATTCATGCATTAAAATTGCTTGAAAACTAGTGATAATGATACTTTTTTGCCTAAAATTGATCAAAAACAAAGAAAGGTGTATACTCCAAAGTATTTGGCAAATAAGGTATAAAAATAAAGCAAAATAGCAAGAATATGACTCAAAAGACTAGCGAATAAGTGTGAAAAATGCTATGAAATTTAGAGTCATCAGTTAGGGACATGCTTTGATACAACCTAACACCTCGCCATAGTTGGGAGATAATAACGGTTGTCATTGAGCATGTCACGACCCATATGAGAAGGTCAATAGACAGACAAAGGATTTGCCCCTTCCTAAGGGAAGCTTGATATCCATGGAGCTCGTCTATGGTTCTATGACTGAATGTGTATAGCTATACCCAGGTGAGAACCTGATTTAGTCATGACTATGTGATTGGGTGAAAACAAGTGCTGACACACTTGTCCAATCGGATATCAGTTCGGCAAAGAGACTGTGATGCATTTGTACCTAGTTGCAATGATGGGGATGCCGATGTCGATATCCATTCCGATGACTTGGGTAGCAGCGATGCACTGCTAGGTGCCACTCACTGCTTGTGATGACCTTTGGTTAGCACTGCCAACATCAGAGGAACCTACATGGTATCACACCTTGATACTCAAGCTCTCGTATTGATCGGGAAGCCATATGATCGAGTTATTGGATAACTCGGATCTATGTGAGAGATTTCATCAGCGCCAATGGGCCTGATGAGATAGAAGAATGTTATTGGTCACATTTGGATTAGGGTTGCATTGGATTGGATCCAAGTGCTTAATCAACACATGTAATAAAGTTTGGGCTAGCTCATTATCCAATGAGGCCCAATAACAAGTTGTCATGAAGAGGCAATAGGCTAAAAAAGGTATAATGGGGATAAAACTTCTCCCATAGGTGCCTATGGGCATAATGGTGAGAAGTTGGAAATTTTGCTTCATTAAGGAAGCAATATGCGCCTCCCCCCTTCACCCTTAATGGTATGAATGCCTTTAAGGCATGTCTTGGGCTGATATGGTGCTTAGGCAATTATGGACAGGTTGAATGAGGTTTATGGTAAAGTCTTGGAGACTTTCCTTGCCTCAAACCTCCTCATCCTAGCCACACACTTGTCATGATCCTAGCCCTTGCCCAAACCGCCTCTTCCTCTATAAAAGTAACCCCTAGCTGCCCCTCTCTAGTGTTCGATTCCTTGGAGGCATGAGAACATCAAGAGGGGCGAAAGCAAAGGTTCAAGTGGCACAACAACTTCTTCCTTCTTCCTTGATCGCAAGTCTTCTTCACCATCTCCTCTTGGCACAAGAAGAGATAGTTCTGTGCGGTTTCTTCTCCCACTTCTTCTTCCATTGGCGCATACACCTTGGAGGTGGCGCAAGCATAGAAGAAGGTGGTCAAAGGCTTGGATCTTCTTCCCGAGGCAAGCACCGGGCGTGGAAGAAGAGGACTCCACGCATCCGCGTGTGTGAGACTATAGAGGGCACACGCTTGGGCGCCTACCTCGACATCAGCCTCATCTTGCTTTAAAGTATTTTCTATCTCATCGTGTCAACTCCCTCGCTTGACGATCTTCACTGGGCTTTTGGGACTGGCTCGTTTCGGGGATATTGTTTCCACTATGCAATGTATTTGTGCAATCTCTATCTCAAAAAATTGTAAAATATCCTTGGGGTTTCCCAACACCAGTTTCCTATAAATAGATAGTGGCATTAGGCTTACACTGGCACCTAGATCACATAAGGCTTGGTTAAAAGATATGCTTCCAACAGAACAAGGTATAGAGAAACTACTTGTATCCTTCAGTTTTGGTGGCAATTTATTCTGGATAATTGCACTACAATCCCCAGTTAAAGCCACAATTCCATAGTCCTCTAATTTTCTTTTATTGGACAAGATCTCTTTTAAGAATTTTTCATATGATGGCATTTGAGATATAGCTGCAGTAAAAGGAATATTAATGTAAAGCTTTTTCAACACTTCAAGAAATTTACGAAATTGCTTGTCTGGTTTTGCTTGCACTAACCTTTGGGGAAAGGGTATAGGCGGTCTATAAGGTTGAGGTGAATTAGGTTTAGAATTATCATTCTGACATGGCTCATCCCCTTTTGGTTCATCACCCTTTTGAGGTGGCAAACTAGCTTGGGACTGCTCATGTACAGAAGATTTTTCTAACTCTAATTTACCATCATGATCATCATTAGGCTCTTTTTCATTGTTCACAACTTCCGCTTTGGGTTCTTCTAATCGTCTCCCACTTCTAGTGATGATAGCATTACAGTGCTCCCTAGGGTTTGGTTCAGGTTTTGCAGGTAATTTTCTTGGGGGTCTGTAAGAATTACTAGCTTGTTGTGCTATTTGATTTTTCAAGATTTTGTTGTGGGCTGCTAATGATCCTACTTGAGAAGCTAATTGACTAACAATTCCCTTAAGATCTTCAATTTCTTTGTGTTGATTTTGCATGTATTGATTCTCATTAGTCATAAACTTTTCTAGCATGGACTCAATGTATGAATTTTCGTTTGAGTTTTGATTTTGATTTGGCTTGTTTTGGTATCCTCTATTTTCAGTTTGTCCCCCTACATTGTTATTATTTTTCCAAGATAATGTTGGTGTTTATGCCTTAGGACCTAGTTTTGCTCCATTATTGTACTACTTAACTTTGATATATATCATTCTGGCATTGTCATTATCAATGTTTGTCTACATCTGCGATTATGTACTTACATGATAATGTCCGTGGAGACAGATAGGATCTGTGCTCGAATGATTGTCCCTAGTCGATGTACCAGAGTGGATATGAGACAACTCAGGTACTTGTGAGACTAGTATATGGGCTGGTTAGGCACAAGGTGCTAATGCAGACATATGAGTATATCAGTGGTGGATATACTGGACCGACCCGCTATGAGGCAATGACTTGATATCACGAGTTATCCTCATAAGCTATAGGAAATGCATTGATGATGACACCGAAATTTATCAAAATTTCTATGCCATTTTGTTGATGGTTTTGTATCATATTCATAGACTTTGCTTATTTTTATGCCCTTTTTATCAATATTTATGAAATCTACACTCTTTTCTATTTTTAATGATTTTCAGGCAAAAAGGCATATTTTTCAGTCGATTTCGAGCAATCCAAGTGCATAATTGAATTCATAACATCAAAAAGAGATCACACGTCAAATTTCAAAAGATTTGGAGCTTCAGAGGAAATTACTACACCTCCAATATATTCTTTACGATACCGTAAATTGGAGGTTTTCTGGGCAGAGAATCTCATATGATTACGGCACTACCATAAACATCTTTACGGTGCCATATTTTGGAGCATTTTTGATCAGAGGATCGATGGAGATTACGGTACAACCGTAAGAAACTTTACGGTACCGTATTTCGGGTCGATCTTCAACCTGAAAGATTTAGACATTACGGCACTACCATAAAAAATGTTACAATACCATAATTCCAGAAGATTTCAAGCCGAGACCTCACTGTCCAGATTACGGCACTACCGTAAAGACCATTACGGCCGTAATTACGACGCTACTCGCGACTTTCCCAGTCAACTCCAAAGCCCAATTTTTGTGCGGTTGATTGCAGTTGATCCAGGCACTTATATTCAAATCTGTAGGAAGGCAAAGGAGAGTGATCACCGAGACGAAGACAAGCACACAAAAAGCCCTAATTTTCATTCACCACAGAGAAAGAAATCACCTCACACGCCGCCGACCTAGGTTGCACCGCCGGGAAGCGTACAGTGCATCTATGGCCGTGAAATTTGAGTGGAAGCTACGCATAGAAGGGGAGAAGGAGCACCTAAAGTTTCAACATGAATGGAGATCAGACGGAGGAGAAATCACCAGAAAACCGAGCGCCGCCGCTATTCGCGCAGCTTACAGCCGTACCATAACTTTTACTCCTCCTCTGTTTCGATTTTCTTTATCATGAATCATTCTAATCTTCCCTCTATGATAGCTTAAACCTCTTTTGGGACATGGGGGAGTAATTCGCTTGAGTTTTAATGACTAGATGACTATTTCTTTTCTATTATTTCATCTCGTTTAACCTTAGCATGATGATTTTACTCTTGTGATGTTTTGTTCTTAGACTCTCCTTAGATCTATATTATTATTTATGTTTTAGAATTTTCGCTATTGACTGAAAAGTAATTGCTTGAGAATTCGGAACCCCATAATTGCATGATAGGAACTTCTTTTAGGTTAGTTCTTGTTTGTTTGATTCTAGTAAGCTAGCTGCCATGATCAAAATGTTAGAGAACCTTGAGTAAAACTAGTGTTGAGATTCGGATGCACGAAAGTGATCCTTGAAATTCCACTAGAAATTATCGACTTAGAACTCGGATGCACAAAAGTGATTCTTGAGTTCTCAGTTTGAAGATTTACTTATCATTAGCGTTGGGATAACTTTTGCGCGAGAGGGAATATTTATCCCTGCATGGTTGTCTGCACGAAAGTGAGATAATCCTTTTATTCAAGTAAATTGCTTCTTTGTCTTGTTGAAATTAAACTGATGAAATCCCTATTCATGTCTAGTCATAAAAATTAAAGTGAACGAAACCCTAGTCCCAGCTTCTCTCTCTGATAATTCTGTTTCAGCGCTTTGGTCTTCGTTTGCTAGTTTGCACTCTTTCGATTTCCTAGATAGTGAAAAATCAATTATTCGGTACTCAGCAACATAGGTCCCTGTGGATTCGATACTTTCTTTATTACTTCGAGTATTCGTACACTTGCGGACACAACAATTGATCCCTTGACTTGAGGTCATTGGCCATTCTATATGGTTAGGGATATGCTTTGATACAACCTAACACCTCGCTGTAGTTGAGAGGTAATAACGGTTGTCATTCAGCATGTCACGACCCATATGAGAAGGTCAATGGACAGACAGAGGATTTGCCCCATCCTAAGGGAAGCTTGATATCAATGGAGCTCCTCTATGGTTCTTGTTGGGGTATGCCCTTAAGGCTAATGTTTGAGGCCTTGGGATTGTAACAGTATCATGTGTATAAACTCTTATGTTTATAAAGGCATGGTTGTTATTCAGTTTG
>CM050445.1:23621886-23634457 GCA_027562315.1 Costus pulverulentus | reverse complement strand
GTAGCAACCTGAATAATAACCATGCCTTTTATAAACTTAAGAGTTTATTACATGATACTTATACAATCCCAAGGCCTCAAACATTAGCCTTAAGGGCATACCCCAACATTTTCATCTTCCTCCCTTGTCAGCCCTGCTCTCTTCTCTTGGTCGGCTGTTTTGTTTATCTCTTGCCAGCTCTTGCAATTTCCATTTTTTATGAATGTTTGGCTTGCTGTAATCGCTTAGCCGAGGCTACTACAATTGACGATTTTTGCTCTGCATCCTTTCTTTTCCTTTCTTTTCCTTTTAAAGAGCGGGTCTTCTATTCTTATCTCTTTTCTTTTATTTCTTCTTAAAGCACTGGGGCATGCTGCTTTTAAAGTGCTGGCCCTTTTCTTTCTTTTGTCTTCTTGCGAAGCTGGCCTTTCCTCTCTTTTGTCTTCTTGCGAAGCTGGCCTTTCCTCTCTTTTGTCTTCTTGCGAAGCTGGCCTTCAGGATTCGCAGATTATCTGGTTGGGTTACCAAATTTTGCTCAACTTAAACCAAATTTTGCCCAACTTAAGGCTGACTCTGTGAACAGAAAATAGAGACATGATACATTTAAATCCTATTGTTACACTTGCCAGATTTTTTAAATCAATCAACACTTCACGTCTTTTGATGGAAATTTCTAATTTCATTGTAGCATTCGATTTGTGTTGTGGATCATCACTAACATACTTGATATATTAGGGATGATAATTTATTCCTTCAACCTGAATGCTTTCGCTGAAGAGCTTATCAATTTGCATCTGTATTTTCAAAAATAATGTAGCTACATTGATACTCTGCATCAGCTAGTTTCTGATTTTAATCATCACAAAACGTTGCTGGAGTTTTCACTTGATGTAGCAAATGAACAATTTCTGCACATAGTGGCCCTGTACAAGTTTTACATCGAAGCATGCTTGATATTTGTGTCGGGTCCGGGGAATGAATCTAACGATTCCCCAGGGACAGAGGTAAGTGAAATCCATGTAGTTGTGTAATGCAATGTTAGTTCAAGACTCGGCTAAGAAGAACAGAGACAATGATTTTTGTGGAGAAAACTCTCATAGCAAGCTCTTGATAAAACAACTAGACAATCCATCATCTCCAGTTAGGCAATGGTAAAGTAGGTGCATAGAACTGACTAGTATACATGCGATTTTATAGCAAATGTTTGTCCATTCTTGCCATTCATTTTATACGAAGATTTGACAATCGGTTATTGTATTTTGCAGGCCTATCTATGCTGAAGGAGTTTGACAAGTATTAATCTCTCTTGGGTAAGAAAATTAATGTAATGTCTCATTTACCGATTGAGGGTCGTAACAAATGTAACATTCTTCTCGTCATGATGTGCACATGTCTCGCATGGATAAAAGTTCTTTTTTTTCTTTCTTTTGCACTTGCTGTTGTTTGGCTATTGTTGTTGTATGAGTCAAAATTGGCACTTGTTGATGTTTGTCTATTGTTGTTGTATGAGTCAAAATAGATTTATTTTTGCATGAGTCAAAAATGGATTTTTTTTTTGTCATGGGCATTTGTGTAAGATCCCTTCAGTCACATGAGCTTATCCATAGTCAAAATAAATGTTGACTTCACCTAACCAGCTGTGTGAGACCTCCTTTTCTATTTTAGACTTCGATCATTCATGTATAATTTCCTCCAAGTTTGCTCTAGTCAAGCACTCCTGGTTCTTGATTCCATCAGCTTTGTTTTACTTGACTCCTACATGTTAAACCAATATACAGATTGATCGATCTTTAGCAGCCGTCCCCGAGTAAAGAAACCGAGATCAGGCATTTATACTTTGTTTGAACTGGTCATCAGGAGATTCATTTTGGCTATTTCTTGTTCTGCATGCATTTGGGTGAAATTTCATAGTTCGACAAATGCCCCTCGACGGATTTTGTATAAGCCAGAAGCGCGTACAAATCCGTCGAAAAACGTCTTTACTTTAGATATACCTTATCCTTACAACATTGATCATGGGATCCCTTTTTGGTGAAGAAGTGGCAAAGCTTTTATCGAAAGGGCACCTAACACAGTAGATTCACCTCCTCTACTGAAGAATGAAAGTTTGTTCTCTGGGCGGTTATTAAAGGATTTTGACGTATTCCTCTTTTGTATCCTGTATTTGAATCCCCAAGCCTTTGCAATGGTGCACTCTTTTTATTACTTGCTGATTTTGGATTGTAACTTGCATTTGTCTGAGAATGGTCTGCTTCACTGATTGTGACTTTTCTTTAGCAGGTTGACTTTTTTTATCAAATTCTTATCACTTGCATAATGTCATGTTTGTGTCATCAAGTTATTGTCTAGCAGGATTGCACATGCTGTATTGGGGGGGGGGGGGTGTACATCATATGAATCCGCTAAGCAGGAATAGCAAAACTTCGCCCATGCCAATTGGGAGGGAGCGTGCGCAGCCCAAACATGGGTCGGACCTCAGCAAAGCATCGATGTTGTGAGACAAAAAAAATGATTCTGCCTCCACTTTGCTTGACTTCTGAGAGGAGGCTAGCGTGGATAGAAATTCTTTGTCGTCAGGGAACACTTCAAGGTTTTTTTTTTTAAGAGAAACAGGGGCGAACCTACACTTCCATCATCCACCTAGGGTGAATGCTCGCATGAGGAAGCCACACAGTTTTAACAAACGGTCAACTAGAAACAACCTCGATATTCTTGGTCTTACAGTTGCTTTGTCAAGATTTGGTTTGCGCCTTAAACGTGGTATTTCTTTAAGAAGCGGCCATTAATGGGCGGCATCGGATGTGCCTCATCTTGATCTATCAACTGGTAGGCTCCTCCCTCGTAAACTTTTCCAATCACGTAAGGTCCCTCCCAATTAGGGTTGAACTTCCCCTTTGCCATCTTGTTGGATATGATGGGCCGCCTCACTGCCAGGACAAGATCTCCCTTTTTAAAGGTGCGTTCCATGGCCAACTTGTCATACGCCCTTGCCATCCGCGTTTGATATAGCTCTAGATTTTGTTGTGCAATCAACCTGTGTTCATCAAGTGTGTCTAATTCAACAAGACGTAACTGAACATTTTCGTCCATCGTCATGTCGCATTGGACGGCCATTCTTAGTGAAGGTATTTCCACCTCAATTGGAAGCACTGCTTCAACACCAAAAACCAAAGAGTAAGGTGTTGATTGCGTGGGTGTGCGGTACGTGGTTCGATAAGCCCACAATGCTTCCACTAGCTTTTGATGCCACTCTTTTTTGTTCTTTGAAACGTTCTTCTTGAGCAGCTTGCATAGAGTCTTGTTGAATGCTTCGGCTAATCCATTCGCTCTTGGATTGTATATCGAAGAATACCGCCCATCAATTTTATGACGCTCTACGAATTTGTAGACCGAGGCATTTTTGAAAGCCAAGTCGTTGTCAGATATGATTCTCCTAGGAGTCCCAAAGCGACCCAGTACATTTTCGCGAAAGAAATTAATGACATTGTTGGCTTTGACTTCTCTTAGTGGAATGGCCTCTGCCCATTTGGAGAAATAGTCTGTTGCTGCGAGTATGAATCAATGCCCCATAGAAGAAAGAGGTTCTATTGGCCCCACTACATCCGTCCCCCACATTTCGAACGGCCATGATGAAACCGTCGGATGGAGTGGGTTAGGGTGCTTATTAATTAAGTCTCCATGTACTTGGCACAGATGACAGGTCTTTGCATAGTTTATGCAATCTCATACCATGCTTGGCCAATAGTACCCCAGCTTCTTAATCTTAAGATACATTTTGGGTCCTGATTGGTGGGCACCACAAAGGCCGGAATGGACTTCATGTAATACGTGAGTGATCTCATCCGTCGCGATGCACCTGAGCCAAAGTTGCTCATACGATTGATGATATAGCGTGTCGTTTACAAATGTATACCGAAGAGCTTGCTTCTTTAGCTGCACTCTTTGAGTCTTGTCTTCGGGCAAGGTACCATTTTTGAAATAATTCACAAACGGCTTCCTCCAATCGTGCTCTTGTACGAGGGTGGTCGTCATAGCATCCGACACTTCTTTCTTATGAATATCATCACTTTCGGCAGGCACGATTAGCTTCCTATCTTTAATCGTAATGTTGATTTGGTCAACGCGTGATCCAGCCAACTCTTTAGCAAACTTTGCTAATGCGTCTGCTCTACCGTTAGCGGCCCGAGTTACACAAGTCAAGGTGGCATGCGGTATTCCTTCCATGAGCTTCGCAGCCCTTGTGTAATATTTACACAGTTCCATTTTCTTGACTTTGTATTCGCCCGTTACTTGCTTGATAACAAGTTGTGAATCCCCGTATATACGTAACCTTTCGATTTTCATCTCTAGCGCGAGCTCAAGTCCGGTGATTAATGCTTCATATTCGGCTTTGTTGTTGGTACAGGGACTAGTAAGGGATAGGGAATAATGTAATTTTCCCTTTCCAGGGGTGATGAATATCAGGCCGATTCCTGATTTTACTTTTGGGATATTTGGGGGAATGGCTGGTTGAATCGAGGATGCTCCATCAAAATAAAGTTCCCAATATTCATCGTCGGCTTCAGCGTTTAGTATCTCCTCGTCCGGAAAGTCATAATTCAGGGGAGAGTCATCGGGGACGGGATGGGCTGCTAAGAAATCGGTGAGAACTTGTCCCTTTATTGCCTTCTGTGACACGTATGTGATGTCAAATTCCTGGAGCAGAACTGCCCATTTAGCTAGTCGCCCTGTTAAAGTCGGCCTCGTCATCAGGTACCTTAAAGGATCGACTCTCGATATGAGGTGGACTTCGTGCTCGAGGAGATAGTGTCTTAATTTCTTAATAGCAAATATCAAAGCCAAACATTGTTTTTAGATCGGAGAATAGGAATGCTCTGCCCCTACGAACATCTGACTAAGGTAATACAGGGTGGTTTCCATTCCTTCGTCATTATTCTGGGCCAACAGTGCCCCCAAGGACGTCTCCAATGCCGTGGTATATAGGATCAGTGGTTTTCCGAAGATAGGTGCCCCAAGGACCAGAGGACACAAGAGAAATTCTTTGACATTTTCAAAAGTGCTTTGACACATGTCATCCCAAATAAAAGGAGCATTTCTCTTCGTCAATTTTGAGAAGGATGAATCCGTCTGGACAAATTACAAATTAGAAATGAACCTCCTGATGTAAGCTAGCCGTCCTTGAAAGGATCTGAGCTCTTTAAGATTCTTTGGTGGTGGCAAATCCCTGATTGAACTTATCTTTGCAGGGTCAAATTTGATTTTCCTATGTTTTACAATGAAACCCAGGAATTTCCCAGACGACACTCCAAATGCGCATTTAAGTGGATTCATCTTGAGGTTGCATTTGCGAATGCGAGTGAATACAGTCCTCAAGTCTTGACAGTGTTCCGCTTTAGATCGCGACTTAACCACTAGGTCATCGACATAACACTCGACAAGCTTGTGGATTAAGTCATCGAAGATCTTAGTCATTGCGCACTGGTATGTTGCCCCATCATTCTTTAATCCGAACGATATAACAGTGTAGCAGAAAATTCCAATGGGTGTGCAAAAGGCGGTATGCTTCTCATCTTCCGGCATCATCTTAATTTGATTGTAACCAGATGACCCGTCCATGAATGAGAACACTTCAAAATTCGACACCGAGTCGATCATCACTTACGTCACAGGGAGCGGAAAATCATCCTTAGGACATGCGTTATTTAAGTCTCGAAAATCGACACAAATTCGGATTTGCCCATTTTTCTTTTTCACCAGGACGATACTTGCTATCCAGTCTACGTATTTCTCCTCCCTTATAAAACCCGCCTCGATTAATTTCTTTATTTCAACGGTGATTTACTCTTCAAGCTCTATTCTCATTCTTCTCGGTGCTTGCTTCACCAGAGTGACGTCAGGATTAATCGATAAACTGTGAACGACAACCTCTAGGTTGAGGCCTGGCATCTCTTTATACGTCCATGCAAAGCAATAACTAAACTCACAGAGGAGTTCTTCTAGTTGGTCCTTTTCCTGTTGGGAGAGCTGCGCACTTATGTAGGTAGGCCTAACGTCTTCTGCCGAATCGAGGTTGATCTCAACCAACTCATCGCAAGTAGTCTGCCCCCCATCTTCTAGCTCTTTCGGCGCTTTTCTAAATACTTCCTCTTCTTGTTCCGCCGCGTATGCATCATATATTGTCACCATGTTACAATTATATGAATGAAACCCAAGAGCTTCTTCACTTGGTTCTGTATACCCCAAACCGCGGGTATTGGAGATCTTTCTGTTTAGTAGCGTGATATTTCATGGACTTGGGTTCCACAACTTTTCAAATTGGCATAACTCGCTCTTCTGCCGAGGCTTCAAACAACCATACCTTTTTACGAGGTTTTTTAAGTTTGGAGGATAATAAACAAATGGGGGAACTTCAGCAAGTTGCGTCGATTCCAAGTCATCCTCTTGACTCGTCTTGATGTGGCGAATTTCATCTGACTGATAGAAGTGTATGGGCTTATGGACGAAAAGCTTTCCTTTTGTGCATTCTCTCTTGGCGGGGTTAATAAAGATTTTCATCTCGAAGACTTGAGATGCATTAAGAGGAGTGAAACCCTTAAGATAGCCTTGACGAACTCTTAGAGCTTCTACCTCGTGTCCCATCATATTTTGACGCGGCGTAATCCTTCGTGACCAACCTTCTTTCTCATAAGTCTCAACCATGTCACATGCAGAGGCTGAATAGTCACTAGCCTCTGACTCGGAATCACTTCCAAATTGAGGACATGCAGACAAAGGTGTCTTCTTTAATTTAGAAATAATTGAGCTTCTTAGTGGTGATTTCGAAGGCCGTTCTGTCGGTCCTATGAAGTAGTGCGCATCTTCATATTTAATTTCATGCAGTGAAAAGGGTTGGATGTCCCCATCGATGCGTTCTTCTCGACCTTCCTTCAAGTATTTCAAACATTGATGCAGAGTGGAAGGGACTACATAGTTCTCATGCAACCAGGGCCTCCCAAGCAGCGCCATGTATGATGTATCAGTGTCGATGACATGGAACTTGACCTCGATCTTTAAATCATCGAGCTGCAACGGCAAGCATATGGAGCCTAAAGCTTTTTGGCTGTTTTTGTTGAACCCTTGGATAACAACCTTTTCGGCTGTCAAATTGCGAACGTCTAAAGAAAGACTTTTTAGGGTTCGCAAGTTTAGGAGATTGATTGACGACCCTGGGTCAACAAGAATCCTACTTATCTTCATTCCTTCCACATCTCCGATCACGTAAAGTGGCCGGTTATGTTGCGGCGTCCCCAACAGCATATCATTATTGTCGAAAGTAATGGAGGATGCCGCATATGCATGCAACACTTCTTTTACATTAGCTTCTACAAAGAATGCTTGGAACTTCTGAGGGTTCTGCAAGGTATAGATGAGGACATCTCTTAACTCCTGCGACATCATCAAAGCGTCATATATGCTGAGGAGAGCGGGGACTTTTCTCAAATGTGAGAGAATATTGTATTCGGAGGGAGATAGCTTCACTGGAGGTACTACATCATCCTCCACTGCTTGCGTTTCAATTTGTTTACCCTTGAGTTTTTCTTTTTCTTTATCCATCATTCGTCCTGCTATGACCTTGCCGCTCCTGAGATTCATCTGGCAGGATTCATGTACTTGCTTGCTGCTTTCAACGGCAGGTGCTTCCTCATACAAGTAGGCAGGCAAGAATTCATCTTCAGAGTCACTCCCTAAGTTAATCACATCGCAGACGCCCATCTTCGCGATAGCGACAGCTTCAAGATTCTCGGCTTCATCTTCCTCCGGGGGTTCCGAGATTATAGATATCATTCTACAAGATTCCACTTCGTGCTCTTCATCTTCCAAGTCGTCTTCTAAGAGTCCTTCCCACATCTCTTCAGTGATGTAGTGACGAAGCTTTATAGGCCCAGGTATTCCTTGCTCGTATTCTTCAAGCGAGCTAATATATTTTTCGAGATCACTCTTTTCTTGCAACCTATTTGAAAAGGCTGTCTTCCTGTTCTTTTTCTTCTTCGATTGAGAATTCTTTTCCTTCATCTTTTTATCTTCCTTCGCTGGCGGATGAGACCTCGACGATACGTATTGCGTAGACAAGGGGTCTTTCCACACAATGCCTGGCATCTGCTTTAATTTTGTAGAAGTTGCAACGTCTTTCTTGACACCGCGGTGTTCCACTTTTCGTCTTCTATAGGTGCCGGGTCTACATTCCCCGTTTCAATAGCATCAACTTCCTCGGTTTGGGTTTCATTCAATACTTGCTTTGATAAGGTTATCTTCCCTGTCTTGTATTGTTTTTCCACCCAGTCTTTGAAAATGTAGTAGTCTTCTATTGTGTGCCCTAGTACGCGATGGTAAGGGCAAAAGTTGGGATCGTCAGTTTTACTGGCTTCTTCAGGTCGCTTCGGCTCTGGTAGCTGCAAACCATTTTTCAAAGCGTCCCTAAAAATCTTCATTGTCTTTTCTCTTTTGAAAGAGTAAATTTTATTTTTTTCTTTCTTCAAGGGTCAGAGGCTTGCCCCAGCTATTTTCACTGAGCGTTGGCACTCTCTCGATGCGAGGTATGTTCATACTATGGACTTCCAACCTTTTGCCCTTGCTAGCAACGTTTGTATAGGCGACCTTGGGCTCATTCCTTCTTGTCTCCTCTCTTTTGAACTTTGGGTTCTGCGTATTTACATAGGTCTGATGATTCGTTCGTTCAAGCTTTGCTACATGGGTGATTAATTCCTGAAATGTAGAGATGCTATTAGCACAAAGGAAAGGAGCCATCCAGTTGTCAATATTGCGAACCAACAATTCCACTGCTTTGATTTGCTTGACTTTTCGCATTTAATACTCAAATTTCTCCACCTCATGATGTAATTGAGGATAGTCTCATCCTTTTTCCTCTTTGTATCTGCCAGGTCTGCGATCGTGATCTTATCGCTTAACGAAGCGAACTTCATCCTGAAGGCTTCTTCCATGTCAACCCAAGTTCTGATGACTTCATTCTCCAGGGAGTATTACCACTCAAAGGCGACCCCTGAGAGACTTTGT
This sequence comes from Costus pulverulentus, assembly GCA_027562315.1. Lineage (NCBI taxonomy): Eukaryota > Viridiplantae > Streptophyta > Magnoliopsida > Zingiberales > Costaceae > Costus > Costus pulverulentus. The sequence goes on along the minus strand of CM050445.1, from coordinate 23,625,427 downwards.
GGAAATTGTCGGAGCAATAAGGCGTCGTTGCCCCCAGTGTTCCCACAAGTTGCGATGAAATGGGCCAAGTGCTGGTCAGGGTTCCCTATTCCATTAAACATTTTAAAGTGCGGTACAATGTACCCTTTGGGGTAAGGGATATCATCGTACACGGCTGGATAAGGCCTCCCCCGCCTCCTTCGCAGAGCGATTTTGGCCTCCTCCAATTGCTTCAGCTGGTCCACCACTAGTTCCTGCACTTCCCTTCTAGTCAAAGTGACAACATCATCATTCGACTGAGCTGGTGGAGCCGGTAGAGAAGACACTGTCGGAGCGTTATTCTTCTCCCACGGCGGCTGCTCTTGGCATAACAGCATCTCTTGTGTTTTTGCTAGAACATTCGTCACTTCTTCGAATTTTGCCATGAGGATGCTCATGTCATTGTCTCTCTTTTTGAGCTGCCTCCTGAGGTCGGCGATAGCTTCATCTCGATGGTCATGGTTAGTGGTCATGACAGGTTCCTCCTCTTCCTCTTCCTCTTCGAAAATTTCTTAGTGTAAAGAGGTCGTCCTTGGTTCATATCGTTGAACAGGCTCTTGGATTACAATAGAGGCTAACTTTTTACCCTTGGATTTTCTTGCCATGGTTCGAAGGGTATCCTCCTCAGAATTAGAGCCGGCCTCTTGCGTATGCTCTACCATCCGTACTGTGTGAATTGTATAACCCTTCGCCCCCTTCTGGTTAGTCTTCAAATGTCTCTCTTTTCTTTTTCATGTTCTTTTGAGCCTTTTTATAAGTCTCATAAACCCTTTGAGATGTTGTCTTTTAAATAGTGATATTCTTGGGTCTTGGGTGTGGCTTGTTTCGCATGTTGGTTCGTAGTCGCAGTCCCTCTACCAAATTAGAATTTTTTAGAACCGACAGAAGAGGCGCAAACTTGTTTGCCATGGCGGTTTCTACTTAAGCAGCAAAATGGTTACACCTTATAGGGATTAGGCGACCTTGTCTGGAGAGCCTAGCCTTCTTCTTCATCAAGGCTTGTCGCTCTTGTCTCTTCGTCTTTTCAGGGTTTGAGAACACGGCTTGGTGAATCTTGCCTTCGTTAACAGTGAAAGATGGTTCTTCCTCTCATTTGTCGAACATGCCCCCATCAACAGCAGCTGGCAGTTCTTCCTTTTTCGTGGCAGTCTTCTTCTTCTTCAGGGAGGTTTTACTCTTGGTGACCAGAACAATCTTTCCCTCACTCTTAACATTTTCAGAGTCTTTGAATGGGACGTAAATGAATTCGGCTACATCTGGGATGCAACCGAATTTTGCGTTCCATGTGGTGTCCATCACTCCCTCTACAAAGATGTTGATCTTTCTCGCCATCTCGAAAAATTGCTTTTGGAAAGAAAGAGGAGCGTAAGAACTGAGAAGTGAACTTTCGTGTCACGTAGTACATATCTCAAAGATGAAAGGAGAAGTCAGTCCCACCGGGCGTGCCAGAATTTGTGGGGTCAAAATTGTTACATTGAGAATGTAATATGACCGTTTTCAAATTCACCTTAAATTAATAAGGTTTTTTCTTTAATGGGTTCTGGCTTCCAATGAGCGCAAGCGCTCATTGTTATTTATCCCTAAAAATTAGGAAACCTTTCATTAAGAGATATATAATACGCAAAAGGATAAAAGAAACAAGTTGAGCAATATCATTTATAAACATGACGAGAATACAAAATTTGACATAATATTTAAAGGATAAGAAAACGAGCTTTCATCGATTTGGGTATTTTGTGTCCGTCAGATGTTTGGCTTTGAAGCATCTCATTGAGTGATATCCGGTCTAGGCAACCCGATGTTATATTGAGGAGCTACGCCCCGATGGTAAACATCAATGTATGCACCGCCCAAATAATATTCCACCGAAATTGCACTTGGACGTGTTGGATATTTGGCTTAGGGAATTACCCGGCCTTACGGCGTATTGGATAATTTTGGTTTGAGAAGTTATCCGGTCTTGCGGCGTGTTGGATAATTTAATTTAAAAATTTACCCGGCCTTGACGGCGTATTGGATGATTTGAATTCGAGGAAAATTATCCGACCTTGTGGCGTGCTGGATAATTTAATTCAAAAATTTATCCGGCCTTGCCGCGTGTTGGATAATTTGATTTTGGAATTTTGGAATTTTATCCGGCCTTGCGGCATTCTAGATAATTTGAATTTGAGGAAAAATTACCCGGCCTTGCGGCGTGCTAGATAATTAAATTCGAAAATTTATCCGGCCTTGCGGCGCGTTGAATAATTTGATTTTAGAGATTTATCCGGCCTTGCGGCGTATTGGATAATTTGATATGGAATTTATCTGGCCTTGTGGCGTGCTGAATAATTTGATTTAGAGATTTATCCGGCCTTGCGGCGTGTTGGATAATTTGATTTGGAAACTATCCGGCTTGCGGCGTGTTGGATAATTTGGTTTGGATATTATCCGGTCTTGTGGCGTGCTGGATAATTTGATTTAGAATTTATCCGGCCTTGCGGCGTGCTGGATAATTCGATTTGGAATTTTATCCTTGGCCTCAATGGACGCGACGCCATATTGAAGAGATACGCCTCGACATCAGACGTCGACGTACGTACCTCCCAAACAATATTTCATCGTGGAAGTATAAGGCTTTCGGGTATTTCAAAATTTGAGGTCAACATTTCGGTATCGCCCAAGGCAAATTCGAGCTGTTAGCCAAGCGACTGAACTGAAGATAGATTTTCCTGCTTCCTCTATTCATTTTGGTCGATTGACGAGATGACACAGATATATATGCATGTCTTTTAGCTTGAGCCGTGCCACGAGATCTAAGGTGGCTGAATTTATAACGCCGTGCGAGTTAACCTCTTAGTTTTCATTTTAACTTTGTGCATTTCGGTCAAAGAGTAAAGTGCTTCTACCATTTTCGGTGTTCGGCCCGCAGATGAAATTCGGGCGACCCTCTTGCCTGATGCTGGTGAGACTCGGGCGATCCCTATTACCGGAGGCCTGCCTGGCGGCTCGTTCGTGGCAGAAAAGGGAAGGAATGGAATTAAAAGAGGACGATAGCTGGTTACTCGCCGACGAGCTTATCAACGGTATTCTCCGGCGGCGGCAGGAGCGGGGGACGCTGATTGTCTCTGGAAGTAACGGCGACCATGGCTCGGGGTGTCGGGTGGTGGTCGCTGAGGCATTCGCTCATATTGGCGAGGTTGGATGAATGAGGACGATTGAATTTTCGTAGGGTTCTCTGTGGACGATTTTTGAAGTTAACATTTTGAAGTTGATTGAATCTCACGTCATCGGCGGCTGTAATAAGCGTCTTGTCATACTTATCCGGTAGCGAACACCATTCCTGGTCGTAGACAACCTTCTTCTCCGCCTTTATGAGTTTCACCGTTATCTTGTCTCGTTATGCTGTCAAAGAGGAGAAGACGAGTAATCTGGCTACCATCAGTGCCTTACAACCCCTCTACGGCGAAATGGAATTCTGTGATGAAATGTTAATGTCAGATCGGATTCAAAATTGAATCGGGTCAGGTCCTCTTTTAGGGAT
>CM050445.1:23602751-23614034 GCA_027562315.1 Costus pulverulentus | reverse complement strand
ATTTTTTTGTCTTATATGCAATTTTGCATAGGGTATTTCATACATGTATATAATCTAAAATACCCTAAATTTAATACCATTGGATAGATTATAAGGAATAGAGTATTTGTAAAAAAAAAATTAAAAAAAAAATATTTTTTAATATAAAAATTAAGCAACCCGTTTTTCGGGTTTTAAGCGGAGGGGGCCGCGTAGAAAACACGCCCGACATTCTCCCAGCCAACCCCTTTCAACCGAGAACCCTTTTTTGCAGTGATTTCTCTCGAGCCAAGAGAGTGATCAGAAGGCGAACCTTTATCAGCTATTTTCCAGCTTCAGCAATTATGTCGTGACTTCCTGAGATCAAAAAATCAAGAGAACATTTAGAAGACAGGTACTTCTTCTTCTTTTGGTTTGGACGTGGGCTCTGCTCCCTTCCTATTTTTACGAGTTCTTCTTTTGACCTTCTTTCTCTCCTCCCTTTTTAGCAAGGGTGTTCTTCGAAGCTCCTTTTTTGAACTTTTTTCGATTCGGATACAGGCTCTATCCCCCCCTCCATCTTCTTTCTATGAGCTCCCCTGATTTTAACCCTTTTTTTTATGAACTTGGCAGCTCCCTCGCATTTCTTCTCTTCTGTCTTTTGTCTCGGCATATTTAGTCATCTTCTTCTTTTTTATCTGACGCCTTCTCACGCCCTCTTTTGTTTTTTTTTTGTTTGCTGCTTTCTCTTGTAAGCTCTCGAAATTTTCTTGCTAGCTCCCTAATCTACCTCTCAGACATAACTCCCTTTGCTTTGTTTTCTTCTTCTTATGCGAGCTCTCGAAATCAACTTGCCGACTCCATAATCTACCTCTCAGGCAAAACTCCTTTTGCTTCGTCTTCTCTCCTTTTTGCATAGTTTCATCGCCTCCTTTCTGGATGTTTCGATCATCCTTGCCACATATTTTTTTTACTAAGTCTTTCTCTTATTTTAGCTTGGGTCAGAAACCAACGTATGTCTTCCCCGTAGCGCTCGTAGCAGGCAGATACGGCCGGCGAGAAGAGCAGCAGAAGGAGTTTGAGTAGAAAAGGAGAGTAACAGGAAGCTCGAACCAGGTGTTCTTCTTGCTCTTCTCCACACGTTTCTTCCGGAGCTTATGGGATTACTCTGTTTTTTTCTTCTAGTAGTTTTCTCTGCTCCCTGGGCTCCCCGCACCTCCTCTTTCCTCCCTCTTCTTTGAGTTCGTCAGCTTCTTCACGGTTTTTTTGTTTCACACATCTCTTCAGTCCTCTTTTTCGTCTTCTCCTTATTCATGCATCTTTTGGGCTTTTTTTTTCTTTTCTTCTGCCCAACTTTCAATCCGCATACCTCCGTCACTCACAACGTATTTTCTTCCCTTCCTCCTTTGCACATTCACACCACCCGCAACGTATCTTCTCGTCTACGCTCTTCATCTTTTGGGCTTTTACTCTTTTCTTCTGCCCTTTCTCTCAGTCTTTTGTGAGCTCTCGAACAAGCCCCCTCCTCTAATCTACCTCTCAAACATAGTCGCCATGGGGTCTTAGGAGAAAAATAGATAAACTTCCCTTCATTACCTTGTTACGCCTTTGGTGTCTGTCCTTCTTGCTCGTCCGTGGCGATGCCTTCGCTCCTCCTTTCTTCTAGCTGAGAGCCCCTTTTTTATAAGCCACAGCTCAATAAGTTCCCACCTTTTTTCCTAGTTGTCTTTTGTCTTATTCTGCTTATCCATCGACTGGCCCGACCACCTTTTCATCTTCCTCCCGTGTCAGCCCCACTCTCTTCTCTTGGTCGGCTGTTTTGTTTGTCCCTTGCCAGCTTTTGCAATTTCCATTTTTTATGAATGTTTGGCTTGCTGTAATCGCTTAGCCGAGGCTACTGCATTGACGATTTTTGCTCTGCATCCTTTCCTTTCCTTTTAAAGAACGGGTCTTCTATTCTTATCTCTTTTCTTTTATTTCTTCTTAAAGCACTGTGGCATGCTGCTTTTAAAGTGCTGGCCCTTTTCTTTCTTTTGTCTTCTTGCGAAGCTGGCCTTTCCTCTCTTTTGTCTTCTTGTGAAGCTGGCCTTAGGATTCGCAGATTATCTGGTTGGGTTACCAAAATTTGCTCAACTTAAACCAAATTTTGCCCAACTGAAGGCTGACTCTGTGAATAGAAAATAGGGACATGATACATTTAAATCCTATTGTTACACTTGCCAGATTTTTTAAATCAATCAACACTTCACGTATTTTGATGGAAATTTCTAATTTCATTGTAGCATTCGATTTGTGTTGTGGAGCATCACTCACATACTTGATATATTAGGGATGATAATTTATTCCTTCAACCTGAATGCTTTCGCTGAAGAGCTTATCAATTTGCATCTAAATTTTCAAAAATTATGTAGCTACATTGATACTCTGCATCAGCTAGTTTCTGATTTTAATCATCACAAAACGCTGCTGGAGTCTTCACTTGATGTAGCAAATGAACAATTTCTGCACATAGTGGCCCTGTACAAGTTTTACATCGAAGCATGCTTGATATTTGCGTTGGGTCCGAGGAATGAATCTAACGATTCCCCAGGGACAAGTAAGTGAAATCCATGTAGTTGTGTAATGCAATGTTAGTTCAAGTCTCAGCTAAGAAGAACAGAGACAACGATTTTTGTGGAGAAAACTCTCATAGCAAGCTCTTGATAAAACAACTAGACAATCCATCATCTCCAGTTAGGAATGGTAAAGCAGGTGCATAGAACTGACTGGTATACATGCGATTTTATGGCAAATGTTTGCCCATTCTTGCCATTCATTTTATACGAAGATTTGACAATCGGTTATAGTATTTTGCAGGCCTGTCTGTGCTGAAGGAGTTTGACAAGTATCGATCTCTCTTGGGTGAGAAAATTAATGTAATGTCTCATTTACCGATTGAGGGTCGTAACAAATGTAACATTCTTCTCGTCATGATGTGGACATGTCTCGCATGGATAAAAGTTCTTTTTTTTTCTTTCTTTTGCACTTGCTGATGTGCGACCTCCTTTTCTATTTTAGACTTCGATCGTTCATGTATGATTTCCTCCATGTTTGCTCTGGTCAAGCACTCCCTGGTTCTTGATTCCATCAGCTTTGTTTTACTTGACTCCTACATGTTAAACCAATATACAGATTGATCGATCTTTAGCAGCCGTCCCCGAGTAAAGAAACCGAGATCAAGCATTTATACTTCGTTTGAACTGGTCATCAGGAGATTCATTTTCACTATTTCTTGTTCTGCATGCATTTGGGTGAAATTTCATGGTTCGACACTTGTTGTGTCCGCAAGTGCACGGATACTTCTAAGTAATAAAAATATCGAACCACAGAGACCTATGTGTTAAATACCAAATAGATGTTTTCTCACTAGCTAAGCAAGCCGAATATGATGGAAGCAAACTATGCAGAAAAGTATGCTAAAAAGATAATCAGAGAGAAATAACTGGACTAGGGTTTCATCCTCCTTGATTCTAATGACTAGACATAAATAAAAGGTCGCCGGACTAATCTTATCATGATAAAGACTTAATTTACTTCATAAAGGGATCATCTCACTTTCGTGCAGACAATCATGCAGGGACCAATTATCGCTTTCGCGCAAGATCTATCCCAGGCTAATGATAAGTAAATCATCAATCGAAGAATTCAAAGATCACTTTCGTGCTTCCGAATTCTAAGTTGATTGTCTCAAGTGGAATCTCAAGGATCACTTTCGTGCATCCGAAACTCAACACAAGTTCTACTTATGGTTCTCCAACGTTCTGATCCTCACTTTCGTGCAAGATCTCCACGTTTGACAACTCGACTCTACCCTAGATTTAAATTATCATCATGGCAATAAGATCACTAAAATCAAATAATTAAAACTAACCTAAGAGAGTTCCTAACCTGTAATTCTAGGGTTCCAAGTTCTCAAGCAAGTCACCTTTCGGTCCTTATTGCAAGAACTCTAAAACATGAATAATAACATCAATCTATGAAGAATCAAAGACAAACAATCACATAAGTAGAATCATCATAATAAAACTATTCTGACGAAGGTAAAAAGTTATCTAATCATTAAAAATCAAGGGGGATTACACCCCATGTCCCAAAAACTGTTTAAGCATGCATGGAAGAAGAGATACAATAATCCATGGCGTAGGAAATCAAAACAGAGGGAGAGAAAAAATTACGGTACGTTTGTAATAGTGATTACGGCCGTAATCTGGGACGAACAATGCCGGTGACGCTCCTTTGTTGATTTCTCCCCCGTCTAAGCTCCTTTTGCTTTGAAACTTCTGGTATGTCATCTCCACCCCCAAACGAAGCTTCTGTATAAAACTAGCGGCGAGAGGTGCCCTCTACGCCTCTCGGCATGAGACCAAACCCTAACCGCCGCTCTATCGATTTCTCCTTCAATACTGGATGAAAATTCGTTTTTCCACTTCATGTGTCTTCTCCTCTTAAAGATGAGTCTGCAGCATCTTTCAAATCTCAATTTGGAGGTCTGGATCAAAAGTTATGGTCCGCGCAAGATTTAGACCCGTGAAAATCGCGTTTTTGAATGAAATTACGGTACCGTAAAGAAGATTACGGCAGTGCCATAATTTTTGCTCTGTGAAGTATTTGTCAAGTTTATGGCCTGTAAAAATATTTACGGTCGTGCCGTATTTGCTTCTATATGTTTCTAGACTAAAATACAGCCCGTAAAGATCATTACGGCAGTGTCGTAATCTCTGAAATCTCTCGGGTGGAAAATCATCTACCATTACAGCACCGTAAAGATTGTTACGGCGGTGTCGTAATCACCATGAAAACTCTGGTCAAAATCTCCCCAAATTACGGCACCTCTCAGGGATTTCACCTGTACCGTAACTCTGTGGTGTAATTACGATACCATAAAATCCATTACGAGGGTGCCGTAATTTGCTATGAAGCTCTAATTCTCCTGAAATTTGACGTGTGGCTTTGTTTTGATGTCTGGAATCCATTGTTGTGCTCGAATCCTTCAAAATCCATCAAAATATAGTACCAGAAATTCATGAAAAATAAGAAATTGTGTAGATTCCGTGATATTATCAAATAATGCTTAAAAACAAGCAAAAGTTCATAAATATGACACGAAAAGATATATAAAATGACATGAAATTTACTATAGATTTTGATGTCATCATTGACTAGTCCTAGTCAACCAAGGTCGAATATGGTCACCCGAAGGTCAACCAGGGTTCAATGATATCAAAATATAATCTAACTCCATATGATCATCTCTGACTCATCAGATGTATTCATGATGCATCAAATTATTTAATTGATCTGAATCAATCAAATGACTCGATCAAAGGCTATTTGATCAATATGAGATCTCGAGTGTCTAGGTGTGTGACTCTGCAGGTTCCTCTGACATTGCCAATAATAACCTCATGTCATCACAAGCAATGAGTGGAACCTAGCAGTACATCAATGCTACCCAAGTCTTCAGAATGGATGTCAACATCGACAGCCCCTAAAATACGGCCAAGTACCTATACACTATAGTCCTTTTGGGAGGCTGATATCTAGATTGGACAAGTGTGTCACACCTGTTTAACCCAATCTAATGGTCATGACTAAATCAGATTTTCACCTAGGTATTGTTGGTGCTTATGCCCTAAGACCTAGTTTTGGTCTATCTTTTGTACTACTTGACATTGATTTTTCTTATATATCATTCTGGCATTATCGTTATCATGCTTAGCTAACATCTACGATTATGTTCTTACATGATAATATCCCTGAAGACAAATTGGATCTGTGCTCAAACTCTTATCCCCAGTCAAGTACCAGAGTAGATGTGGGACAGCTCTGGTACATGTGAAACTGGTATATGGGCTGGTTAGGCACGAGGTGCTAATGCAGACATATGGGTATATCAGTGGTGGATATACTAGACCGATCCGTTGTGAGGCACTAACTTGGTGTCATGAGTTATCCTCACAAGTGATAGGAGATGCATTGATCCCTTGATTTGAGGTCAATGACTCTTCTATTTATTAGGGATATGCTTTGATACAACCTAACACCTTACCATAGTTGGGAGGTCATAATGATTATCATTGAGTATGTCACGACCCATATGAGAAGGTCAATATACAGACAGAGGATTTACCCCTTCATGAGGGAAGCTTGATATCCATGCCCCCTCCATAGTTCTATGACTGAAAGTGTATGGCCATACCCAGGTAAAAACCTGATTTAGTCATGACCATGAGATTGGGTAAAAAAATAAGTGGTGACACACTTGTCCAATTAGATATCAGTTTGGCAAAGAGACTGTAATGCATCTACACCAAGTTGCGATGATGGGGATGTCAATGTCGATATCCATTCTGATGACTTGGGTAGCAGTGATGCACTACTAGGTGCCACTCACTGCTTGTGATGACCTTAGGTCAACACTGCCAACGTCAGAGGAACCTACAAGGTCATACACCTTGATACTCGAGTTCTCGTATTGACCGGGAAGCCTTATGATCTAGGTATTGGATAGCTCGGATCTATTTGGGAGATTTCATCAACACCAATGGGCTTGATGAGATGAAAGAGACTTATTAAAGCCAAACTTCATTTTTTGCCGGTTAACCCGAAATTGACCATGGTTGGTCACATTTGAGTTAGGGTTGCATTGGATTGGATTTAATGGCTTAATTAACTTGTGCAATGAAGTTTGGGCTAGCTCATTACCCAATGAGGCCCAATAATAAGTTGTCATGAAGTGATAAGTGGGCTTAAGGGTATAATGGGGAGAATTCATACCCATTGGCGCCTAAGGGGCATAATGGTGTATGAATGGCACATGGTGCCTAGCCCTTCTTCCTTGGATGGAAAGCTTGCCTCTAAGGCAAGGCTTGGGGCACATATGGCTGAATAGACTTCTTTGGAAGGTCTTAGGCACATATGGATGATTAGAAGGGGTTTATGGAAAGGGCTTGGAGTCTTGCCATAACCCTAACCCTAAATGTTCCCTCCCATTAACCCTAGCCGCATCCTTCTTTGTATTGGCGCTAATACCTCTTGCTTAGCCACCCCTTTGCTGATATATACATATCATATGTGAGAGCTATAAAAAAACAATTCCATTAGCGTGAGCAACTAAGTGCTAGAGCAAGGGTTCCTTTGGCGCAATACCTCTTCCATCTTGGAGCCTCAAGTCCTTTCCTTCACCTCTTCTTAGTGCAAGTTGAAGGAGTGCTTGGTGGCATCTTCTCCTTCCTTCTCATCCTTTGTGCAATCTTCCTTGAAGGTGGCGCAAGCATAGAAGAAGGACACCAATGGCTTGGATCTTCTTCCCGAGGCTAGCACCGGGTGTGTAAGAAGAGGACTCGAGGGATCCGTGTGTGTGAGACTATAGAGGGTGCACACATGAGCTCCTACCTTGACAACGATCTGCTATTGCTCTATGTACTTTCTTCTCTCATCGTGTCGACCCCTTGCAAGAAATAATCCATTGGGTTTTTGGGACTGGCCTATTTCGGGGATATGCTTCCGCTGTGTACTTGTAATGCTTGTAAAATTTTAAAATATCCCCGGGGTTTCCCAATAGTGGTATCAGAGCGACTTGCGTGCCTCGAATGATGTTCTTTCTATGCTTTCATATGCTCATATGCCATATGGAATTTTCACATATTTAATATGTATGGCGCATGATTTTTCTAGGTAGGAAAAATTGTAGGTCTCTTGTTTCTTACCAGTAATCGACTTCTTTTGGTTCTTCATTCTCTTCACATGACTGGGATAAACCCATATGTGGAAGAGATAATTTCTCCTCTCATGGTGGGATAGACCCATCATGAGAGACTTATTGAGATTATGCGGGGCATGGACTAGGTGATTGCCCTAATCTTAGCATATCTCATGCTAGCCACTTTGGCACTTGAGCTTCAGGTGCAATATGAGGAGCATGACGTTTTTCAGATGATAACTCATTTGAAACAGATGTTTGTGGCTTAGGCTAGAACTGAGACATATGACACTGCCAAAGCATTCTTTTAGTGCAAGTTATTTGTGGGTGCATAAGTGGGACCCCATGTGCTCAAGATGATTTGGCATGTGGATCATCTCAAGAGACTAGGACACACTATAGATAACGAGCTAGTTGTGGATCTTATTCTGCAGTCCCTGCCCTCTAGCTTCAATCCGTTTATTATAAATTTTAACATGAACCGGATTGAGTGCACTAGGGAGGAACTGTTGAATATACTCCAAACGACTGAGCGTGAGATGGGTAAGACCAAACCCAATTCTATTTTTTTGGTCCCTGCGACCAAGAAGATGAAGAACAAGGGTAAGGCACGTGCTAAGGGTGGTGCCAAAGGTCCTACCAAAGCACTGAAAAAGAAGGCCAGGAAATTAAAGGAATAGAGGTGCTTCCACTATGGCGAGTAGGGTCCCTGGAGGAGGGATTGCAAGCAACTTCAAAACGAGGACAAGAAAGGCAAGACCTTATCTTCTAGCCTAGGTATTTATATTACTGAAGTCAACCTTTCTACTTCTATGTCATGGGTATTGGATATTGCATGCGGAGCTCATATTTGTACAAATATGCAGGGGCACAAAAAAAGTAGATCGGTGCGGCCTAGAGAGATTGACCTATGGGTTGGAAACGAGGCATAGGTTGCTGCTGTTGCTATAGGAATTTTGACTCTCTCCCTGCCTTCTGCATTTCAATTAGAGCTAGATCATTGCTATATTGTACCTTCACTTACTAAAAACATTGTATCCATTCCTTGCTTGGCAAAGAAAGGATTTAAATTTGAAATAAAAGAGAACTCTTGTTCTTTTTCATTTGCAAATATGTTTTACGGGAAGGATACTTTATGCAATGGATTATATGTCTTGGACATGGATAGCTCTATTTGTAACATAAATAATAAGAGGATCAAACTGAGTGGTTCAGTTGGTGCATTCCTCTGGCATTGTCGATTAGCCCATATAAACAAGAATTGCATTCAACAACTCCATACGAATGGGTTGTTACATTCATCCTCCTTGGAGGAGTTTAATACTTGTGACCCTTGTTTATTAGGGAAGATAAGCACCCTTCACCAAGACTGGTGAGAGGGTAGGAGGTTTATTGGATATTATACACAGTGATGTGTGCGGCCAATTCAGTAAACAAGCCAGAGGAGGGTACAACTACTTCATCACATTTACTCATGACTTCAGTAGATATGGTTATGTCTATTTGATGAGACATAAATTTGAATCCTTTGAGAAATTTAAGGTGTTCAGACATAAAGTAGAGAACCAGCTTGGTAGATCTATCAAAACTCTTCGATCAAATCATGGTAGAGAGTATCTGAGTGGTGAGTTCTTTGACTATCTTAGAGAGCGTGGGATTTTATCCCAACTCACTCCTCCTGGAACACCTTAATGGAATGGTGTGTCTGAGAGGAAAAATCGAACATTATTGGACATAGTTCGATCTATGATGTGTGCAGCCAAATAGACATAGTTCGCCCTAACCTCTCTTTTATCAGAATCTGGGGATGTGAGGCTTATTGGATCTTATGCACAGTGATGTGTGCGGCCAATTCAGTAAACAAGCTAGGGTACAACTATTTCATCACATTTACTCATGACTTCAGTAGATATGATTATGTCAATTTGATGAGACATAAATTTGAATCCTTTGAGAAATTTTAGAAGTTCAGATATGAAGTAGAGAACCAGCTTGGTAGATCTATCAAAACTCTTTGATCAAATCATGGTAGAGAGTACCTGAGTGGTGAGTTCTTTGACTATCTTAGAGAGCGTGAGATTCTATCCCAACTCACTCCTCCTGGAACACCATAATGGAATGGTGTGTCTTAGAGGAGAAATCGAACATTATTGGACATAGTTCGATCTATGATGAGTCATACAACCCTACCACCCTCATTTTGGGGTTATGCACTTGAGACAACTTATCTCATACTGAATAACGTTCCATCTAAGAGTGTCTCCAAGATTCCATATGAGGCATGGAAAAAGAGACGCCCTAACTTCTCTTTTATCAGAATCTGGGGATGTGAGGCTTATGTCAAACGTTAGGATTCTAGCAAGCTAGAACCCAGATTTGATAAATGTGTGTTTGTGGGGTATCCTAGGGAAACTAAAGGATACTACTTCTTTATCCCCACCGAGAACAAAGTTTTTGTTGCTCGGGGTGTTGTCTTTCTGGAGAAAGAATTTCTCATGAAATAAGTTAGTGGGAGGAAGTTTGACTTGGACGAGGTCCAGGTGCAACCAGAAGACACTGAGATGGAACCTGAGCCACCTGCAACCTGAGGCTCAAACACAGGTCCTACATAGGTATGGGAGGATTCATCATGCACTTGAGAGGTATGGGTCACTGTTGACCCAACACGATGGGATATTCATCATTGAGGATGAACCCAGGACTCTAAGAGATGGCTTGAGGCCATGCGATCCAAAATGGATTCCATGTCAGCTAACCAAGTATGGGATTTAGTTGAGCTGCCTGATGCGGAAAAACCCATAGGCTATAAATGGGTCTTCAAAAGGAAGACTAACATGGATGGCAACATAGTTACCTATAAGGGTAGACTAGTGGCTAAAGGATTCAAACAGGTCCATGGGGTGGACTATAATGAAACCTTCTCGCTAGTTGCCATGATCAAATCCATTTAGATTCTGTTTGCTATAGCTGCATATCATGATTATGAGATATGACAGATGGATGTTAAGACCGTGTTGCTTACAGGGAAGCTGACAGAGAATGTGTATATGTCACAGCCAGATAGTTTCATCCATCCTGTAGAGACCAACAAGGTTTGCAGGCTAAATAAATCCATTTATGGATTGAAGCAAGCATCTCGAAGTTGGAATCTTCGGTTGGATGAAGCTGTGAGAGATTATGGCTTTATCAAAAGTGAAGATGACGCCTGTGTGTATAGAAAATTCAGTGGGAGCATGGTGACTTTTCTAGTATTGTATGTCGATGACATATTGCTCATCGGAAATGACATCCCTTGTGTTCAGTCTGTGAAGACATGATTGGGGAAGTGTTTCGAGATGAAAGACTTAGGAGAAGCCACCTACATCCTAGGCGTAAGGATCTACTGGGATAGATTCAAGAGGCTCCTGGCCTACCTACATTAATAAGGTCCTAGAGAGGTTCAATTTGGAGCAATCCAAGAAAGGATACCTTCTAGTGAGTGTAACATCCCGTTATCTTAACCCCAAACAAGCAACACAAGTCATAGAAGAACAGGATGTTATCATACAAGATCGATGCACATGCTAAGTAAAACCAAGTTCAGG
>CM050445.1:23578432-23593853 GCA_027562315.1 Costus pulverulentus | reverse complement strand
TTGAACTCGGTTTTACCTAGCATGTGAATCGATCTTGTATGACACATCCTGTTTCTTCTGTGATTTGTGTTGCTTGTTTGGGGTTAAGATAACGGGATGTTACACTCTAGAACTTTTGGAGTATGTTCTCCTCCTCTTGGCGCAGGTTCCCTTCAAATTTCACGGCCAGAGATGCATTGTATGCTTCTAGCGGTGAAACCTAGGGCGACGGTGAAGATCGCAATTTCTCTTTCGAACGTTGATGAAAATTAGGGCTTTTCTTGTGTGTCTCTTCCCCTCGATCTGACAAGTATCTCCCTTTTTACGAATCTCCAATTGATGTCTAGATTGTCCTCAATCACTCGCGCAAGAATCGGGCTTCAATAAGTCCGGGAAAATCGGCCGCCTAGGTTGTAATTACGGCCGTGATTTTGGTTATGGCAGTGCCGTATTTTCATTCCGTGAAGAATTTGGATAGAAACACGGGCCGTGAAAACAACCACGGTAGTGCCGTAATCGTGCTAAGTATTCTGTAAGAAAATCTCCTGAAATTACGGCCCATAATTTAGTTCACGGCAGTGTCGTAAAATCTGGAAAACTCTCTGGTCGGAAATCAACCCAAATTATGGCTCGTAATATTCTTTACGGTGGTGTCGTAAAATCTGAAAAACTTTCTGTACAGAAATTGACCCAAAATACGGTAGTGCCATGGTTTATTCTGTATGTTTAGTAAAACCACGGTACCGTAATTTGGATTACGGCCCTACCATATTTTTGGTCTCATGCTCCGATCTTCGTAAAATTTGACATGTAATCTTGTCTTGATGATGGAAACTCATCTATGCATCTGAATTGCTTGAAAACGCTTAAAAATAATGTCTTTTTACCTGAAAATGATCAAAAATACAAAAAGGTATAGATTCCGCAATATTTAATAAATAAGGCACAAAAATAAGCAAAAGAGCATGGATATCACACGAAAAGACCTATAAAATGACGCAAAATATACTATGAATCTTCATGTCATCACTAGGACAAATCACAGTAACCATCTGCTATTGTTTGTCGTCATCTACAGCAAAAGTTAAGTAGATAAAATACTATATTCCAATCATTTATTCTGAAATTTTATAAATGACTATTTCTCACTATTTTATTCAAATGAACAATCCTCAAATGTCAATCGGGAAATCACAATATTTTCTTATAGAGATGGGATCCTTATTTCACACATGGCCTTACATCCCATGAGGGTGGGATGTATTGCAAAAGGTGATGCATGTTTTCAAAGGTAGGCATAGCGGCCAATTGCAATTTGGGAATTTCCCTTCTCATGACAGTTTAGGCACTTCATGTCCAGCGAGGGTTGGATACAGCACAAAGCCCTAACCTCTTGAGGGTACCTCCCTAAATTTCATCATGTGATCTAATCACATATGAAAATTCCAATCAAGTCCAACCTGAACATTATGCCCATGGTCAACATTTTCTTGCGAAGGCACGTCCAAATTTTAATCGTACTAGGAAACCATTGTCACTTCATGCCTCTTAAAAATAGATGGGTGTGTCCTACGATGGTGGAAAACAGTGCATAGCACAATCGATTGATAGTTTAATGAGGGCTACGCGTTAGAAGGCTATAGACTTGATATTATGGATGAGGATTTTTATAGTTTCACTAATTAATTTTATCTTATATCTAACAATATAGGCACATTATAGTGAGAACATAAAATTATAGCAGATACGCTAATAATAAAGAGCATAAAATAAATGCATTACATGGTTATAGCCCTATCGACACATTGATTCATCATAAGCCCTATAATTAACCTTGGGTATCAAGCCTCTAGACCGAGACTCGCCTATGCAACTCTATGGCTCCAAGAGCCATCACATGCCACCAAGCTGTCAGTTGGGCCTTGATTGCACCATGGTCAACTACTCCAAGTCCTCAGGGCACCGCCTAGGTCTTCATCAATAGGGTTAGCTCCCAAACCCTTAGAGGCGCGACCTAGGAAACCCTAGGTGCTCCTCCAAGTTCGGCCATCCCTAGGCCTTCTCTTGGTTAGCTTACAAACCCTAGTCTCCTTCCAGGGTTTGGCCCACCATGTTCGCCACCATGCTCAAATGCACCACAATCCTAACAAGATGCAGCACCATGAAGGTTTGCCACCTTCCTTGGATGCGCCACCAAGCATGGATGTGCCACCTACATGCATGGTTGCACCAAATCACTCCACCAGCTCACAAACCAATAGGTGCGCCACCTAGGATGCCCTAGATGCCACCATGGTTTGGCAAAGGAGAATTGTGCCTACCATCATGGCCTTCATGCCATGCACTTGTGAATTCATGCTTTCCTTTGTCTTCATGTCTTCAATGCTATCACTATTCCTAATCTAGAATTACAATACAATGAAACTTAAAAGCAAAGGGTACCATGTAGGCCTCACTGTGTAATACAACAAGGGCATGCATAGGGGCTTGACTACAACCATGTCATGATTCACAAGTAGTACCTACTCATGCTATTCTACATGCAATGAAAAACTAACAATAATCAACTTTAGTTTTTCATGAAAATCCATCCATCAATCCTCAACGGCTCATCATCAATCTCTCTATGATTTTTGTTTCTCTCAAGAGTCTATAAGTGATGCATGCATGCTCCAAGCATGCTAGCCGCCTCTTGCAATCCTTAACTCACAAATATTAGGGCAATCATCTAGTTCATGTCCCGCACAATCTTTACAAGTCTCGCACCAAAGGTCTATCTTACATGTGCAACGAGAAATAATTCTTGCACACTAGGTCTATCCAATATGTGAAGAAATTGAAATCAGAAAGAGAAACGAGAAGTCAGGAAAGATAGACCTATAATTTTTCTAATAAAAAAAAATTCATAACATAAAACTTTCAAAAAAATCTTTTTAAGGCATGGGGTGCAACTATGTAGAAAATCATACACCACACGGGTCTCATAAGATCACTCTTATACCACTAGGCAACCCCAGACCAATTTAAAATAAAACAGAAGTGAAGTGTTGGCCCGAAATAGATTTTTTGGAAACCAATGATGGTTCTTACGAGTGAAGCCATCGGATGTGTTTGAGTAATACCTTTTAGTAAGTTTATGAGCAAGTGATGATGACGTTGAGATGCACAAGTGTCCATCCTCTACGCTCATGCACACATGGGCTCCTCGAGACCTCTTCTTCCACACATGGTGCTAGCCATCGGGAAGAAGATCTATGCCTTTGATTCTTCTCAACTTGTGCCTCTTTCAATTAAAAGCACCAAGGAGAAGAGGGAGATAGACCACAAGGAGAGGGAAGCTCTACCACTTGTGCCTATGAAGAACCAAGCCTTTCTTCCCTTGAGTTCTCACCAACTCAAGGAAGACTTGCCTCCTTCCTCTTTTTCAATTATTGCACCACCTTCATAGAAGTTGCACTAACGAAGAAGATCCACCTTTCTTCAAGTGCAAATTCCTCTAAGAGATGCGTCAAGGAAGAAGGAAGGAAGCCTTAAGCCCTCACTTGTGCCAAAGGAGGAAGAGGGTGTTGCCACTTGATGTGGCCAGTGGCTTCTGCCCTTGGAGGCGTCAAGGAGCGGCTAGGGCTTGGAGAAGAGAAGATGGGTGGCGGCTAGGGTTGCAAGAATAGAGGTTCCACTGTCATATATGACCCCTAGCCCCTATATATAGAGAGTTTAAGCATAGGTCCCATTACTTAAGTCATGAATAAATCTAATACCTTTATTCTATTATTTGAATATAAATATTCAATTATACACTTAAGCTATGGACCTCTCCATATTATATTTAAATTAACTCGATAAACTTCCAAATAAATCTAGCACCTTTTACATCACTTGACCCCTTGACTATACCTAATTAACCGAGGTCAAATGTGGTCACACAAAGGTCAACCAGAGTCCACTAATGTCAAAATATAATCTAACTTCATATGATCATCTCTGACTCATCAGATGCATCCACAAAGCATCAGACTCCCAAACTGATCCAAATCAACCAAATAACTCTATCAAAGTCTACCCGATCAATACGAGATCTCGAATGTCTAGGTGTGAAACTCTATTGGTTCCTTAGACATTGGTAGTGATAACCTCATGTCATCATAAGTAATGAGTACCACCTAGCAATACATCAAAGCTACCCAAGTCTTGGCTAAATGGGTGTGTGCCTGTTATTGTTGTGTCCGCAAGTGCACGGATACTCGAAGTAATAATTAAGATATCGAACCACAGAGACCTCATTTGTCAAGTACCGAATAATCAATTTCTCACTAGCTAGGCAATCGAATATGATGAAAGCAAACTATCAAAAACTACACGAAAAAGTCAGAGAGAGAAACTGGGACTAGGGGTTCATCCACCTTAATTTCTAAGACTAGAAGGAAATAAGCACATCGCCAGTCCACTCTTATTATGATAAAGAAATAATTTACTTCATTAAGAAATCATCTCGCTTTCGCGCAGACAATTTACAAAGAATCAATCCTCACTTTTGCACAAGATTGATTCAATGTTAAAGATAAGTAAATCATTGACAAAGAAATCAAAGATCACTTTCATGCATCCAATCTCTATGTCAATCATCTCAAGTGAAAACTAAATACTTCATACTTTAGTTTCACAGATTCTGCTTAAGGTTTTCCAATGATCCGATACTTAATTTCTTATAATATCTTCATGTTTAATTCAATAATTCTTCCTAGATTAGATTATCAATAAGGCAATATACATCTAAAATCTAGAAATAAGAACAAACCTAATTTCTTACGATGAGTTCCTAAATCATGATTCTAGGGTTCTAAGTTCTCGCAAGTCACTTTTCAGTCCATATCACAAAAACTCCAATACATACTAATAATATGAAACTAGAAAGAATTAAAAGCAATCATCACTTAAGCAGAATTATCATAACAAGAGTTCCCTAATGAAATAAAAATTATATAGACATTCGAAATTAAGGGGATTACACTCCCTTGTCCCAAAAAGTGTTTAAGCTAGCATAGTTGAAGGATTACAATAAACCATGGTTTAGAAGGATCAGAAATCGAAGAGAAAGGGGAAAATCTACTAATAGTACGACTGCAATGAAAATTACAGTAGTAATTTCACTTTATGAATAGTAGCGGCGATGCTTCTTCCATTGATTTCTCCACCAATCAATCTCCTTTCGCTTTGAAACTTCCACAGTATGTTCTTCTCCTCTAGGCGCAGCTTCCCTTTAAATTTCACAGTCAGAGATGCACTGTACGCTTCCCGGTGGCGAAACCTAAGGCGGCGGTGAAGATCACAATTTTTCTCTCCGTGATGGATCAAAATTAGGGCTTTCGGTGTGTTCGTGTTCGCCTTCTTCTCCCCCGTCTTTTTCTTTTTTACGAATCTCAAATTGGTGGTCTAAATCATCCGCAATTATCCGTGCAAAAATTGGGCTTCAATTTGA
The DNA here is from genome assembly GCA_027562315.1 of Costus pulverulentus. Taxonomy (NCBI): domain Eukaryota; kingdom Viridiplantae; phylum Streptophyta; class Magnoliopsida; order Zingiberales; family Costaceae; genus Costus; species Costus pulverulentus. The sequence continues at coordinate 23,588,398 of CM050445.1, read as the reverse complement.
CCAGAAGAATCGACCGCCTAGGTTGTAATTACGGTCGTGATTTTGGTTACGGCTGTGACACCCATGCTTTAAAATCACTATTATCATTTTGTAATAGAATCAAAGTTGCTTTGACAGATAAAACAAGTGGTGCCATCATGTTATAGTGTTTTGATCCTGGGTACAATAAAAAAATGTTTTTTTTATATTATGAAATTACCATCCTCTAGGGGTGTTACAACGGCAGTGCCGTATTTTTATTCTGTGAAGAATTTGAAAAGAAACACAAGCCGTGAAACCAACCACGACAGTGCCGTAAAAGCTGCAAAATATTTTGTAAGAAAATCTCCTGAAATTACAGCCCGTAATTTGGTTTACGGCAATGCCGTAAAATTTGGAAAACTTTCTATACAGAAATCGAGCCAAAATACGGCAGTGCTTGAAAATTACAGTAGTTCTATGATTTATTCTGTAGATTCAGTAAAACCACGATATAGTAATTTTGATTACGGCTCTACCATATTATTGGTCTAAAGCTCCAATCTTCGTGAAATTTGACATGTAATCTTCTCTTAATGATGGAAATTCATCTGTGCATCTAAATTGCTTGAAAACACATAAAAATAATGTCTTTTTACCTGAAAATGATCAAAAACACAAAAAGGTGTAGATTCCACAATATTTGATAAATAAGGCATAAAAATATGCAAAAGAGCATGGATGTGACACAAAAAGATCTATAAAATGACGCAAAATATACTATGAATTTTCGTGTCATCATTATCCATCTGTTTTGTGCCTCTTCTTATAAGAAGAAATGTAACTAGTTGGATAAAAAACACACAAATCAATCTCCCTATTTTCCCTATCACAACTTCTTCATTTTTTTTAATGCAGGACAAGATACAATGATACTTCCTAAGGTATGGAGCTCTAAATCAAACAACACACTCAAGCGCAGGTTTGAATAGAAGAACAAAGAAAATGCTGGGACTAGGGTTTCATCCACCTTAATTTCTATGACTAGAAGTTAATAAGTGCATCGTCAGTCCACTCTTATTATGATAAAGATATAATTTACTTTATAAAGAATTCATCTCGCTTTCGCACAGACAATTTATAAAGAATCAATCCTCACTTTCACACAAGATTAATTCAATGCTAAATATAAGTAAGTCATTGACAAAGAAATCAAAGATCACTTTCATGCATCCAATCTCTATGTCAATCATCTCAAGTGAAAACTAAATACTTTTATACTTTAGTTTCACAGGTTCTACTTAAGGTTCTCCAATGATCTGATACTTAATTTCTTACAATATCTTCATGTTTATTTCAATAATTCTTCCCAGATCAGATTATCAACAAGGCAATAAACTTCTAAAATCTAGAAATAAGAACAAACCTAATTTCTTACGATGAGTTCCTAAATCTCAATTTTAGGGTTCTAAGTTTTCGCAAATCACTTTTCAGTCCATATCACAAAAACTCCAATACATGCTGATAATAGAAACTAGAAATAATTAAGGCAATCATCACTTAAGCAGAATTATCATAACAAAAGTTCCCTAACAAAGTAAAGTTTATCTAGTCATTATGAAATTAAGGGGATTACACCCCCCCCCCCCATGTCCCAAAAAGTGTTTAAGCTAGCATGGTTTGAGAATTACAGTAATCCATAGTTTAGAACGATGAAAAATCGATGAGAAAGAGAAATTTTTACTAAACAAAGGGTTGTAATGAAAATTACAGTCGTAATTTTGCCCTTAAAATCGCAGTGAACAGTGGCGTCGCTTGCAATTTCTTCGATTTCTCCATCGATCGATCTCCTTTCGCTCTGAAACTTCTAGGGTATGTTCTCCTCTCCCAAGCGAAGCTTCCCTTCGAATTTCACAGCTGGAGATGCTCTATATGCTTCCCAGTGGTGAAACATAGGGTGGTGGTGAAGATCGTGATTTCTCTATCCATGATCGATCAAAATTAGGGCTTCTGATGTGATGATGTTCGCTTTCTTCTCTAGAGTATGCCCCTCTTTACAAATCCCAATTTGGTGGTCTAAATCGTCGGCAATGATCCATGCAAAAATCGGGCTTCAATTTGACCAAGAAAATCAGCCGCCTGCGTTAGAATTACGGCCGTGATTTTGATTACGGTAGTGCCGTATTTCACCCTGTGAAGAATCTGGAAAGAAACACGTGCCGTGAAAACAACCACGGTAGTGTTGTGATCGCGCAAAACATTCTGTGAGGAAATCACCCGACATTACGGCCCGTAATATACATTATGTTAGTGCCGTAAAAACTACAAGACTCTCTGATCGGAAATCAACCCAAATTACGGCAGTGCTCAGAAATTACGGTGGTGCTGTGGTTTGTTCTGTAAGTTTAGTGAAACCATGGTACCGTAATATTTTGTACGGTCCTGCCGTATTTTTGATCTGAAGCTCTGATTTGCGTGAAATTTGACAAGTAATCTTCTCTTGATGATGAGAATTCGTCTATACCTTTGGATTGCTTGAAAACGCCTTAAAATAATGCCTTTTTTACCTGAAAATGATCAAAAACACAAAAAGGTGTAGATTCTTCAATATTTGATAAATAAGGCATGAAAATAAGCAAAAGAGCATGGATATAACATAGAAAGACCTATCAAATGACACAAAATATACTATGAATTTTTGTGTCATCAAATACATAAGGCTCAATATTTGCTTGTCCTCAAGCAAAATCAAAAACTGATCAAAGGAATAAACTTTCATATGAGGAATAAACTTCTAAAATATAATCACCAATAAAAGAATTCACCAATTGCTTCATAAAATTTCAAATAAACATATCATCTTCTGAATTCAATCCTCAAGATCCACAACTTAATCAAATAAAATTTCGTAACTTGTATAATAAGTAGAATCTCAATCTCAAGATTTCACCTAGTTTTAGTTCAAATCTCCCATACTTTTGTTTACAGGAATAGGATTCCAAAATCTTTTTCCACACAAAATTTTTAAGTTTCTCCCCTTTTTTTGTATCGTTCACATTCTCTAATTCGATTACCACCTTTTTTTTGGTGACGATTTTAGAGTACACTGATCACATAACCAATGTAATAGAACTCATATCTCAAAGGTAGGAAGAATCTTCCACGAGATAGTGGAGTTAATGTGAAACGTCTCTCCATGGTATGTACTCTCATAGATACATACTTCTTTTTTTTGTTTGGACTTCAACTTTTAACTTTGGTACCACCGCAAATCAACACGGTGCGTAGACAAGGAGTCATTCTCTTGAACTTTTCTTTTCTTTCATCATTTTTTTATATTTTGACTTCAACCCATGTCTTAGGTACCACTGCCAATTTTGCGCAGTGCCAAGTAAGGGAGTCACCTCTCCTAAAATTGGATCATGGAATCTTTCTTCCCAACAAATAGCAAATAGGATGAACATCTACTAAGTTAACCCATCGATATCAATTCAAAAATCATACTCATATGCTTGTTTTATTTAAAGAAGTAGCTTCACTTTTAGATTAAATTCATCAAACAATATATCTACCCAAAATCTCATGCATCAATCAATGAAAAATTTCAATAGGAAGATATATATTAAAGAAATAAATTCATCACAATAGGTTTATCCCTAATCACAGGCATTTGACAAATTTATCATCAAGAAAATCATACTGTCAATAGAATTTTCAGAAATAAACCACACTACAACATTACAGCATAAAACCATAACAAGTGAAAATTTTGCATATATCCATTCGGAAACAAATTTATACAATCCATCATCCATTAGTATGCACCCACACAAGGTGCTCAATATCAATTGAAGATCAAATATCATACAACCATATTGAATTCAAAATCATGATAACAAATTCAGAATCATAGTGATACAACCAAATCGAATTTTAAAATTTAGAGAGTCATGACAAGTAGTATATAATAGCAGCAGACACAAGAAGTTTGTCCAATCCAAGTCATCCTTCCCTATAAAGATATGAAACATCAATAGCAATATAAGATAAACAAAGAATAGATAGGGAAAAAGATACTCACAGGGCTCTAATGATCATCATCAAATCCAATCTCCTTAGTGTCCTCAAGTGTTGCATCCATAGGATCATCGTGTTGTCCCCCCTGGTCTCCTCCATAAATTCCACCTCTCCTGCTATCCTCGAATCCAAACCGATAAATTAAATCTAGTTGGAGAACATCAAAACGAATCTCAAGAATGGGCAGAAAAGATTGCCGAAAAGTTTGTGAAGGTAAGGGTAGATCAGTCAGTGCAAGAATGGGCGAAAACACAAGTGAAAATCCCAAAAAATGGCCATGGAATTGCATAGTCAAACGAGATTACGGCCGTAATTTATCTTACGGCAGTGCCATAATTTTGATAGTTTAAACATCACGGCCATAAAAACAATACGGTAGTGCCATAAAATTCCCTAAATTTTCTATTCAAAAATCGGTCATAATTACGGTACTGTGAAATGCATTATGGTAGTATTGTAAAAACGAGCAGATTTTAAAAAAAAATTAAAAAAATAAATAAATAAATAAAATTATTCACAAAATTACGGGACGTGAACGAGTTTACAGTACTACCGTAATATGAGCCAAATCTCAGAAACTTTCTGTATGAAAATTACACGAAATAACGGCCCGTGAAAAGCATTATGGTAGTGCCGTAAAAGCAATAAAACTTTCTAGTTGAAAACGGACCGAAATTATGGCCCATAATATGCCATTACGGCAGTGATGTATTTTGTACCAAACTCGATTTTACCTGCAAAAGAGAAAAAAAATTAACAATAAAAATAAACTAAAATAAAAGAAACTAAGCCAAGTAAGAGTGTTTGGGTTGCCTCCCAAAAAGCACTAATTTAAAAGGTCATTAGCTTGACTGTTCTGCACTCATATTTGATCGTAGTTCCTTGCGTCGCCAATCTGATTTCTCTTTGTTTTATCCACTACTTTCAAATACATAAGGTTCATTCAAGAAACAATGTCCAACTTTACCCAGGATCCTTTTTCCTTTATTAAGCAGTTTCAATCTTTCTCTTCTTTTCTGCCTCTTCTTTCTTTTCTTTTCAGTTTTTAAATCAGCTTTCTCCTGAAGTTCTTCATTCACACACTCAAGAGAGATGTTTCTTTCAAAATTAGAGGATTCATCAAATAAATTGTGTACATCACTAACAACATTATCTGTTACATCAATACTACAACATGATCCTAAATATGATGCTTTTTTCAATGAATCTGTTAAATCAAACTCAATTATATTTTCACAAATATCAAATGTGAGTTTTCCTTTCCTAACATCAATGATTGCACCTACTGTGGCTAAAAATGGTCTACCAAGAATAATTGGGTTTTTGGAACTTTCCTCCATTTCTAACACTGCAAAATCTGCATGAATGAAATACTTAGCCATTTGAACTGGAACATTTTCTAAAATACCAACTGGATACTTTACTAATGAATCAGCGAGCTGCAAAGATATTGAAGTTGGTTTAAGCTCTCTCATGTCCAATTTTTTGCAAATAGATAATGGCATTAGGCTTACACAAGCACCAAGATCACATAAGGATCGGTCAAAAGTCATACTCCCAATTGAACAAGAAATAGAGAAACTACCTAGATCTTTTAATTTTGGTGGCATCTTGTTTTGGATGATAACACTACACTCCTCAGTTAATGCTACAGTATCATAGTCCTCTATCTTTCTTTTATTGGACAAAATTTCTTTTAAAAACTTAGCATATGTGGGCATTTGAGATAAAGCTTCAGTAAATGGAATGTTAATATAAAGCTTTTTCAAGACATCAAGAAATTTCCCAAATTGCTTATCTAACTTGGTCTGCACTAGTCTCTAGGGAGAAGGTATAGGTGGCCTATATGGTGTTGGTGAACTAGGTCTAGAAACATCAATCTAACATGGCTCTTTACCTTTAGGTTCATCACCCTTATGAGGTGGTAAACTAGCATGGAACTGCACATGAGCAGGTTGTGTTTCTAAGCCCGGTTCACTGTTATGTTCTAAGTTGGGCTCTTCCTCCTTATCATCTAATCTACCCCTTGGTTCATCTAATTGCTTCCCACTCCTGGTAGTGATAGCATTACAATGCTGCCTAGGGTTTGGTTCAGGTTTAGCAGGCAATTTCCCTGGAGGTCTATAGGATGTGCTAGCTTGTTGTGCTATTTAGTTCTCTAGAATTTTATTGTGGGTAGCCAAAGATCCTACTTGAGAAGCAAGTTGGCTAACCAATCCTTTAAGCTCTTCAATTTCCTTATTTTGATTTGTCATGAATTGATTTTGACTAGCCATAAATTTTTCAAGCATGGACTCTACACTAGAGTTCTGGGGCTGATTTTGATTTTAATTTCTCTATTGGTATCCTCTTTCCTCATTCTATCCCCTTACATTATTACTACCTTTCCAAGATATATTCGGATGATTCCTCCATCCAAGGTTATAAGTATTAGAATAGGGGTCATTATTTTGTCTACCTTGATTATATCCCCCTATAGCATTCACATGTTCTATACCCTAACAAGCAATAACTTTACATTCCTCAGAATAATGCCCATGATTACCACAAATTTCACAGATAACAGAAGATGAAACTACAGCAGTTTGCATTTGAAAAGAATCAAACCTATTGCACAAAGAATCTACCTTTTCAGCCAAAGTGCGCCAATTATCATTTTCATTCTTACCATGAGGAGGCTAATATATCACTCCTCTCTCTGTACTCCTCTGGTTGTGGTTCAAAGACATCTCCTCAAGCAAGGTAAAAGCATCATCAATGGTCTTGTTCATGAGGGCTCCTCCTGCAGCAGCATCAATAGTTAGGCGGGTATTATAAAGTAAACCATTATAAAATGTATGAATTAAAACCCATTTTTCAAGGCCATGGTGAGGACACTTTCGTTGTAACTCGTTGAAACACTCCCATACCTTGCTAAAAGACTCGTCATCCCGCTGTGCAAAGCTTGTAATCTGGTTCCTTAACTAGATTGTCTTGCTGGGTGGAAAGTACTTCATCAAGAAAGCATTAGATAATTGATCCCATGTAGTGAAGATACCGGTAAGTTGAGATTGCAGCCAAGAGCGTGCTCGGTCCCTAAGAGAAAAAGGAAACAATCTAAGCTTTAATTCATCACTAGAAACTCTATTAATTTTAATAGTATCACATAATTCAAGAAATAAAGCAAGATGTTGATTAGGATCTTCAAGTGAAATTCCTCCAAACTAATTTTGCTGGATCACAGATAGGAAAGCAGGCTTGATTTCAAAGTTATAAGCCTCTATCGCTAGTCTAGCAATGCTAGAATGTATCTCCTGTGAAATAGGGGCTGCGTAGTCCCTAAGTGATCTTCTGTCTGCCATGACTACTTCTTCTTCTTGCCTTTCTTCAAATCTTAGTTTCCTACGCAGTCTAAGAGTTTTGTTAATCTCAGGTCCTAGGGAACTAGAGGTCCTGATCTAAGATTCCTGTGCATGCACAAGTGGATAAATCAAATAAACTCAAAATATGCAGAAAAGTATAGAAAGCATAATTAATCTCAAATTCAGAAGATTTCTAAAGAAAATAAAAAAAATAGAAAGTAAAATAAAAGCCTAGTCTACCAATACTATCAATATCTTTTATATTAACAAAAACCAAGGTGCCCAGCAACGGTGCCAAAAACTTATTATGTCCACAACTGCACAGATACTCGAAGTAATAATTAAGATATCGAACCACAGAGACCTCGTTTGCTAAGTACCAAAGAATTGATTTCTTATTAGCTAGGCAATCGAATGTGATGCAAGTAAAATTCGGAAAGAACAAGAAATCAGAGAGAGAAAAACTGGGACTAGGGTTTCATCCACCTTAATTTCTATGACTAGAAGGAAATTAGTGCATCGTCAGTCCACTCTTGTTATGATAAAGATATAATTTACTTTATAAAGAAATCATCTCACTTTCGCGCAGACAATTTATAAAGAATCAATCCTCATTTTCACACAAGATTAATTCAATGCTAAAGATAAGTAAATCATTGACAAAGAAATCAAAGATCACTTTCATGTATCCAATCTCTATGTCAATCATCTCAAGTGAAAACTAAATACTTTTATACTTTAGTTTCACAGGTTCTACTTAAGGTTCTCCAATGATCTGATACTTAATTTCTTACAATATCTTCATGTTTATTTCAATAATTCTTCCTAGATTAGAGTATCAACAAGGCAATAAACTTCTAAAATCTAGAAATAAAAACAAACCTAATTTCTTACGATGAGTTCTTAAATCTCAACTTTAGGGTTCCAAGTTTTTGCAAATCACTTTTCAGTCCATATCGCAAAAACTTCAATACATGCTGATAATATGAAACTAGAAAAAATTAAAGGCAATTATCACTTAAGCAGAATTATCATAACAAAAGTTCCTTGACGAAGTAAAGTTTATCTAGTTATTATGAAATTAAGGGGATTACACCCCCATGTCCCAAAAAGTTTTTAAGCTAGCATGGTTTGAGAATTGTAGTAATCCATAGTTTAGAACGATCAAAAATCGATGAGTGAGAGAAATTTTTACTAAACACAAGGCTGTAATGAAAATTACAGCCGTAATTTTGCCCATGAAATCGTAGTGAACAGTGGCGGCGCTTGAAATTTCTTTGATTTCTCTTCCGATCGATCTCCTTTCACTCTGAATCTTCTAGGGTATGTTCTCCTCTCCCAAGCGTAGCTTCCCTTCAAATTTCATAGCCGTAGATGCTCTGTACGCTTCCTGGTGGTGAAACCTAGGGCAGCGGTGAAGATCGTGATTTCTCTCTCAGTGATGGATCAAAATTAGGGCTTCTGGTATGATACTGTTCGCCTTCTTCTCTCGAGTATTCCCCTTTTTACGGATCTCAATTTGGTGGTTTAAATCGTCCGCAATCATCCGCGTAAAAATCAGGCTTCAATTTGACCTGGAAAATTGGACGCTTGGGTTAGAATTACAGCCGTGATTTTGATTACGGCAGTTCCGTATTTCACCCTGTGAAGAATCTGGAACGAAACACGTGCCGTGAAAACAACCATGGCAGTGTCGTGATCACGCAAAACATTTTGTAAGGAATCACCCGACATTACAGCCTATAATTTACATTACGGTAGTCCCGTAAAAACTACAAGACTCTCTTGTCGGAAATCAACCCAATTTACAGTAGTGCTTGGAAATTACGGTGGTGCCGTGGTTTATTCTATAAGTTGAGTGAAACCACGGTACCGTAATATTGATTACGGCCCTGCCATATTTTCGGTCTGAAGCTCTGATTTGTGTAAAATTTGGCAGGTAATCTTCTCTTGATAATGGGAATTCGTCTATGCATTTGGATTGCTTGAAAACGCCTTAAAATAATGTCTTTTTTACCTGAAAATGATCAAAAATACAAAAAGGTGTAGATTCTGTAATATTTGATAAATAAGGCATGAAAATATGCAACAGAGCATGGATATAACACAAAAAGACCTATCAAATGATACAAAATATACTATAAATTTTTGTGTCATCAACCACCTACTGAACTAGCTTGTTATGTTGAAGCTAGATGAGGTCTTGTGCTGTTGAATGTGTGAAGCAAAATGTTTATTGAATGTTCCAGGGGTAGGTTGCTAAATGTTGACTGCTCATGTTGGAATTTGATGTGATGTTGACTTTGGTTGAGGGTTGAATGTTGAGGAGTGTGTCGTGAGGTCAAGGTGCCTTGTAGAGTTACATAAACCAAAACCTAGGCTAGTGCAATCTATTACATCATTTAGGAAAGTAAATAACTTAAAAGAAAATAAACTCCTAGGCTACCCCTAGGTACATGAAAAGCTACAAAATGCTAAAATAATGTTAGGGAATGCCGGGTGTAATTTTAAAATTTTGCAGTCCCAGGACGCAGCGGAAGAAGCATTACACCCGAAACACATTCCGGTCCCAAGGATCCATGCGAGTGAG
>CM050445.1:23551759-23565581 GCA_027562315.1 Costus pulverulentus | reverse complement strand
TTAAATCTGGATCATTTATTAAATAAAGGAGTTGTGATTTTTTTAGTTCTCTGGTTCCTATCAATATTGTTACTCCCTGGGGAACCCTGAGCTAGAAATAGCCGGCTTCCCGCCGGGGCGTGACACAAACAATCAGAGAATCTAGCGATGTTCCTCCACATAGCTATATGATTTATAGACTGTGGATGACTAAGCCTTCTTTATAGCAAAACTCAGCACCGAAAAATTTACAAAACTTCAGAGAAAATTTCAGAGACATATTCAGAAAACTAGTTATGCCAATCATCAGAAAATAGAGTTGATTCAAGAGCACCTTAGGGCTGGTTTGATACCACTAATGCAAGACAAGATACCAGGATACTTCCTCAGGTATAGAGCTCTAAATCAAACAACACAGGCAAGCGCAAGTTTGAACAGAAGAACAAAGAAAATGCATCTAAATCAAACAACACCGGCAAGCACAAGTTTGAACAGAAGAACAAAGAAAACGCAACTAGCATGTAGTCTTAGGGTAAATTATTCAACGTGGAAGGAGTATACCTGAGGCCCCCTTTTGGGAAGGGAGCCAAGACCCCTTTCTTTGAATCCCATAGCTCTTGAATCTTGGCATTGAGGTTCTAGGCAAGGGTGATTTAAGTGGTCTGCAATGAGATCAAAGGGGACAACAGGAGGTTGGACGGAGTACAAGCCCAAACCTCCCTAAACTAACACGAATCCTTAGGGGAGCTTGATTAGGACTTCAAACTGACTTCCAAGCTTCAGGTCTCCAAGGTCCTTAATGTTAGCCATTCAACAACACCCTTCAACAATCTCGATTGAAGGTTGAAGATGAAGGAGAAGAGAGGGAGGGTTCAGTGGAGGAAACAAAGCAAGAGGGAAGTGGCCTCAGCACAACACACTCAGCACACACAAATGCAATTGTTTTTCAAATGTTCATAAAGTTTAGACTATCCCCTCCCAAACCAAATACAAGGGCATTAAATCCTTCCTCTCAATGTTCAAAAACTCCTCACATGAAGACAAACTGCATGTTGCTAAGATAAGAGCTAGCGCGTGACAGTCTTGCCTATTTTGGTTAAGCAAATCAGCTAGCGTATGGGCTGTGGTTGGCTAGTATTTCCTCCTTGGTTGCTAGCTGGACTTTTCCCTTGCACATGGTATTTCTCCTTGGTTGTTAGCTGAGCTGTGGAGTGGTCTAGCTGGACTATCCTTGTTGAGTCTCTAGCATGAAGAAGTGTGCAGGCTTCTCAATTGGTGCTCCCTCTTTGAAAGTGGCAGAACTAAGAGTTGTGTGAGATGTGCCACTATGTGTTGGAGTTGGCTGGATGTTGATGGATGCGCATACAAGGGTCCAAATTGGATGTTGACCACCTGCTAGACTGGCTAATTATGTTGAAGCTAGATGAGGTCTTGTGCTGTTGAATGTGTGAAGCTGAATGTTTACTGATCGTTCCAAGGGTAGGTTGTTGAATGTTGACTACTCATGTTGGAATTTGACTTGATGTTGACTTTGGTTGAGGGTTGAATGTTGAAGAGTATGTGTTGAGAGGTCAAGGTGCCATGTAGAGTTACATGGACCAAAACTTGGGCTAGTGCAACCTATTACATCATCTAGGAAAGTAAATAACTTAAAATAAAATAAACTCCTAGGCTACCCCTAGGTACACAAAAAGCTACAAAATGCTAAAATAAAACATAGATCATGCTTATAATATAAGATTGTCAAAAATGCCCTGCAAATAAATATGTACGTAAAATCAACATTGGCTTAGATTGAATCATCCAGGATCAAATGGCCCAAGCTTATCATAGTGAGCCCATGCGCATCATTTTTGCTATCATACATTGAAAGAATCTCTCTGATAACTTCTCCACCGATGCACTAGCAGAAGCAGATTCCTAGTTTAATCTTCAGGCAAAAGACTGGGTTATATCCCGTGTGAGGGACCAGATATTTCCCTAAAGATAGACTTTTTCATTGCCTTCAGGTTCTTTAAATTTAGTTTATTTTATGGGATTACACACGCACCAGAGATAATGTATTATTTGTTTATTTCTATGATAACATTAAATTTATTATTTATTGAGTGATTGACAACTATCTAGCTAAAATCTATCATATATTCTTGTTATATGAATTTTTTTTATGTTGTATTTTCTTTGAATATATACTATTTAAGATTATGTGTTGCGTTGGAGGTTGATGGGTCAATCTACTAGGTTTGCTTTGAAACATAATGTGCTAGGGAAAAATCGTAGGCAAAACAAAAATTGCACAGTAGAAAAATGCTTGAAACCAACTTTTCATAAGAATAAGAGGATCCATGTGAGATGAGCTAAGGGACATGACAATAATTTTACCTCAAAGTATGATTACATAGATGTCTATAGGTGCTATGTCAATATCTATATAGCGACCCCTTAAAGATCACCCCACTTCAAGTTTTGTGCTAGCCTTGGAAACAGGAACCCACCCTTGGTGCTCATGGCAATAGAGGAGAGCAGCAGTACATGTGTTTGTAGCTTGACCCCTACCTACTTATTTATACAAAGCCATGTACCTCTCCCTTTGACATGGTTAACTAGTCCATGCCCCAATCATGTGCCTAGACAAGGTGCTAAAAGAAAGATAGGCGAAGAGTTATCATTAAGTGCCAAATCACTTCCTCTAATCACCTCACATCAAGGCAACCATTCCTCGCTTGGTCGGCCACCCAAGTGCCCCATTTTGGAAGTGGTGCCTCTTTTTGGCACCTCCATTAGGCACCAAGACTAGGGGCTTTGGCCAAGGCAAGGACTTAAAAGTCTCTTGCTTCCTCTCATATTGAGTCTAGCGCCCATCCCTTAGTTCATTAGGCTCTTGGCCCAATAAGGTATCTATTTCTCATGCGCCTCTCTTCTTGTACCCATGCACCTATGGTGCCTCTTGCTTCACCCTCATTGGGCTTCATCTAGAGATTATCTATGCTCTAGGCCTCCTATACAAGACTAATCAATGCCCTAGGTCCTATAGCTTATCCCTTATTATACCTAAAGCCCAATTAGGTTCTCCATATCATATGAATGGGCGCCTAGACTAATTCTTCATCCATCCATTCGATCTTGCTCTGATTTGGTAATTTCAAATATCAAAATGGACTTGAATTAATCCATAATTCAATCCAAGGCTCAAATATTTATAGTGATCTCCATGTGTGACCTTGTAAGTCCCATATGACATTGACAGTGATGAACTGGATAGATCCTCACAAATAGTAAGTGACATCTAGCAAAGCATCACTGCTACATAAACCATAAGAATATGTTGGCAACCGATAATGCCTAAGCAGTGATAAAGTTTTCACACATTTAATACAACTCCTTTGCCTTTAGATAATCCTAAACTGGATAAGTGTGTCACACTTGCTATTCTAAATGTGAGGGGTGACTCAAGTAGGAAATTCATCCTCGTGGGACTAGCTATTCACTCTTAGTCAAACAACAATGGAGGGTGCCCTGGATTATAAAACTTCTTGTGGGAAGGAAGGGGCAAATTCTCTATTGATCACTCATAATTAATATATGATTTATGACATACCCAATGATAGTCGATATGACTCCCTAGTAATGTATAAGCATTAGGTGTTGGGAAACCCTAGGCCCTATTTTAAAACTTTAACAACAGTAGAAGCGATAGCCCAAAATAGGTTTCACCAAAAATAAGGGAATATCGATCAAGTGAGACAGTGGACACGATGTGATAAAGTAATATACCTTTACAGCATGCTTCAAGTAAGTCGATGAACACCTTGGATGTGCAAGGGATCATTCTTTGTACTCAGGCAAATACAAATCCTTGAGATCCCTCTGACTTAACATTCAGCTAAATAACACTAGCTATAGTTAATCTCAAGTATATACATTATAAGATCAGTTAGGAAGACATGTGTATTTTCTTTCATTCAAAGTAAATTTCATTCAAAACTGTATTATATATCGAATGTTATGAGAGAAATAGCATTAGAAGGTTAATAATATGCTTCAAAGACATACGTTGAATGATGTTGTCTATTTTATACCCTAAGTATATTTAACTATATATAGTATATGATGCGTTAAAAAGCTATTTAAGTGGAAATAATTAAAAATTAAAAAAATCTCAAGAGGACAAATTTATAAAAATCACATCACCTTCAACTAACTTTCCATGTTTTCTACAATAATATGAAAAAACCACTAAAATTCATTATATTATAATTTTAACTATGTCTTAAAGCCATAAGCATAATTTTTATCAAACCATTATATTATTTGAAACCATATATGTAAGGCATATCGTAAAAACTTGTGTTATGCTGAAATTTAAGCCCTGAAAATGATCCTCGTCCAATTCAAGTCTTTAATTTCTCCCTCCAAGTTAAACACCACTTGGTGGTTAAAACCACTAGCTTTTCCCCTTTAATTCATTTTGTTTTTACTAAGTTAATTCTTATTCTCAAGAAACATGAGCTGTCATGTAAGGTAAGCATGAGGTGTTATGTGAATCTAATAAATTTATTTAAATGTCTTTTCCTTTGTTAGTTTTTTTTTCTCTTTTTCAAGTAAATAATGACATATTCTTATTCAAAATGTACATCCTAAAATGTCTTATTTATATTTTAGTCCCTCTATTTGCAAAACATCATTCCTAATTATCAAATTTATATTATGTGCATCAAGATCAAAATGTGTAGTAATTAAGATATAATTTAATGATAATACGAGATAGGACAAAAATCTGAGTATAGGTTAATCATTTTAATGGTGTAAATAAAAACATGAATATCACATTAGGAGCCTATATCGGACGCCATGTGAACCATAGGGTAGGCATTCAACCATCTAAAGTAGCCACCCACATATTTTGTATAAGTCCAATACTTGATCGTCTCTATGCAGCCACCCTCTATAAACTTTGATCGCTTCAAAACCTTAAACAACTCAAAATAGGAAGCCACATCCTTGGACCATGTCTAAGACATTGACACCCTTCAAGGAATGTCTTCTCCTTCCTCCTGCCACATAAATGATTTCTGTCCTAGCCGTAAGTTGAAGTTTAGTTTTCCAACCTTTCTAGCGTGATTCGATCCCCTAAACTATCAAATGCTTGATCGATAGTTACCTTTCAAAACGACAATGACTTACTGAATACTTGACTTCAATTTGGTGCTCAACTCAATAATAGTCAAGTGATTAATTCCGAGATTTTTGTCTTTTTTATATAGATTGACATTTGACAAATTTTTGGACATGTATCATGTTAAATTACAATTTATAAATTTTTCTAGATTCCAATTTTTTGTGGTTGCAGCGACTATATTGGTGGCAGCACTTTCTACACTGATTTGTACAAATTTTGCTTTTTGTTATTCTAATTCTAAATATCCAACTTGTTGACCTCTATTATAGGGTTCGTAAATTGATTAGTGGCCAACGAAAACATTTCATTATTTTTGTATTAATTCTTAACTTTCGAATGCTTATATGGCTTTGGCTAAATTAGCTAGTTAATATGTTTTCTAATGCTTTATACTTGCATGTTTATTTTTCTGACCATATGTTTTCCCTCTAATGAGTATTTTAACTAGATATTTGAAGGCTTACTATTGATTAATATTATTCTCATGTCTCTTATTAGAAATCTATGCAAGATAGCGACTATCATGTAAATGTTCAACCATGTTTTAGGTTTTCATGTTAGTTTGCAGAACTAACTATTGGAGTACACATGATCTTCGTATTTACATTTTAATTAAGGCATTATTCTTGATATATTTTAATTGATATATGCATAATATAAATAGTTATAATAATGTTTTTAGAATAATCATATTATTCTTGTGTCCTTAGTTACATATTATTATAGATTTTCACAATAATAATTAGCTAAGACAAGTATGTAATGTGATTGATTATAAATAGTTGCTATGAAGTCAACACATTAGTACATGGTGTAAATGAATGTACACGATAAACCTATTATGATAATGTTTTATGGATTTTTTATATAAGTATCATAAATATTCTCATAGTGATAATAGTGTATATAATCCTTAAATAAATGATCACTATAGATTTCTACATAAAAAGATATATAATTTGGTACAATGAAATGTCAAATATAACTAGTATTGGTGTATATGCCCTAGGACCTATGGTTGGTCTGATATATGTCACATGTGGTGGTTTTCTCTTGTAAGATAATCCTGGCTTTCACGGGAAATTTATTTCGGGCCAACACTTCTGCTCTTGTTTGAATTTTAAATTTGGCCCAGGGATTTCCAATAGTAGTATCAGAGCGATCTTACGATGTCACACCCCTAGGAATAATATTTATGTTCTTTCTTGTTTAACATGAAATTCTCAAAATCCAAAATCAAATTAAACAAAATTTAAGAACAACTTACATAAAATCTTAACATAGTCCTAGGTGAATGACAATTCACTTAATCAAATCATTAATTATCAACCAACCACAAAGATGGATTAACTATCAAACTTTATTTATACAACTAGTTCATAAGTACAATGTGATATCATATCCAAAATTGCTCAAACATCTTCTATACACAAAATATATACATACATGAACATATCATGCTATGCATCACATTACTACATCAACTAAACAAGAACTTATTAGCAAAATTTCCTCTCAGCACCTCCTCCATTGCCCCAAGGAAAAGCAACCAAAGCTAACCTGTAGTACATAAAGTCAAAAGAGTGAGCTACAAAACTCAACAAGATCTACTTTGCCCATGCAATAAAATACATTTTTTTTACTTAATATTGAATTTTAAACAAAAAATATAATATGTAAATGAGAAGCATCCCTACGGAATTTATCAAAATCTAAAACTCATGCCATAATGAAAACCTAAATATAGAGCATAAGGATGACATCAAGAACCCAGGTAAATCATGATAATATTTCGAACTTATGAGTATCAAATGCATTATTAACTCATGATATCAATGTAGCATAGATAGAATAGTGGGAACAAAGCAAAACAAAGTCTTCCACGTTTGGAAGCAAGACTAACCCATATTTGGAAAAGCCCACAAAGCAAAAGTCGGCAAAGGGCTCACCATGGCCCAACCAAATGTGAATGGACAGACTCTAGAGGTGGCTCCCATGGACTAAAGAGGTGGTCCTTATTATTTATATTGTGACACTTTGCTCCATGTAGCACTTAGCTCTACATCCATCACCTGATTCCCACAAACGGGATCAAATCATTTTCCCACTTAAGTTGTAAGAGCCAAAGGCAAATGTGTCATAACATAAGCAAAGTTATCATGATATTGTTGTATTCCAAACAATTGCCCTTACAACATGAACATGGATAAAGTACATAGGAACATTTCGTCCAATACCAACAAATTATCAATGCCCATGAATCAACAAATATTTATGATTCCAAGAAAGAAAACTGATCAATTCACCAAAATCATGAGCATGTAATCTTGCATAAGGTTAATTACAAATTCCACCATAAGAGTTCCAAGGCTAAGAGAAGAAAATATCAATTTGATCAGCCCAATTCATTCAAATTAATCATAAGGATAAACTATATAAAATCATACAAAATAGATTCATTGAAACCATATTTGAGTCTACTTTCTAATAAAATTGGTTTGATTCCATTTAACAAAGTACACAAAAAGATATCAGGGTTAAAGAACAAAGGGTCAAACTATCTTGTTTCCAGAAATTCCAGGGCATTGGACTAGATAGTGCAATCGATTTACAGGTATGAAGCATATCAAAGATATATAATATATGATACTTTGGAAAGATATTTGAATCTCCTTTCATTTAAAATAAGAATTAGTCAAAACCAAGTTGCATAGCAGAAGTTATAAGCAAAACCACACAAGTAGGTCAGTCTAGTTTTACTGAATGATGCTACATAATTGATGCCCTAGCTCCAATTAACTATATACAATATTAGATGTGTTGGAAAGGTTTTCAAGTCTTATTTCACACAAATCAATTCTCAATTATAAACCACTTGTGTGTACAAAGATATAGCATACGAACCCTAACAAGGTCAGATTTGCATGCTCACATCACCTTAACCATTCTTTTAAAATTCTCCACATTAGTTTTGATAAACCTTCAAAATTAATTTTGATTTCAACAAATCAGAGTATGAACTAGATCTTTAGGATTTAAACATCATTTTATTATCAAATTGTCATATTTATGAAACCATGAATTTAGGGCATAGGGTAGAAACTTGCCTTATGAAAATTTATGCTTTTCTAAATCGTCTTTTTCACTTCACCACTTCTTCCCCAAGCCCAAACGAAGTTGCTGCTAAAAAAACCTATTTTTTTTCCTTATTTTTACTTCATTTTACCTCATTAGTCACCTCTAGTATGAGGTGTCATCACCAAGTTCATCTTATCCTCATAACAAGCTTGAGGTGGCTTGAAAGACAAGCATAAGGTGTTTTCACTTTATTCATTTCACTTAAGTAATTATTTTCTTTCTCTCTTGTTTGTTTTGACTCCACAAAATAATGAGAAACCATTAAGTGATCAATATGCATCCTAAATGGTTGAATTTACATGTTAGTCTTTTTCTTTTCAGTAATCCTCTTAAGTTAATATGAGTATTTATCTATAATGACTTAATAATCTTGATAATAATGTTAGATGGTAAATCATAGATATCACATTCTCCCCTCCTTAAAAGAAATTTAGTCCTCTAATTTTCATACTTGGTTCATTGAAAAGATATGGATATTGCTTCCTCATTTCTTCCTCCAACTACCATGTTGCCTCTTCCATTGAATGATTTTGCCAAATGACCTTCACCAAGAGAATAACACGGTTTCTCAAAATCTTATCCATTTTATCCACAATTTGTTTTGGTTGCTAAGAATAAGACAAATCTATATCAAACTCCAAGGGTTCATTCTCAATAATATGGGAGGGATCTAGATGATACTTCCTCAATACAGATACATGGAAAACATTGTGAACATTGGTTAAGGCAGGTGAAAGTGCAACCCTATAAGCAACAAATCTAATTCTTTCAAGTATATCAAAAGAACCAATAAATCTTGGGCTTAACTTTCCCTTTTTACCAAATCTTATTACTCCTTTATAAGGAGATATCTTTAGAAATACATGATCTCCAACTTGGAATTGAATGTCCTTTCTTCGATTATCAGCATAACTTTTTTGGGGGCTTTGAGCAGTTTTCAATTTCTTTCTTATAACTTGAATCTTTTTTATAGTTTCTTGCACTTCATCTAAGGTTAATATCTTTCTATCACCAACTTCTTCCCAACAAAATGGTGTCCTACATTTTCTCCCATATCAAGCTTCATAAGATGCCATTTATATGCTTGAGTGAAGACTATTGTTATATGTGAACTCAATGAGAGACAAGTCACCATCCCATTCACCCTTCCAATCCATGATAAATGCTCTAAGAAGGTCCTCAATTGTTTGAATTGTTCTTCCAGATTGTCCATCAGTTTGAGGATGATAAGCAGTATTAAATTTCAGTTTAGTGCCCAAAGACTCTTGTTGTCTTTTCCATAATCAAGAAAGAAATCTAGGATCTCTATCTGATATAATTTCATTTGGAACTCCATGAAGTCTTACAATCTCATCAATGATGCTAGATAATTGATGCCCTAGCTCCAATTAACTATATACAATATTGGATGCGTTGGAAAGGTTTCCAAGTCTTCTTTCACACAAATCAATTCTCAATTATAAACCACTTGTGGGTACAAAGATGTAGCATAAGAACCCTAACAAGGTCAGATTTGTATACTCACATCACCTTAACCATTCCTTTAAAATTCTTCACATTAGTTTATCAAAACCTTCAATATTCATTTTGATTTCAACAAATTAGAGTATGAACTAGATCTTTAGGATTTGAACATCATTTTATTATCAAATTGTCATATTTATGAAACCATGAATGTAGGGCATAGGGTAGAAACTTGCCTTATGAAAATTTGTGCTTTTCTAAGTCTTCTTCTTCACTTCACCACCTTCACCACTTCTTCCCCAAGCAAAACGAAGTTGCTGGTAAAAAAAAACCTATTTTTTTACCTTATTTTACTTCATTTTACCTCATTAGTCACCCCTAGTATGAGGTATCATCACCAAGTTCATCTTATCCTCATAACAAGCTTGAGGTGGTTTGAAAGACAAGCATGAGGTGTTTTCACTTTATTCATTTCACTTAAGTAATTCTTCCCTTTCTCTCTTGTTTATTTTGACTCTACAAAATAATGAGAAACCATTAAGTGATCAATATGCATCCTAAATGGTTGAATTTACACTTTAGTCTTTTTCTTTTCAACATTCCTCTTAAGTTAAGCATTTTAATAGATTAGGCCACATTGCAAATTAGCGCACCAAGTTAATAAATAGTTTGCTTACTAAGTGGGTCAAAACAAAAATCTTCATAATGATGTTAGATGGTAAATCATGGATATCACATATGAGGCCCATATGGTGTATTATTTTTCTACATGTGCCCACATGACATGAAAAGTTTTTTGAAAATTATGCAATGGATTTTTCTAAAAAAAAGTGTAGATTCATCTTTCTCGCTTCTCTTATCTCTTTCTGATTTTGGTTTCTTCACATGTTCGATTGACCCTATGTGGAAGAATTTATCTCTCATTACACACGTAGGAT
This sequence comes from Costus pulverulentus, assembly GCA_027562315.1. Taxonomy (NCBI): domain Eukaryota; kingdom Viridiplantae; phylum Streptophyta; class Magnoliopsida; order Zingiberales; family Costaceae; genus Costus; species Costus pulverulentus. The sequence goes on along the minus strand of CM050445.1, from coordinate 23,554,883 downwards.
AGACCTACAATGCAAGACTCGAAGGAGATTATGCAGGGCATGGACTAGGTGATTGCCCTAATCTCTACGAGTTAAGGATTACAAGGGGTTGTTGGTGTATATGCCCTATGACCTACTTTTGGTCCATTATTGTACTACCTGACTTTGATATTTATATATATTAATCTAGCATTGTCATTATCAATGTTTGTCTACATCTGCGATTATGTACTTACATGATAATGTCCCTGGACACAAACTAGATCTGTGCTCGAATGATCATCCCTAGTCGATCTACCAGACTGGATATAGGACAACTCTGGTACTTGTGAGACTGGTATATGGGCTGGTTAGGCACGAGGTGCTAACGCAGACATATGGGTATATCAGTGGTGGATATATTGGACCGACCCGCTGTGAGGCAATGACTTGGTGTCACGAGTTATCCTCACAAGTGATAGGAGATGCATTGATCCCTTGACTTGAGGTCATTGGCCATTCTATATGGTTAGGGATATGCTTTGATACAACCTAACACCTCGCCGTAGTTGGGGGGTAATAACGGTTGTCATTGAGCATGTCACGACCCACATGAGAAGGTCAATGGACAGACAGAGGATTTGCCTCTTCCTAAGGAAAGCTTGATATCCATGGAGCTCCTCTATGGTTCTATGACAGAAAGTCTATGGCCATACCTAGGTGAGACCTGATTTAGTCATAACCATGAGATTGGATGAAAACAAGTGGTGACACACTTGCCCAATTGGATATCAGTTCGGTAAAGAGAATGGAATGCATCTGTACCTAGTTGCGATGATGGGGATATCAATGTCGATATCCATTCCAATGACCTGGGTAGCAGCGATGTACTGCTAGGTGCCACTCACTGCTTGTGGTGACCTTTGGTCAGCACTGCCAGTGTCAGAGGAACCTACAGGGTCGCACACCTTGATACTCGAGTTCTCATATTGATCGAGAAGCCTTATGATCGAGTTATTGGATAACTCGGATCTATTTGGGAGATTTCATCAGTGCTGATGAGCCTAATGAGATGGAAGAAACTTATTGGAGCCAACTTCCATCTTTGGCAATGTAATCATGGTTAGCCTCATTTGACCTTGGGTTAAGTTGGATTGGATCCAATAACTTGGTTAATATGCATGATGGACCTTGGGCTAGGCCCATTGCTAAGTTGGGCTTGCTAAATAAGTTGTCATGAAGAGGAAATAGCCTAAAAGGGTATAATAGGGAGAAATTATCCCCATAGGCGCCTAAGGGGTATAATGGGGTGTTGTGGGCTAATATGCTTCATTATGGAAGCAAATTGCGCCTAGCCCTAAACCTAAGCGCCTCTTGCCCTATATATGAGGCCCTGGCCGCCCCTCTCTTGATGTTCTCTTCCTTGGAGGTGTGAACACATCAAGAGGCATGGGAAAAGAGGCATAGGCGCATCTCTTCCTCTCCAAGCCGCGAGCATCCCTTGTCTTCTCCGCTTGGCGCATGTGAGGGAAATCCTTGGTGTCTTCATCATCTTCCTCCTTCCTTGGCGCAAGAGAAGCAAGAAGGTTGGCGGCTTCATCTCCTACCACTTCTTCCATTGGCGCATATACCTTGGAGGTAGCGCAAAGCTTGAAGAAGGTGGACAAAAGGCTTGGATCTTCTTCCCAAGGCTAGCACCGGGCGTGGAAGAAGAGGACTCGAGGCATCCGTGTGTGTGAGACTGCAAAGGGGGCACGCCTGGGCGCCTATCACGACATCGGCCTCATCTTGCTGTAAGGTATATTCTATCTCATCGTGTCGACTCCCTCGTATGCGATCTTCACTAGGTTTTTGGGACTTGCTCATTTCGGGGATATTGCTTCCGCTGTGTAATGTATTTGTATAATTTCTTTCTCTGAAAATTGTAAAATATCCCCGGGGTTTCCGAACAGTGGTATCAGAGCGACTTGCGAAACTCGAACAATGTATTTTCATACTTTCTTATGCTCACATGTCATATCTCAATTTTTGCAAATTGCATGATCACATGGCAAACGATTTTTCTAAAGAGAAAAATTAGGGTTTCTTGTTTCTATCATCTTTTCAATCTCTTTTAGATTTTTGAGTTATTTTTCTTATATGATTTAAGGATCAAAGGCGCACGTAGTTTTGTCAAGTAGGACGGGCATTGTGTCTTCGGACTAGCCGGGTCTCTTGATCTAAAAAAATTACCAGCCGAGAGGATCTTTGAAATCATCATGAAAATTACTCGCGAATAACTAAAAGATTTGTGAAGAGAAGATGAGGAAAAGAAACTTGTTTTATGAAAAAGTAAAATTTCAGATTTTATATTGTTCATGAGCATGTAGAACTGCATGAGTAAATACCTTGGTTGTGTATAATGTTGTGATCATGAGTCAAGCCCCTTTGCATGCCTGTGATGTATCCTTGTGAGGCCTACGTGTCGCTTTTCTTTTTGCTTCTAACTAAGAAGAAGATTAGGGTGGCGCATCTACTTGGAGATTGGCGCATGCATGCTTGCTTGAGCACTCTTCATTGATGGTGCATGGTGAGTGGCGCAAGTTAGACTTGACCGAGCCTTAGGGCTTGTGTGCTATGTCTCTTGGCCCTTACATAGTGGCGCATCACCCTTGGAGGAAGCCCATGGAATTGGCCGAACCTATGAGGGTGCTTCTAGGATTTCCCTAGAACTACCTCTAGGGTTTGAGAGCTAAACCATGGTGAGGAGGACCTTGGAGCCAACCTTGAAGCTCAAGTTAGAGGTCGGCTAGGTTAAGTCTTGTCTTTAGAGCTTGAATCCTAGGTCAAGAGTTGAACCTCCTTTTGGCATGGGTTGGTTCAATGTCTTGAATAGGTTATGATCACATCATTCATTTATTGCTTTCAATATCTGCTAAAGCATGTCTGTTTTATCGTTATGTTATCACTATAGGATTGCATGCCTGTAATGTTAGACATAAGATAAAACTGATGAGACCTCAAAAACCCTCATAAATAAATATCAAGTCTAGTAGCCTTCTTGTTAGGGAATACCGGATGTAATTTAAAATTTTGCAGTCCCAGGACGCAGCGGAAGAATTATTACACCCGAAACATATTCCGGTCCCAAGGATCCATGCGAGAGAGAAGACACAAGGATGTGTTA